>CM034078.1:21589456-21954952 GCA_019845555.1 Aristolochia fimbriata
AGGAGAAAAGAGAGAAGAGAGGAGAAAAGAGAGAAGAGAGGAGAAAAGAGAGAAGAGAGGAGAAAAGAGAGAAGAGAGGAGAAACGAGAGCAGAGAGGAGAAATGAGAGAAGAGAGGAGAAATGAGAGAACAGAAGACAAATGAGTGAAGAGAGGAGAAACGAGATAAGAAAGAAAGGAGAGGAGAGGAGAAAAGAGAAATGAGGGGAGAAGAGTACAGAAATGCCCCTTCACACATAATATCTCATAACTCACTCTCTAAGCATAATAACTTGAAAAATAAAATATGGAATTGTACTGTAATCTCAACCTACTATCATAAGACAACCAACACAGTTTGAAATTACCAAAGTACTTACTCAACAAAGTACATGAAAAGAAAGAGAAGTCTGCATAATATACGATGTATGAAGAATCAAGCACCAACAAAGCACAAATTATAAAGATAAATTCCAATTCATAGCCATGATTAAAAGCAGTTAAAGCCTCATTGCTTTTTAATATTCACTCCATTATTGGCATTCATAATGTTAATATGCATTTTTTATTAGAAGTCAGCATCCATTATTGTTCATTTGTAAACAATTTGTTGTACATATGCTATGCTATTCAGATCGTACAAGAAAGTGACAAACTAAACAGGTTACATCATTTCAAGAGCGATGAATCTCTCCTAAGAGTTCGACTGCAAATTTGTAGGAGAGCATTCTCACCTTTCTGTCAGTGACGCTACCCTTTCTATTCATCTCCGAGTTCCAGACATGTTAAACAAGGCCAAACTGCTCTTATGTCCTTATTACAAGTCATTGCAGACAAGAAATGCCAGCATACCCTGAGTAGATCTCAAACTCAGGTTCAAGTATTTTTATTTTTTTTTAAATCAAGCTTGAACTTGAGCTGCCTCGATAGATTTGCAAAGAAGATAAAACGGAAAAAAGAGAAGCCCTTTTATTTTGTTGGTAGTAGAAATAAAGAGAAGAGGAAGTTGAAAACAAGAGAGATTGCAGCAGCGGATCCAAGCATGGTAACATGAGCCATCTTCAATCTTCAGCTTTGGTTTTTCTACCAAAACACAGAAATAAGAGAACAAACATAGAGAGGAGAAGGGAAAGGAACTAAGGGAAGAAGGCAGATACAAGGAAAAGAAAGGGAGAACCACATATGAGAGGGAGAAAAAAAAAAAGAAGTCTAAGGGAAGAAGAAGGGTTTTGGATTTGGGAGAAAGGAGATAATCCATGAAGAAGTATATAGATCTAATGGAAAAACCTAATAAAGGAAAACATTTCACGAGGGAAACTCTCTAAAAGAATCTACACTGCATGAAGAAATTTGTAATTGCTAACACAATGTTCCCTAATCATGTGGAGGATATAAAATGTATGAAAACATTCTTGAAGAAATCCTCTACGAGGTCCAACCTGGGTATGAATGCTAGGTTGAGCTAGCCTATAAGGAATAGTTTTAAAGGCCTAGCTTTTCATGTCTCAACAACTCTAGAGCAGCTAACATATTGGCTAGATACATAACTTTTTTATATCAAAGCAGGCAGTACGTCATGTGCTCGAATCTCAAGTGGTACGACCAACGGAAAGGGCCACCCCGTGCCAAAGTGCAAGCTATCACAAGGGTGAAAAGCTACCAAATCCAGAGTCAATCCCATTAAATAGTGGGTTGTTGTGGATGTCAGCATGAAAGTATGGCGGTTGTTATGGTCCTGTGGGGCCAACCTAAGTATTGCAACAGGTTGAGCCAACTTAGTATGAGATAGGTTTAAATATCTAGTTTTCCTCGCCCCAACAGTTCTAGAGCTTTTGGCCTATTCATTTGGTACCTAACTCTTTACAAGATGGCATGCGAACCACTGAGCCGAACTCGATAAAACTTGAATTCAGCGCAAGAAGAAAAGCGAGCCTTCTTGATATTTAAGTTCCGCTCAAGCTTGTCTTAAATGAGCTGATGTGAGCCCAAGCTACTCGCAACCTGGCTCAACTTGGTTCCCCCACTACCTACATACTTGACGAAATATCATTACCAAAAACAGAAAGATATCATAATAACATAAGTTAGGAGTATTGAGTTTAACACCTCTAGCACTTGAAGAGGATCCAGAGATTCTCCATGCTTGTGAAGTAGACGAACTGCAGCTGTAAACATAGGCTCCTTCCCGTCTTGAGGATCCAAATACATGTCTAGCAACCTAATGGTAAAAGTAATGAGTTGATCAACTGACAAGCAATTTGTCATGTCAGGAACCAACCCCCAGAGAAGCTCCCTAAGACATCTCAAACAGGAAGAATGAACACTTACCGCATATAGGCATCAGGTCTGCCAATCTCTGCACAATACTGCTCAGCCGCTTCACTGTCCTCCAACTTCCTTAAGATACATGACATAACTATATAAGACAAACAGCATAAAGACTACACTCATGTACAGATCTTTGTTATCTTATTCGTATTCTCCTTATTCATGGGTATACTAACATAAACTGAAACTATTCAAAGGAACTTACAATGCCAAAATCTGTAGTACTAGTGTCTCTTGTCCCAGTTTCCTGTATAGGATTGCCTAGTTTAGAAAGCCAAAAAGAAATAAAAGATGGTCAAGACAACTGCCAGAATATTTATGACTCAGAGGACCTAACCTGTCAGATTAACTAAAAAACCACAACTTAGACACCTTTTCCAACCACAACTCAGACCCTTCAATCAAGTAAAGAACTTCTTCTGGATCGTATAAGTCCGAAGATTGTAAAAACGATTGAAGTTGTGCTCGTATAGGAATGTTAGATAGTTTTCCATTGAATTCTTCCATTTTTTCACTACTAGGATTCTGAGAAGTAAGTTCCACTTCAACAGCTTCAAGTGCTGATTTGGCTAGCGAAACAGCATACAAAGTGTGGAACTGACAGTCGTCAGATTCTTGGTCATCAATCAACCACTGCAGAAATCTGTCAAAATCATGGAAACATACTCTGATCAGTAAGTGGCTAATGTTCATGTAACTGAAGTAGAGCTAATGCGAGAAAATTTCCACCAAGGTATGAAAGATGTGCCCTCAAGTATCAAAACAAGAGCACTTAAACTATAAAAAGCTTCTGTTTCAAAAAAAAATAAAAAATAAAAAGCAGCTATAGTAACAATGGAGAATAATATTTCTCAAGCTCACCAAACAGGAGAAGATATTGCCAGCCTAATAAAAAAGTTTAAATTACCTTTGCTGAATCTCCACCTTTTTTGGATCGATTGCTGCCAGAACTTCTTCTGGAAAAGAAAATTTGAGGTTTTATTAAATATGCACAAAGCCAAAAATGTGTCGTGCACAAGATGACAAGAGGAAATTCTCTGAAGGTGCTAAAATCATCTATTGAAAGTGCCTAACATTTTATATGACCAGATAAAAACCCATTAAAGACAGGAAACAAAAACGTTTTTGAACGCAAATGAACAATGGAGCATGCAACATGAACCTGAAAGAAAACATATTACTAATTCATGAAACAGGAATTTTCTATGTATTTCTAAAAGTTCATAAGAAAATTATTGTAGGATGACAGGAGAATGCCAAAGATAAGAAATTATTGACAAAAGAAGCTTGACATATGGATGGCAGACAAAATTCTCAACCCTGCCCAGCAATACCGTAAACTAAAATGAAAGAAACAGCCATAAATGAAAAATGCTGAAATGGTTCACACTTTCATATATTACCATTGAATCAACCCAATACCTTGGTGAGACTTGAATACAGAACGTCGTAATAGACACTCCCAACCCAACTGTTGAAAGCACTTCTATTAGATTGACCTTTATCAGGCCTCAGCAGGTGTATAATAGTATGACTCAACGTACCTAGAAGTGCCTACATGCAAGTATTGGTGAAAAATAAAATGCACTTCTTCAGCTTTCCAAATAGGTGTTTTATACTTCATTAATTTTTTGTTAGAAAATAGCGCCATATTGAACACAGGATAGTATGATTATAGGTTTAGCACTTGGGAAATGGGTTTCTTAACTTGGTCACATATTGGTATTCAAGATCCCATTTGTATTGTACCAAAACTGGTGCTCGGCATGGCAATATTTTCAACATATAAGAGAGCAAAAAAAAAGGGCACACAAGTGAGGGAAACGTTAGAGAATAATCCCAGATTTAAAAGTGGAAAGTATGATCATAGGTTTTTATTGGGGAAATGGCTTCCCCAACTTGGCTTGTCACCTTACAATAGACCTTGGAACCAATTTTATAGTTTTTTAAGTTGACAGACACTATAAATTGAATACATGTCTCTTTGCAAAAATCTCACTCCCATTGTGCTGAAAAGAATTTTATCAAAAATACACCCTTTCTAGTGCATGAAATTTATAGACTGTCAATCTTACCCAGTTTTCCGACTCTCCCTCCGTCATATATTCGATGGAATGGAAATGGAACACAGGAACTTGGGAAGTAGCTCAGTGGTCCCATGGGAGTTATTGTTGTGGGAGGTCTTGGGTTTGTGTCTCTGCAATAGCAAAGTAGTTTATTGGAGTATGTATTTGGGGAGTTGTAATTGGGAGTTTGTATTCGCCATTTAAAAAAAAAAAAAAGAAATGGAATGACATTTTTCATTCCAATTAGTATTCTTGTAACCAGGTAAAACTATGTGATTGATGCTTACTAATAGGCAAGGACTTTCATTCTCAAACAAAAAAAAACGGCACGAATTTGAAATACACCCACTCTAAAACCGATTACACAATTAGTTCAAAGACATTTTAGTAATTTCATGTGAAACTAAAATTCCCTATTTAATATGCCCCAATGGACGCACTCCTTCCCTCCCAAGTGACAATCATCCAATTTCCTTCATCCCTCAAAAACTTCCTTTTCCACCCCTATTTCTCCCTTTCTTACAGTTCCACAAGCATTCCTACCTCTCGTTCACCTCCATTCCCCACCTTCATCCCTCATTACTTTCTTAACTTGATGTTCTTTCATTATTTTAGGTGACTGAAACAACTTCAGTTAGACAGGAGAATCACCCAGCCTGTAACATGTCCTTTTCAGTCTCCGTTTTCCTCCTCCGAATTACAATTTGTGACAACTTGGGTTGTTTCAGTTTTGTGGCTTGTTTCCTCTCTCATGTTTTCCAGATTCCAGCTTCACCTTAGTGGTGCTGCATCGGTTTTAAAGAGTTTCCAACTTCTCAAGTGCTTCTAACTTTGTCCACTTTCTCCCATTACCATGCCCTTTTAGCTTTATTCTCATGTTTGAAGTTTTGAATGAAAAACTTCAATCTTGATTCACTGTAGCCCAGTCTAACTTCTTCAAATTTTATATCTTGAATGGTCTGAAGTCTCAAGTACTCCAGATTTATCTTAGTGGTACCCTGGCATTCATTTTCAGTTTCCCTTCCGGGCAAAAAGTTTTCTAAGTAATACACAAGATATAAATCCTATAAAACATTGTATATTCTTCAAACTTCAGGTGAATTGTATTTCTTGTATTTTAACTCTTCTGTTACAGTAGACAGCTCCAACAGAAAACTTGAATTTCGATGTCATTGGAAATATGGACACCTAGATGAAGAAATCCTAATGTGATACATCTATAAATAATGAATTTGGAGATGAAAACTTATGCTCAATCTCTCTGTATCCTCCTTCCTTTTTCTTTCCTTCTCTCCTCTCTCATTCTTGTTATCGTCTTTTCTTTTCTTTTTTTTTTTGTTGAACCTTGCTCTTTAAGAAAATACCTCAAGTTCCATTTTCTTTTGAGAAAAGTGCGGTTTTATTTATTGAATCACTCAATCAAAATACATCAGAATGTTACATGAAGGGGGGTGAGTTCCTAATGACTAGAGCATTTAGACCCACACCCTCATTTGCTAGAGAGTCTGCAAAATCATTTGCAGCTCGAGGAATCCTGTGCCAATCGTGCACAACCCCTGCTGCTAGGTCTAAAATCTCCCTATACTGGCATCTAAGACGCCAAGGTGGGTCAGCCCCTTTCCGGCGCCAATTAATTACATTGCTAAAATCTCCCTCCACGATTAGCCTTCCTTGCAACTGCTCTTCGTATATCCGCAACCCATGCAGTAATCCATTTGTCTCTGCAGCAGTGGAGTCTTCCTGGCCTAGTGGTCCAGCAAAAGAAAGGAGAATGGAGCCGTCATGCATACAAAATACGCCTCCATATCCCGCAGGTCCCTGGTTACCTCAAGTCCCATTAAAGTAGAAAAATATCGCAAACTTCCATGAAGTTAGAAAAGACCTAACCTTCCAACAAATTAGAAAGACCCAACAATTTGGGGCAACCAAGCAGGAAAGTCACCTCACATATAGCTAGAAACTTGACACATACAAGGGATGCCTACATCCCACTATTGACACATGATGGTCAACGCAGAAACTTGATAGAACCAAGGTAAAACAGATCATATATTACAAAATGTAGCAGCCTTCTACTTCCACATCAGAGTAAGCCAAAGATTTTGAGATGTACCAGAAAATAAAAAGTCAGTTTCTCACATCCGGTGCCACATTGGCATCAACAAGCACAGGTTTCTTTTACTGGCATCAAAGGTCAGTTTCTCATCTTTTTTTAAATCTTTTTAAAGACACAATTAGTAAGAACCTAGTTACATGCCAATTGTTATAAGATGTTTTATAGGCCAATAAGTGTCTTGTAATAACACCATGTGACCTTTTATAATTATTTAAAATTTTATCACTTTTTAAATTTTTAGTAGTATGTTTTTGTAGACATGTACCCATGATCAAGTGAAAAAGGAACAGACTACTTTTTTTTTTTTTTTTTTTTTTAAGGAAAGAACAGACTACTTTTCTTTGTAACCAATCAGAAAGGAAACATAAGAACAAGTTGGTAACTAGAATGCTCCAAAATAGCATATTCTGTTTAAATCATATACAATTGAAAATATTAAATAAACTGTCATTTGTTTCCAACTCATTATGTTTTTCAGGACCTACAAGTAGGAGTTGGCATCCGATTGGGTTTCACGGATACCTGACCTGACAAACCCGAAAAAAATGGGAACAGGATGAGATTTTGTCCCCGCGGATCAAGGATAGGGCAGGGTAAAAAACCCACAGCGGTTCGTTTCAGGGACAGGTTTCCCCTGGCCCAACCCAAGGGTTTACCCCATTAGGCCATTAGGCCCTTTGGAAGTTTTTGAAAGACAGCAAGAAACTAGGTCGGAGTCGGTTGGGGTGGTTCCAGGCTGGTCAGGGATGGATCAGGCCTGGATCAGGGATGGAGTCAGAGATGTGTCAGGGATGCAGGTTAAGGACAGGCTGAATGGAAGTCAGAGACGCAGACAAGGTGGGTAGGACGGGGATGGGGAGAAGGCTGGGATGAGATGATGAGGCAGAAATGGGGTGATGGGGTGGGGTATCAAGGCATGGTCGGAGTCAGCTTTTTAAACTTGATTGGGCTTTTAATGGGAACGGGGTATGGGGTCTAAAGTCAGGTCTGGGTCGAAAGCTGACCCCGTCCCAACTAGTGCCCACCCCTACCTACATAGCCATAGTAGAAGTATTTTGAATTTGATATCCTTTGTAGAAGTTAGACCCAATATCTTTATTCCTCTCATTCTTTTCTTTTCTTCTATCCACTTTCATGTTTCTATAATTCTCTTTTCTACCACTCTCTCCTCAATCAGCTTTTTGCATCCTTTCAGAAAGCTCTAGATTTCATAAGTAGGGAACCATGCCACATATTAACTCTCCTATCATGTATATTAAAATTTCATATAAGAAAAATACGAAGATTGGTCAACCCTCTTTTACTCTCATTTTGTGTTTTGGCTTGTGCATGTCTGTATGTGGAGCAGTTCAGGGCACAGTTCACTTAAGAAAACACTATCCCTTCCTTTTTTGCCACAAACAAAACATATTTCACCCTTCCTCTTTTGCCACAAACAAAACATATTTCACCCTTCCTCCTTTGCCACAAACAAAACATATTTCACCCTTCCTCTTTTGCCACAAACAAAACATATTTCACCCTTCCTCTTTTGCCACAAACAAAACATATTTCACCCTTCTTCTTTTGACACAAACAAAACATATTTCACCCCTCCTCTTTTGCCACAAACAAAACATATTTCTACCAATCATCTTCACACAAAGCCACTTTCTTCACTATATTTTGTCCTTCCCCTTCCCAACAAGTCCACAAAAATACATAAACATTGACTAGGAATGCAAAAATATCAGAAGCCACAAACGAGAACTTCTCAATAGAAAATGAGTACTGTATTAGTGGCATAATTCACCTGGTGGAAGCTGATGGGACCTGTTAGTGGATGTCAGCACTCTAACGGCAAGGTCCTCATCTACATCTGCAATCTGATGAAAAACAACTGATTGAACCAGCAAGCTCAATAGCATCCAAGTAGCACCTCACCTTCCAGAACTTCAAATTATTGTAATGACACTTACCCATCCAAGATGCTGAAGAACCATCTCTAGGTCAGAAGATTCCTCAAGAAGCTTTGTAGCCTCTCTTGCAGCAATCTCCTGAGCTGAAAGCATGACAGTAGAACTATCTTCAGTTCCCCTAGGATCTTTCCATAAACCAGCTGAGTAGTTTTTTGCCAAAATACGCCAGATATCCAGGGCTTTTGTGCCCTTCCCTTTATTTGCATACAGAAAGGCTAATGTCCTTAGATGCCCAGAATCATGCAGCAGGGTCTCTAACTCCTCCTGCACCGGAAATGCAAGTTGTAGTTCATCCTTCAAGTATCCCTCTGGCAACATACACGGAGTGCATGGACTTGAGGCATAACTAACTATGTTTCGACTTACGCAAACAACAAACAGAAAAGCATAAGTGAGACAGCTGAACTCACCACAACACAACTGTTTGAAGAAGATGCCAGCTGCTCCATTTCATCCACCCAATTGAGGGCTCTGTAAAGATACATCAGAAGGGTATCCACTCCTTCCCTTACTGAAAGATGTAAATCCTTATCTCTTGACACTTTTAAATACCTAGAAACACCAAAAGAATATTGATCACAAACATGATGCAATTATTGAATGTTCCACAACTAATCAAACAATTCTGCAAGACATTCAAAATCATTACAATACATGAAACCTGATAATGTTTTGAATGGCAGACTCCAATAAATCAGCTCTATTTGGAGGATTCAAAAGATGCTCCTCATCCACTGCTGTATCCACACCAGCTTTTCTAAGAAACACAGCTCGTTGGATAGCCATCAACCCATCATCCACCACATCTTCGAGAGGTATGGGAGGTGGATGCAAACCCCAATAACGCTTTCTGGGGACCTGAGGAAAACAAAACAAAATTCTTTAAGAGTTTAGGGCCATAGGAAAAGCAAATAGTCCAAGATAATCCATATGATAATAGAAACACAGCAAGGAGCAAATACAATTCTTCCATTAAAAATAGGCAGGCCACAACTTCATAACTTTACACCAAATGATACCATGATAAACAACAAAGCACATAAATGCATTTGTAACCTTTCGTCATTTTGCAGAGGAAACTATAACAGGTAAAATTTACTCAAAAAAAAAAAAAAAACTATAACAGGTAAAAATTAAGAAGATTAAGAAATACCAGCTGTGACCAGGGATTTGGATCCCGCATTACAAATGGAAAAACTTCAGATGGTTCCATTGTTTCAGATAACAAGAAATGATTCACTGCATCCTCAAAATGCAAATCAAAAACCAAGAGAAAGCCCACTTGAGCATGAACAAATGACAGCATTTCCTTTGTCAGTTCACCCTCAGATTCAAGTTCTTCAACCAAAGAAATGGCTTCCTTAAAACTTTTTGTCCTCAAAAGGTCCTTAATCTGCTCCTCTGCAGATGCTCTTCTAAAGCACAAGATCTGCAAAAGTACATGCTCCAATCAGTTCCAACAGGTTAAGAGAAAATTATATCAGACAATTTAAACTGCCATTTTGGCTATAGATACACCAATTGTCCCAGATTAGTTTTTTAAACCAGTTTTAGCCAGTGATTACCAAAGATGATACTTGAATTACAACTCAAAAACCAAAACTGATACTTGAATTGCACCTCAAAAACTCTCTTTTTGACCTTCATCAAATGATAACCAATGTCTATAAATAAAGTTTATAGGGAATCAAACCTTAACCGATCCAAGAAACCATAAGATGACCTCACATGACAAATAACTAGAACTTAGTGTTTGTAGTCCCAAAAAATGAGTAACAGTGCTGCCCATTCGGTGAGACTCTGTTGAAAGTAGGATAGAATCGATACAAAACCTGGAAACTTCCAAATATTGCATGTACTAGAATTCCTCTAAAATCTTTACAGGCAGCTCCTCAAGTATAGATTTGAGCTTCTAAAAATATGTTCACATTTAACAAAAATGAAAAAAGAAAAAAGTAGAAGAGATCATTATTACAGTGTGAGTACATGCATAATGGAACTTGAAACTGAAGGGTTACCATCGGTTATTGAATTTCTCTTTGTAGTCTTACATACAATCATTCTCAAGCCATATGAATCTATACTTCCAGAAACAACATTAGCATCCATTAATGTTGCTAATCACCTTTATCTAATTCCTAGAAGCTAAATAGCTTCATGTGTTATGCTGTATCGACTAGCAAGCACTTCAAGTGTAAGTCAAAAAATAAGAACGTGTATTTATAGACAGTAACAACCTTTTGCTTGGATTTATCCTGTATCAAAATGAATAGATCTACCTCACATAACTAACTCATACTGAATATAACAGCATTCTGACAACAATAGCAAATGTCACCCTACCTTTGAAGGTGATGCAACCACAACCACCTCTGAATTTCTATGCTCTGCATCTGCTATGATACACCTACCTGTTCCTTGTGCTGCAAAAGTTATTGATTGAATACAAGCACCAGTTTTCTTGTGGTACACATCCAATGATCCGTCTCTGACGACTGTCACATAACAGCCAATATCCCCAATAGAATCTGGCAAATTTCGGAATACCAAACTCCCATCCACAGGCTGCCCCAGAGAATTGACAACTATTCCAACATTGTCTACCAACAAAATTGCCCGTTCCTGCTTCCACAGTGACTTTAGATAGGGATTATTTGAAGATTCTGGAAGCGAAAACAGTGGAGTGCTTTGGCCAGAACTGCAAGAAATCATTGAGTACCCATCGTCCGTCCCCACAATTATAGAATCATCAATCCACACCATACTCCTGACCCCATCAACACCCTGAATCTCATTTAAAACAATGAAAACACTGCTAGTATCAGCATCGTTACCCGGCAAAAGCAATTCGACAAAAATCAGCTTTTTCGATGCAGCAACAGCTATAATGCAATTTCGATCGCCGCGATTCTCAGACGCCCTGGATTTCATGCCTCCCTTAATCCCTCCTCCCAATTTCTGGAAAAGTCTCTGACCAGCGGATACATCAGCCCTCGGAACTCCATCACCAAACCTATCCAGACCCACAGCGTTGGAGTCCCCACAACACAATCTCTTAGCAACCGCCGAAACGCCTTTAGGAAAGCTCAATTTGCGTGGTGGCTGTAATAAAAGTGTATCCAGCAAATATAATAAACCATCCGAAAGCACAAGCAGTCTGCCTGTCTCCACAAATACATAAATTGCAGCAACCGGCGTACTGCTCACTGACACTGATCTTAACAAATCAATGTTTCTAGCCGAAGCAGGACGGGAATCGGTACTATTGTCTTTTGATTCCGGGGTAGTATTAAGAGACAGTAGTACAACTTTTCCATCTTCTGTTCCCGTGTAAATTAAGGTCTGAGAATTGGAAATCGCGGAAAATGTGGCAGAGTGGAACGAACGAAGGAATGAACGGGGGAAATTTTTTGAGTTGGAAGCATCGAATTCCGCGAACGGGTACAGAACCTTTCTGTCTTTCGGTTCTAATCTCGCCATGAAAGATTTTAGGGAATACCCAAATCAACAATTGGAGAGAGCACCATGGCGCCACGGAGATTTAGACATCAAAGTTTTCACTGAACTCTACCTTGAATGAAACTGGATCGCATCGAACCAGAACGTCACGGACGAATGCGAAAATTGGCAGTGTTTCAACAAGCTTTTGATAAAGAGACTTCACACAATTATATGGAGAATTATATATTGAAAGAAGAAAGACAAGTTTACCTTCCGACGCTGCAAGGCAATAAACTTTTTCTCAATCCAACGTTTTCATAAAGAGATGGAAATGTCTGAAATAATGATATTGCGTGTCATGTCGACTGCCTAATTGTTGTGTTAGTAACAATAATTTAACTAATGGACCACTCTATGTGAAATTTATTTTTTAAACGTAAACAAGCTAAAATAAATGTAAATTTGTAAAATCAAAGAATAAAAACATTAATTTATACTAGGTTGATGTATTGAAAGCTCCAACATTAATATTTTTACTTGATAGAATAGAAACTTTGACAGTAAATTTAGAGTCTTCTATTAGACCAAAATTTTAGAAGAAAGTGATCCTAATAAATGAGAGTATAGCTTTTAAATAATAATAATAATAAGAGACATTGAGAGTTGTGCATGAACTTATTCTCCATAATATTTTATTTTTTGGAATGCTTCAATTGGTTGGAGTTTAAGCTTGAGTAAGAAGTTATAAAGAAGGAAGAGTTCTTACTGGAGGTTAATTGTTAGGTTAAATAGCCACAAATTAAGGATGTCACAATAATTTTAGACAGGCCCTACCCTCTCATGTGAGTGATTCTAAAAGCTTCATGTTGCTCTCAATCTTACAGTTTCCCACAATCTATTGCTCACTATTCATTTTTCACTTTTGATTGAGAAGCTAGTGTGGAAAATAAATAAAAAAAGGAAACAGCTTTGCATATTGCTCCAAATGTTATATAGCATGAGTGAAAAAACATATCAAAACTGATTATCATTTCTTATGAAATCACATTTAAGCTTCTATTGTTGCAATCTTCTGTGTCCCTTATCATCTTCACCTTGCTGATATATATATTATCATTTATTACATATATATGATGCTTAAATCAGTCAAGAATGATTATGAATTCTCTCTAAATCTAATTCTTAATCAATTAATACAAATAAATCACTACAACCAAAACTGCTTGCTAACTGGTAACATTCAATCAGTTGATGATTCTAATCTCAATTATCATTCTATGGCACTTTAATCATCTCGAATTTCAAGCACCTGCAGGCCTTCCTCCTTTTCTGGGATCACTTACAGCAGTAAGCATACCATGGAACACCTCTTCACTCAACACTCTGTAGCTCTTCTCCTTTTCAACCGGATTTTGAAGATCATGAACAACGAGTTGGCAAACAGCCCCACCTGCAACTGCTTTCAGAGCATGTGCCCTCGGCAAGCTCGATATGCTCTCCATCAACCAAAGTCCAGTTCTCATACAAAACTTGGTTCGGTATCAACTGAGAGAGAATGATCATATAGGCATAGCAGAAACCGAAGTTAAAGAATTTGTAAAAGAAGATACAATTTATTCTACCAAGAGATATTGTGAATGCTAGAGGCAAGAACTACCGTGTGGTAGATCCTTGAATGTTGAACAGCTGCAAGAGGTTCCATGCCCAGACTGAAATGGTGGAGGAATTAAAACTTGGATCACTGCTGGTATTATATGTATACACCTCCACTACCTCCAATGATTCCTGCTAATTGTTTGCCCTGTAACTCTTTTAAGCACTTGGTTTAGTACATTTACAGAATTCAATTAACTTCATTTTCCTCCAAAAAATTTTGTGACATGCTAATTAAGATGCTTCCACCAACTTATCACTAATGAAGTAATGAGGCTTATGAGGGTGCATGTTGGCTAATTAACTTGTTTAATTAATAAATAATAATTTTGAATGCATTAGTTAAATAAAAACCCCATTTATATATCTGACCTTGAGGATGATGATAGGAGTCATGGAAGAGAGAGGCCGTTTCTTTGGCCGGATGAAGTTGGAAGGAGCCGGAGGGAGCTTGTCTGGTGTTTGTTTCAGTGGGTGTTGAGAAGTCATTCATCTCATTGCTAACCACAATTCCAGTAGAAGGTGATAGCACTCCTCCTCCAAAATAGTACTAGTTTACAGTAGTTGTGATTGACAAAGCATTTCTCTCTGATCATCAACAATGCAGAAATGACTACTAGTCCCATATATGGTCTCGTACGTAGCTGACTCCAGCGCCTGTTTCGAATAAGATTGCATATATGCATACAGCAAGAAAGATTAGTAGGCAGGCATTTGCAAGAGTACTACTCGATCTCATAGGTATCTAAAATGTTCAAAACCCGGTTTTGTGTTATAACATATACATGAGATTAATGATCAGTATGAGGTATAGCTGATTGAAATTAGCTAGTAATATAATTTTGGGGAAAAAGAAACTACCCACCATGGTTAATCCAACAGTTCCAATGGAAGGCGGTGGCATGCCAAGAACAGTACTGTAGCCAATGACATTTGCAGCAACAACGTCAGGCGTCCTTCACTACCACTTGGTATTCTTTCAAATACTCCATTGTTAGAATCCCTCCAGCGGCTTGGACGTCCCTGACAAAACTCTCGCCCAAGGTACCAATATTGTAGAAAGCAAGGGGTCCGTTTACTTCTTGGAAGCTTCTTGACGACATTGTAGCTGTGACGAAGCACCACTAACACTACAAGGCAAAAGGGCGATTTAATCTCTAATGTTGTTCAATTCCAACTGAATCCAAGAATAATTCAGAGTAAAATCAGAGTTGGTGAAAACTTCAACATCTCTTGTCGGCCCTAAACCGGCCCACAATTAATTAAATCGTACTTGTAGCGTGTAAGCTCAAGAAATTAAATTATTCAGAGCTAGCAGCAGCGATTTCGGGATCTGGAGAAAAAGAACGGAAAAAAAAATAAAAAAAAATTAAACACACGAGGAGTAGTACTACCGACCTAACATAAGTCGCAGCTGCAACAAGCACTTGCTTCCTGAAGATAGTTGCTTTTCCCTCGGCTGTTTGTTGGGTTAGAAGAGCCACTCTGCTACTCATCAATGGCGTCGTCGTCATCATGGACGAGAAATCAGAGAGAACGCGCGCGCGTAGATACGAAGAAGGAGCCAAATTAAGGAAGACGAAGGATCAGAGTTTGCTTCTGTATTCCGCTGAAATTAATGATGATGAGCTCTCTTAGTAAAGAAAACTCTTCGATAAGCGGCCATTAAAGCCATATGTTTATCCATTTTTAACTATAAAAAATGGAGAAAGTAGGAGAAAGTATTTGAAGGAAACCTCGGTCGGATTAACGTCTGTTCAACCTCTTTTCCCTCTTGTAGAGAGAGAAAGGCCAGAAACCAAATATGGACTTAAAAGTCCGACTCACTGTAGTAAAAATAAAGTTGAACGTTTTAAAAACCGTTTCTTCCTATTCATGCAGTCACTTAGTTTGGTGCCATTTTGTTTATATACTTATTAAGTTTTTAATAGTAAAATTGGACCATGGGATTTATGCAAATGCAAATACAAAACTGAATGACCTTTTCTTGTTCTATAAATAACTTCCCTTTTGGAAGAAAAGAATTGGGTGGCAAAGCCTTGGCTGGACCTCAACCCAACCTCTATTGCAAAAAAATTTCCAGAAATAACTTGATATTTTTAAATTTCAACGTGAATATATTATGACGAGCAGGAGCAGCCAAGTCATGAGCATATCCAATCGAGTTTATTTATGTAAAAATATAATTTGGTTAGCAAACAGCTTAAGCTACAGCCTACAAGAATTTATACCTAACATAGCCGTAATACAACAACAACATCGCTTCATATTTTATGCAGGCTCAGAAATAGACGCTAAGGTTTCGAGAAGGAGCGCCACCACCAAAGTACAACAAAATATATATCAAACAACAAGATAAGCCATTCTATATGAGCAATTCAAGGCTTCGGTTCTCCGCTATCAATGCATTTAGCAAATTCCCATTGCATGTGCAGGCAGCAGTAAGAGATAAAGCCGCAGTCGAGTGATCAACATTCAAAATAAAAACTAGAATGCATCAATGCATGACCACAAAGTTCCGTATAATCAATAGAACAACGGAGAAGAGACATTTTATTTACAGAAGACGAGGATCTAACGAACGTTACACTGTTAAATACCTGCAGGTCGTCCATCTTTTCTTGGATCACTTACAGCAGTTAGCATTCCGTGAAAGACCCCATCATTGGTCCAACCCTCCCCCGGTTTGCCTCCACTGTTTACTGCTTTGTCAAGGTTTTGCACAACAAGTTGGCAAATACCACCATCTGCTTGACCTTTCAAAACATGACCTCGCTGCTCCAGGAACAACCTTGCGTCTTCCAAGACTTCAATGTGATCACCATTGATAAAAGTCCAATTCTCGTAAAGTACCACGTTTGGGATCAACTGCAACATCCAAAATGCACCTCTGTTGAGATAAAGAATATCAAAGTCTACAGTTACATGCTATGAATTGCAAACAGAGGAACCTTATGGTACACTCTTGGGTGTTGAACGGCTGCCAAAGGATCCATGCCCAAGACAAAATGGCTGAGGAAGACTTGAGTCACTGCTGGAATGATGTAAAGACCACCACTGGCTCCAATAGCTCCAGCAACTTGATTGTCCTGAAGGTCGAACATTTTCAGAACTAAATTGATGCGCATACCTTAGTATGCAACAAAAAATTATATCATACTTGCATTTGCATTGTTATTCACTGTCTGCTATATTGCACGAAGCAGGTAAGTTCACTCTGTGGCCCCTCTTCCCAACAACAACATGCCTTTATTGTTCTAATTACGTCACAAAGTTTTTAAGATTCCCACAAGAATTTAAAATGAGGTGAAACAAAACCACACATAAAGACAACAATTTGTTTGTGATAGACAAAGGACACAAATACTCATAAAAATTACTGAAGAATCACTTCCCTGCTAAAATTACCTTGAGAACGATGATTGGGGACATGGAAGACAAAGGTCTCTTATTTGGTTGAATATAATTTGATGGGGCTGGAGGAAGCTTGTCCAAGGTAGGTTCACCTGGTACAGAGAAGTCATCCAACTCATTGTTGAGGACTATCCCCGTGGCAGGTGATAGAATAGCTGCTCCAAAATGAGAATTGATGGTTGTCGTCAAGGACAAGACATTTCGATCTGCATCCACAATGCAAAGGTGGCTGGTCCCATGATCTCTTAGCTGACTCCATCTAAACGGAAAAAAAAAACTTGAAGTTCAGTGTCAGAAGCAACCAGTTCCAAATGATATTCAAGTTTATCGTGAATTGGATCTCATGCATTACAAATTGCAAGTGATTAGAGTACAGAAAGAACAGCTTGGGTGGATGAAAAGGAATGCAGCAGAAAGTGCATTTCTTACTCGGCCAGATAATATGCAGCAGGAAATGTTGTGTTGTCTAATATCTTTTGCATAATTTGCTCTGCGTAAGACATTGAGAGCATATCCGACACAACTTTTCTGACATCAACAAAATTGGGATCTCCAAGATTCATCCGAACAGCCAACATGTGCTTTATTGACTCCAGCAGGCGATGAAGACTCAGTAAACTCTTTGCAGAATCTACTGTCCCAAAACTCTCTAAAATATTCAGTATCTGTTTCACATAAAGATCAGCAGGCCAGGAAGAAGTGTTTAATCAATTTCAACAATGTATAAGATATAAAAGTATGAATAAAGTTCGCATGAAGACCTCATTCCGCTTTTATGTTTTCAAATAGCAATACAGGTACTTCCTCAAAAAAAAAAAATAGCAATACAGGTATAGAATGATGAGGTAAAACATGAGATACTAATATTTGTTCTAACCATTTAATTCAACTGAGGTGTTATAAGTCAATGAAGCAAAGCCTTACCAAACCCAATCCAACAGTTCCACTAGAAGGCAGAGGCATGCCAAGAATGGTGAAGCCCATATTATTCACAGCCATGGCATCACCCACACCCACAGTATACTGCCTCAAGTCCTCCATTGTCAAAATCCCACCAACTTCCTGAACATCTCTGACCAACCTCTCTCCAATTGTGCCATTATAGAAAGCTTGGGGTCCTTGTTCAGAGATCACTTCAAGTGTATCAGCCAGCTTGGGGTTATAACAAATGTCACCAGTTTGCAGTAACTTCCCTCCAGGTGCTAGAACCTCTCGTAATCCAGGGTCCAGCATGATTAACTTCCCTGCTTTCTTGATAATAGCACTAAGATAAGAAGTAATCTCAAATCCATGTCTAGCAAGTTTAATTGAAGATTGGAAGAGTGACTTCCATGGAAGCCGCCCATGTTGAAGCCAAGCTTGATAAAGGCCAGCAATCTCCCCTGGGACCCCGATTGACAATGGACCTATTAATTTTGCCTTTGGATTGTCTACGTATGTATTCTGCATATTGATTAGTTTGAAGAATTTAATACCATGGAAAAGAAAGGATATGCAAGGTTTTCCTGAAATCACATAAAGCACATTGATGAAGCAAATAAAATGAGTAAAGCACATTGATGAAGCAAATAAGATGGTGCTAGTATCCTTATCACCCCCACACAAAACTGTTCTACAGCAAAGTCATATTTAGATAAACAGCACAAAATACTACAATGCTTCTTTATCACTTTCTTGTGTTGAATGTCAGTCTTTTATGTCATAAATAATATATCCATTAATATTTGCATGGATTAAATTATCAAGTAAAAAAAATATTATCACATAATTTCTAGTAACAAAGGCATATTCAGAGACTCAGAGGGCAACACCTTGTTGTCCTATAAAGGTCCCTTGAGCCACGCTGACTCGACAAAAGCAGAGGTGGAAGGGGTTCTCCAAGGATTAAGAATTGCTAAATCACGCTTCCCGGGTAGCCTGTGGATTGAGGGAGATTCTAGTAGCACCATCAAATGGTGCTCAAAGTCATCCTCGGTACCTTGGAGGCTAACAGCAAAATTACGAGAAATATGGGATATGTCAAAAACAGTGGTTGGTTGGAGTCATATTCCCAGATCGGCAAACACAGTGGCAGACGCATTGGCCGGGGCAGGAGTTCTACTTCAAGTTATGGAAATTTTGTACCCACCATAGAAATGTGGATTACACAAGGTTTGTAATGCATTAAGTATCTTAGTAATGTGGAATTTCCTGAATTAATAAAATCATCGCTTTCCTCAAAAAAAAAAAAAGACATAATCTTTAGTAAGAAGGTTGACAAAGGAGAAAACGTGGAAAGACAAAATACAGAGGAAACATCTGAGAGAATTGCAACAATGTGTACCAACCCTTTTGAATTTGTCAGGATGTCAAACATGACCTCTTTATTAATTCATGTTAAATTACCAAACTATCATTTCTACTATGCAAGCTAGAGATTGAATATCAGCAACACCCAGCTCAGATGTCATATAAGTAAACACCCCCTTGATAAAGCCTTGTTGTTGTTGTTGTTGTTGTTACTCTTCTTCTTGTGGCATCTCGTCTTGTGGATTTCCACGAATAAGAAGCCTGATGAAACACGAAACACCATGAAAGTGTGTGACTCCACCTGTGAAGTCCACATGATGTTGAACCCTCAGAACCGAACTTGCAGTCCAACAAGGGCTTCTAGCCCCGGAGTCCTGTTGAACCATTGCAACTGTACTTCACTCAATTTTTCCTCTTCAGTTTTTTTTCTTTTATTTTGCATGAGTGGGAATGGGGAGGAAGATGGGAAATGGGCAGGGAGAAGGGATATGGGAAGGGGATGGAGAACCTTCCATAGGCAACAGAAGTCCAATATTTCAGCCAAAACAAACTCCCGAGCCCTCTTTTTGCCTTCTCTCATTGAACTTTAAACCTTCAATCCAATTGCAGATATTGGATAAACAAAATATGGAATAGAAAGAGCAAACAAAATCTAGGTTTCAAAAAAGGAATGTGATTTTCCAATCTTCTGTGATGCTTCAAAAATGAAATCAGCAAAACTTATATAGGAGTTAATCTTACAACAACCAGAGATGTAAACAGTAACATAAATTCCTAATAGGATCTTTTCTCCCAGTCATCCATTAACTTTAGGAATTCCGACTTAAGAAAGTACTTGGTTAAAAAGGATTCAACATCTTTTAAAACAATCTTACAAAGAAAGGGCAAAAGAAATAATTTGCACTTAATAGATTGATTGGACAAGAACTTAACTCATCATTGTTTTAGATATGGAAGTGCAGAATTAAAATTGACGGATTGTGGATGGAAGATGAGAGAGAAGTGCAAGAGAGAGAGAGAGAGAGAGAGAGAGAGAGAGAGAGAGAGAGAGAAAGAGAGAATTGCAGCTGATGCAACTATCCTTAAGGGTAAAAAGTCATCCCTCCAGGGTCCTTAATGTTAAAAAATACAGAACTCACTAAACTGCATCAAGCCTCAAGCCTGTATCAATATTAAAAAAAACCATAATAAATAATTAAATAAAAAACCATTGCTCATCTAACGTTACACCAAGGTACTATCACAAAGCAGCATAAAGTATCAAAGCATAAAGAAAAGTAATGTAAAGTGCCAAAGCAAAAAAAAAAAAAAAAAAAGTAAAGTACCAAAGCGTAAAGAAAAGTAATGTTAAAAGTGCCGCACATTTTCAATGAATAAACTTGTTATATAGAAGACTTGGATTGTCATCAGATACATATATAAATATAAATGACATAATGAATGTTTCACTATAAATACTACCGAAGAAAAGAGGGAAAATCAAACTAAACCAAATATGTTTAGACAATGGTTGTAGAACTTACGGGTGCATTTCAGGGTGAAAACGTTGAAAACATGTAAAATTTAGGAGAAAAAATAATAAGAAACAGTTAACTAGGAGGGATCATTCAAGTAAAAAAAAGACTGCCAGGGACGTGGTACTAGCTAGCAAACAGACGTAAAGAAAGACATACTAGAGTAGCAGCCAAGGGAGCAGTCTCTCTGAAATTGTAGGCCTGCGCTTGGCCGGTTCGCGCAGAACGGAAGACCATAAAACCGCCCCCTCCAATCCCACTCGCCATGGGGTTAACGACTCCGAGACAAAACGTGGTGGCCACCGCCGAGTCGACTGCGTGTCCTCCATTCTTTAGCACCGAAGCCCCCACCTCGGAGCACCGCTTGTCGTCGGTCGCCACCACACCCACCTCCGACTCGACCACTTCCCCTTGCTCTCCGTTCTCAAGCGGTTTTGCCTCAATATCATTTCTGAGCCTTCCTGTCGAAAGCTTGCCCAAGTTGTAGTAACACAACAGCACCGCAGCGATAACTGCAAGCAAATAGGTAGATCACCAGTCAATGAAATTAAAAGACGCGGATTCGAGGTCAGGATTAGGAATTTGTAGTGTCCAAACTTCAAAGTTCAAACTCGAAACAACGCGCCACGACATTCCGAGGGGCTTAAAGTTTAAACTTCCCGGTAAAATTACGGCAGCCATTTCTATTACAACAGGATGCACAGCAGAGCAGTGCAGCAGGCAACAGAGTCCACAGACAAGGAGAAGACGGAGCAGGTTGCAGGACAGTGAACCGAATGACGATAATGCCCCTCTGCCACGTCCTCGATCACGCTCTGCCCCTGGCCTGGCGTGGTACATGTGTAATCTTACTGCAATCCATTAAATGATTAATTTTACTGAACGAGCCAATCGGCATCAACCCTCGCTGCACGTTACAAACAAACCATGTCGTGTCGTTTGGGACTCTCTCTGCGTTGCCACTTTCTCGATAATCGTTGTACGTTACCTCTTTTCCGTTTCAGATTCTCCCTGCTCCACGATATTTGGATCGGTCAGTATCTCTATGTCAGTGCTGAAGCTTCTGATTCCAATTCTTTCTTCCGATTAAGTTAATTTTCTTCGCTGCTCACCTCATCCGATCGACTCCGAGTACCCTTTTTCTATCTCTTTCCAATTCTGAATTCTCTGATTTTTCACTCATACAGCACAAGAAACAATCTACGCTTCGATGGTCTTTTCCATCATACAGAAAAAACGGAAAAGGAATTTGGATGCTAAACATGTTTCAGAGAGTAGAGGACGAAGAAGGAAGAGAGATGGAGTAGATCGACGAGTACCGACCAGTGAGCGTCGCTGCTGCAGCAAAAACTTTCTTCGCGACGGCCTTCGTCGAAGTTTTCTCCGGCGTAGCGCGACGCAGCAGGGACTCCTGGCTGGCACCAGGTGCCATCGGAAGCAAGAGGAGATCCGGGTAAGACAGAGAGCGAGGGAGCGATTTGGAAATGAGGCGAGAGATTCGAGGGAGTGGAAATCACCGACAACAACCAAAAGGCGGATGTCGAATGGACAAGCTCCGAGATATTCGCAATTCCAGAATCTCTCTTTGGCTATGAAGTCAACTTCAACCAGGCCCGCAACATGTACAAGGGTCAATGGGCCATCAACTGATTAGCACAGCCGATGAAATCTTCCAATAACCCGTACACCCGGGCAATGACCCTTCATTAGTAGTGTAGTCAAATTATTGTTGGTCCTAGGGTAAAAATTAAACCAGTAATGGTTATTCCGTTACCAGTTTCGATTATCCCATCCATTACCCATTACCTATTTTGTTATATTACCATAATTAAGAATTCTCATTTCGAATCTAAATTTTTTACCAGTTTACACGCGAGTAAATGGGTAATCGGGTAAATATATAGGTAAATATTGATTTTATTAATTTTATCATATAAACCTTAATAAATATTTAAAAATTACAAAAAAAAAAATTTATAAAAAAATAAAAAGTACAAATAAAATTTTAAAAAGAATAATTTTAATATCATGTCATAATTATAATAAATACCGATAAATTTACTTAAAATTGTATTAAGAAAAAAATAAGTGACGATAATTAAAAGAAAAGTATATGTAATAAAAAAATATCAAATTACTATTTGGGTAATCGGGTACAAAATAAACATTATCCATATTCGGGTAATCAGGTAATCGAAATAAAAATAAATCATTCCTTGTCCATCTAATTAGGAACCGAACAGGTAATTCGGTAAAATTGACACCTTTAGTTAGTACTCACAAAAAGTGATTATTTTTTAATTAAAAAATTTTATTTTTTCAAGCAAGTGCATGTGTCAAGTAAACAATAAATCGGACTTAGAGCCGTATTACGTCGGGGTATTAAAACAACGCAAAAATAACTTGAAAAGCCCCTACGTCATATGACATCGGGTATTTACATGGCACCCAAGTACTTGGCATCCTAATGCTTCAATTCACTGGAGGTGCCAAGTTACGCACTTTTTACCTCGTTTTTCATTGTGGTGCTAAGGATCCGGTGTCATATGGCGCCAAGTTTATACATGTCAACCACACATGCGTAAAAAAATGTATCACAATGCTGATAAGTCCA
This sequence comes from Aristolochia fimbriata, assembly GCA_019845555.1. Classification (NCBI taxonomy): domain Eukaryota; kingdom Viridiplantae; phylum Streptophyta; class Magnoliopsida; order Piperales; family Aristolochiaceae; genus Aristolochia; species Aristolochia fimbriata. Next base: position 21,612,828 of record CM034078.1, read on the forward strand.
ATTATGTGCACTTGGAGCTATAAGGCGCCAGACAAATTTCGTGAAGCCGAAATAGAACTGCCGCCATGAATTTCACCTAACATCGTATGACACTTCTTACCTGATTTACTTGAGACTTTTTCCTTTGTTCTTCTTATTGCATTTCCTTCATGTTACATATGATAAACAATTAAGACTAAGTTAATTACCCCTAATTAGAGTAATTTTAAATATATAAAATATATCTAAACTAAGTTAATTACCCCTAATTAAGGTAATTTAAAATATATAAAATAAATATAAAATACATCCAATTAAATGCCCATGAATATGCACAATTTTAATTAATTAAAGATCAATGCTGTTCTCACGGGTGAGGCTGGCAATGAGCCGAGCTGAACCTATGATGGCTCGAGCTTGGCTCAACCCATAATACATGAGCTTGAGCTCGGGCTCAAGCTCGGACTTGAGCCCATGGCTGGGCTCAAGTTCGAGCTCGAGCAACTCGAACGAGCTCGATTCGAGTGGGCTAATCCCTAATCGATCTCGAGTTCGAGCCCGAGCTCGAGACCAACTCGAGCTTCTGCCCATGCCCAGGTCGAGCCCAAGTCAAGTCCAGGTTGAGCTCCAAGCCATACAAGCCCAACGTGATCTCTAGCCCATGCCCAACAGGTTTGCCGATTCGGGCTTTTTAATTATTTTAGTTAAATTTATCTACAATAATAGATCTAGATTATTGATTATAAGCTAATTACGTACCCAATTATGCTAAAATAAAAATTCACAGAACTTTAGAATTTTTTAGTTAATTATTAATTTTGATTAATAGAATCAATGATAGAAGTTTAAAAAGATACAAATTCTAAAGAACTTGAGGCTCCCACTTCTTTAAAAAACTAAAATATTATATCCAATTATTTTAAAAATATATAACTCAAAATATAAACAAACCGACTCATCGAGCTTTGAGTCAAACTACCTAAAGCTCAAACACCTAAAGCTCAAACTTGGCTCATTTAACTAAACGAGCCTTAGCTCAAGTTTGATTCGAGCTCGAAATAATTTGAGCCGAGCTTTTACCCGACTCGAGCTCAAACTATTCACGAGCTGGCTTATCACTTTCATATGTAATTATTTACTTATCACTACCCCGATCCGAGCCAGAAACATGTCAACGACTTATGTGCCGACATTAGATGTTTTTAATGGATTAGTTTTTAAAATTCTGGCACGTGATTTATTTTTATACCCTTTTCATACCTTAAGAAAACAGCCAAAAGATAAAAAGGAGCATTCTCTTGATCTTCTGATCACATTTCTTCCTAGTTTATGCCTTACATCAGTGTACTCAGGTGGAAGAAAAAACCCAACCTCCACCTTCTCTTATGGAGACAAAATTACATCCCTAGGTTCAGTCAGCTTAAAAACCTGCAGGCTTTCCATCCTTTCTTGGATCACTAACAGCGATCACCTTGCCATGGAAGACCCCATTCCTAAACCCTCGTCTTCCATCCTCCCCCTTCATCATAACAGAGTTACTCAGATCATGGACCAGCAACTGGCAGCCGGATCCCCTGGGCAGACCGCTCAGAACATGACCTCTGCTGGCCAGGAATTGCACCGCCTCCTCTGAGAGCAGGATATGATCCCCATCATACACGGTCCAGTCCTCGTAGATAGCCACATTGGGTATCAACTGCAGTCACAGATGATTTGGCCATTAGATCTAAACAACAGCGGCATACACAATTAACAGTGCCTCACTAACTAAAAGGATGTTGATTCAACCTTGTGATAGACCCTCGGATGCTGGACAGCTTCCAGAGGCTCCATGCCGAAGACAAAGTGGTTGAGGAAAACTTGAATCACCCCTGGAGGAATGTAGGCACCACCACTGCCTCCAAGAACACCTGCTAGCTGATTATCCTGCTTAAACCAATCAATTTAGTGTTAATATTAACTCAGGGTACAGTGAAATTAGAAGTTAACCAAGATGATTAACAGGGCAGTGATAAAGAATGTAAAAATGGTCTAAACTGAATGAACAAAAGAGAACCTTGAGAATTATGATGGGGGTCATGGCAGACAAAGGTCTTTTCTTTGGCTGTATAAAATTGGAAGGAGCAGGAGGAAGTACATCTGCTGTCCTTCCCTTTGTTGGCATAGAGAAATCATCCATCTCGTTATTTAGTAAAATACCAGTGGTGGGCGAAACCACACCGGCACCAAAGTGATCATTAACTGTGCTTGTCATCGACAAGGCATTTCTATCAGCATCAATGATGTTGAAATGGCTGGTTCCTCTATCAAGCAGCTGACTCCATCTATGAAAAGATGAAAAAGCAACAATGGTGAGAAATAGAAACATAACTGACACTCTTTGAAGTTTTAAACCACATCAAAATTAATAGATTTGGATGAGATTTTCACTTAGCAACTGATTGATTTCGGGTTTAGGTAGGTAAAATAAGGAAGCAGATCTTACTTGGCCAAATAATAGCTAGCAGGAAACGTGGTATTGTCAAGTATCATGTGCTGGACATGTCGTGCAAATGAATGGGAAAGCATAGCAGACAAGTATTTTGTGTTATTCACAAAACTAGGATCTCCAAGGTTCATTCGGAAAGCCAGCATGTGCTTCTGTGCTTCAAGTAGGCGATGAAGACCCAGAGGACTTTTTGCAGCATCCACGTCTCCATAGCTCTCCAGAATGTTTAGAATCTGAATTCACATTCAGTTAGCATTGACAGACGCGTATATTAGTGAATTGGATCAAATAACTATGAATAACAACTCACCATGGCCAAAGCAGCAGTTCCACTGGAAGGGGGGGCCATGCCCAAAATGGTGTAACCCATAACATCTACCCTCATGGCATCCGTCACTTCAACCTTATACTGCCTCAAGTCCTCCATTGTCAGAATACCTCCAGCTGCTTGCACGTCTCTCACCAGTTTCTCACCAATGCCACCGTTGTACAAAACTTCAGGTCCTTGTTCAGCGATGAGTTCCAGAGTGTCAGCCAATTTGGGATTATAACAAACATCACCTTGTTGTAGAATGTTCCCGTTGGGTGCTAAAACCTCTCGGAGACCAGGGTCTGCCATAATCTGATCGGTGGAGTAGCCCATGTAGTTGGCTAGACAAGCACCGATGAGAAAACCTTCTGTGGCCAGTTTAATGGCGGGTTGGAAGAGGGTCCTCCAGGGAAGCCGCCCGTGTTCGACCCAGGCAGCATGGAGTCCTGCTATCTCCCCTGGTACCCCCATTGCAAGCGCCCCTTCTGCCTTAGCTTTTGGGTTATTTTCATACATGTTCTGCATTAATTAACCAGTCCAAATTTGTAAGAAAACGATATTGTGTAACAGTAGTAAGTTAGCGTCCTCTGCCTTAGGTTTTAGGTTATTTTCAATTTTTCATGCATGTTCTGCATTTATTAACCAGTCAAAATTTATGGGAGAACGATCGAGTATAATAGTAAGTTATCTTCAACCTACAGACATTTAGATGAAACTGCTTTAAATTTCCTCGTGAATCACAACGATCCATCATCAAATGGTTAAAATAAAATCACTTGGGAGTATCAGTTCCCGAGGCATACATACGCACCAGTGAGGCTGCCAGAGGAGCGGACTCCCTGAAATCGTAAGCTTGGGTTCGGCCGGTCTGAGCGGAGCGGAACACCATGAATCCTCCTCCGCCGATCCCACTCGACATAGGATTGACGACGCCAAGACAGAGCGTAGTGGCAACGGCCGCGTCAACAGCGTGACCGCCGGCTTTCAGAGCCGCAACCCCAATTTCGGAGCAACGCTCGTCCTCGGACGCCACTGCGCCCCCTTCTGCCTCGATCACATAACTTCCCCTGTTCTTGCTCTGTTCCGATCCCGACCGTTCTTTTAGTAGAAGACCTTCCCATTGGCCGCCGCCGGCGTTGCTTTGGCTGTAAAAGACCAGGAGCAGCAAGACTGCATCGCTCGAAAAGACAGAGTCTTGTTAAAATTAAGTGGATTAACCAGAAGTTAAACAAACAAAAAAAAAAAAAAAAAAATCAACAACAAAATCAATGAAAAACAAAAGAAAAAAAAGGTCTTCCGGCGAACTCACTGTTTACTCTATAATATATATATATATATATAACTGATTAAACTGCCATTTTCTAGAGTAACAAAGAGGCTATTAATCCAGCTCATAAAACAGTAACCCGTACGATACACCACCAGAACTCATCTGTCGACCTCGCATATTCCAAAACCGCGGTTTGACTCCCTCCGTTACTAAAATTCCCACATCAAAATCGAGCAGAAGCAGTCGAAATTCAAACAATCTCCAAGGGTAAGAGAGAAACGTCACCTATAACGGTCGCCGCTCCAAGCGCAGCTCTAGTGAAGACCTTAGTCTTCTTCTCCGGCGCCGGGTGACCCAGCAGAGGATCGTCGATTCCTACTCGCGCCATGGATTGGAAGGTGACAGGGGGAGGCAGTGACCGTGCTCCTGAAAAACTCCCCGCTCAATTGACTCGTATAAATTAAAATAGGATAACCCTGGCCCGTTATTGCCCACGAGTGTCCGAATTTTAAAAGGCTCCCACGGTTCGAGACACGCGACCCATGGCGGAGTCTCTGCGTTTTGACCGATTTGCCCTTTTGCTTTTTTTTTTTTTCCTTATGACTAATCGGCCGCCGGGGGTGGAAAGTGGAATCATCGTGTCGTGGATCACGGATGCGGAACGTCTTGAATTTGGTTTGGATTCCTTTTTTTTCTTGTTGCGACGAGTGGAGTAGCCATCTTCCTAGGGAAGGAACACGCGAAGCTCGTGACTCGGATTTCTTTTTCTCAGTTTCTCTCCCCATCAAAAGTCTTTATACCGAATATATCACCGGTCATCGGTCATCGGTTTGACAACTATTAAACGGAATATAAATATATATATATATATATATATATATATTTTTTTTCAGTTTAATTTAATCAATAACTATCGAAAAGCCCCGATGCGATGAATCCAAAAAAAAAAATTACAATTTATTCTATTAATTTTAATTTAAAACCTGGTATTTCCAAGGATAAAAAATTGAAATTTATTCTATTAATTATTTTTTAAGATATATATATTTTTTAAAATTAACTAAGTTTTCTATAATCTGTATTAATATACATAAGTTAATTGATATTCAGTTATATTATTATTAAATTTTAATAGTAAATTCAGTAATTAAATTTTTTTTTTATTCATATTTTCTTATTTTATTTACATTTTGTAAATTCTTGTAGTGATGTTCAACAAAATGCAACAAAAAAATAATTATTTGAATTGTACGACACAAGTATAATATGGTGATATTGACATATTTAAGGTTATTGTGTTTCAAATATGTGAACCTATTAGGTAAACAAAAATTATAATTTTTATTATGAAATAAATAATTGAAGTGCATAATACTTAAACAATAAATTATTAAATTGACCTATGTATAAACATGCTTCGTGTTACTATTTTTATATTAGATAAATAATATAATGACACATACCTTTTTTTTTTTTAGAGTGAAAAAATGCACAAAAGCATACTAATCCTAAAAAATTAAAAATCATATTACAAATCATGCACCAAAATTAATTAATAAAATAAATAAAAATATCATCATCATAGACCCTTGTCCAAAAAAAATTTTAAAATATGGATGACAAAGTGGATTCTAAATTACTATCTTCAACTTTAGAGGTTGTTGTCACTTCTAATTTCTTCAATTTATACAATGGTTGTGAACCTACTAATTTTTTATACTATGAGACAATCTCATTCTTGTTCCCTTAGGTTCATATGTTATCTTATCCTTTTCATATTTCAGCTAATACAATATCAATTCATGCTTATTAAAAATCCACAATAAAAATTTGATTCTTTATCCATTTCCTTGAATTGTTCTGGACCAATTGATGAGAAGTAAATATTTCATCATACTCTATTAAAAAAATTGCAAACTCAAGTAGAGTACAATTTACTCAATTAAAAAATAAAGTTATCTTTAAATTAATACAATTTACTTATGAAAACTTAATTACTGATTTAATATAAGTGAACATGAATTTTAAAATTTATTGTAATTTTTTAAAACATAAAGGAACCTTCGATATTAATGACGTATTCAAAATGAATAAATAAATAAAACAAAAAATAAAATAAAAAAACATTAAAGGACACAAATTTATCCCACAAAAACCAATCAAATTCCATCTCTTTACATTATTAAGACATAAAAACAATATATTTTTTTTAAAAATATATATAATAATAACCCAATGAGAAAACACTAGTACAAATACTATAAACGAAAAAAATATAAATTCAAAGTAACATAATATGTTGTTAATTATTTTTTTAATAATCTAATTCTAATAATGATGACCAACAAAAAGAAGCATGCCCAACGCAGGAGATCATGGAAGAAGGGGGGGAGCAGGGTCGCTGGGGAGGGGAGCAAGCGGGAGGGGGGCGCCGCCTGAGGGGAGGAGCAGAGCCGCGGGAGGGGAGAGCCGCGGATGGGAGGGAGGGGAGCTCATGGGAACGGAGGGGGGGCGTGCCTATCGGAAAGGACTGGTCGAGCCGGGGATTGTGCGGGATCCGGGACGGATTTGTCGCGGGAGTGCAATCGGGAAGGGATGCATTCGGTCGCGATGCAATCGGTTCCCGATGCATTTGTCGCGAAAATCGTTGTTGTCGGAAAAATTTCTGTTATCCAAATAAATCATATTGTCGCGATGAGTATTTGTTCATCGCCAATCGGAGAACATTATCGGGAGGGGACTCTAATCGAAGGCGATGATTATCAACGCGATGATGAAATCGGATCGATTTATTCATTGTATTTTATCCGGATATTCGGGATTTGATTTATATGTCGCGAGGATGCGCGATCGGGGATGCATTTGTCGCGATGCATATCGCCCGGGATGCATCATGTCGGAAAATCGCGAAATCGTCGACATCATGCGATGTATTTGTTCGGAAATGAATTTGCGATGTGGAAAGAAATGCGAGGAAATGCATCGGAATCGGATGACATTAATCGGAAATGATGGGACATTAACCTCCCGATGGGAGGGGAATTCCCGATGATGAGGATGAGAGCCGGAGGGGAGGAGCAAATCGGGGAGGGAGGGGAGGGAGGGGAGCCGGGGGAGGGGAGCAGAAATGGGAGGGGGAGAGGGGAGCATTTGCACGGGGGGAGTAGAGCCCATGGGAGGGGAGGAGAGCACGTGTGTAACGGGGCTGGAGATTGCCTAGAACTTCAGCCAAGCTTCCCCACCTCGTCGGCACGTACTTAGACTCCTCTTAGTACGTTCAGCCTTCAAACACCTTCCCAAGATCTTCAAGCGGATTGCAAACCTCAAGAGAGTGATGTACGTCAACACCAGAATGAGAGAGAGAGAGAGAGAGAACACTAGGGAATGAGAGAAATCTCTTCTTTACTTAAGTGAAAATACACAAACCGAACTGAATGAAATGAGGGGGCGCGTGGTCCTTTTATACCTCAAGGCTAGCCCTTTTGTACATGTATTATACATTAATACAATAAATACACTTTATCCCATGACCCTCAACCTGGAGCCGTCCCTTGAACCTTGGAGGGTCGAACCCAAACCTTGTTCACACACGAACCCGCTCAGCCAGCCGCCATGACCAGATACGATTACACCGCCACAAGAAGGCCATGATGGGTGCCGGCATATACAGCCAAGAAGACGCTTTTATGCGCTTTTTCCTGCTGCAGGGTTGCGCCTGCCGAACCCCGCATACAAGACGCCCTCTGCTCCCAGCCTTGCCAGCACTCCCGCTAGCGTTGCCCTGCGCGCGTCACCTTGAGCATGGTGAGCCTCTCTCAGAAGTCAAGTGGCAGCGTAGGCTCCCCACAAGATCATGGCGTGTGGAGTTGGCGCAACCCCAAGTTCCCTCAGATGTGTTTCCACGCAACGCGCTGAACAGCGCCCTCTGGCCCTCTTAGATCTTCATCCCCCCACGCTGCTTATATTGGCCGTTGATGGTGGCGGCTACAAGACTACAAGACGACCCCGTAGGGCGCCTGCAGCGCGCTGGCCTTTTGTGCATCGGACGGCGCTGCCATGCACACGCGCCACTTTGCTTGCTAGCCTCTTGCGCCACGCCCTCGCGCAGACTTCTCCTGCACTTGCGCCCGCGCGTAAGCCCTGCATGCGATTATGGGCAATACCATGCCCCGTGCCTGCACGCTCCTGTGCCTGCACAGCCATCCTCCTCTGAGTTTGGCTCTTCGACAAATGTCATCCCGCATCTGTCCCGACGCCCATCCTCGCTAGCATCGGCGGTCCAATGTCCCCATCCTCTCTAGGCTCACTGTACCCACATACCTTTATCTCGACATGCATGCCTACAACCCCCTTGTAAGCAACTACGCTATACACACGTAGGTTTTAACTCAATCCCATCATAGCATGCGTCCATACTAGATGGTTTACATATAACAAATAGAAGCACCCCTTACATTCTCCCACACCCATTGTGTCAACGCCCTCGTTGACATATACAATGAAAAGAAAGTAAGTGTACCTCAAGTGCTACAACTATCCCCACTCACTTGACAACTATAATTGCCCCCATGAATTGATAGTCTGCATAGCCATGCCGGCCCTCTGCCCGCATACGGTCGCTTTGGTGTGCTCTCACACCTAGAGACCAGCACATCAACATTCTCCATCAATGTGCTAACATCATTGGGCTTCTCATTGTTGCCTCTCCTGCTCAATGCATCCGCCACAATGTTGGTTCGGCCCGGCTTGTACTCCATGCTGAAATCAAACTCAGCCAAGAAGTCTTGCCAACGAGCCTGCTTTGGAGAAAGCTTCTTTTGAGTCAGAAAATAAGAAGATGCAACATTATCTTTTTTCACTACAAACCTGGCCCCAAGCAAATAATGCCTCCAAGTCCTCAAGTAGTGAACCACGGCGGTCATCTCCCTCTCTTGCATCGTGTATCTTCTTTCTATCTCGTTAAGCTTTCTACTCTCAAAGGCCACTGGGTGACCTTCTTGCTCTAGGACTCATCCTATAGCAAAGTCAGATGCATCCGTATGCACCTCAAATGGCTTGCTGAAATCTGCCAACCGAAGCACTGGTTCTTGCATGATTGCGGCCTTCAGCCTATCAAATGCTGCCTCACACGCTCCCGACCATACCCATGGGGCTTTCTTCTTGAGAAGTTCAATCAAAGGGCTAGCTATTGCTGAAAAAGAGTATATGAACCTCCTATAATAGTTAGCCAAACCAAGAAAACTCCTCAACTCACTTACCCCTGTAGGCTCGGGCCAAGCGGCTATGCTCTCCACCTTTTTGGCATCCATCCAAATCCGACCACTTCCAATCCAATGCCCCAAGAAAGATACCTCACTTGGTGCAAATGAACACTTCTCCTTCTTCACGAAGAGTGAGTATTCCCTCAATGTCTCAAACACTTGAGCTAAGTGAAGCACATGGTCCTCTATCGTCTTGCTATAGATCACTATATCATCCAAGTATACCACCACAAACGTATCCAAATAAGGTCCTAACACCTTATTCATTAGAGTGCAAAAGGTTGCTGGTGCATTGGTTAGACCGAATGGCATAACTAGGAACTCAAATGTGCCATACCTTGTCACACATGTGGTTTTCCCCTCGTCGCCCTCCGCGATTCGGACTTGGTAATACCCGGAACTCAAGTCTAACTTGGTGAACACCGTTGCCTCCCTCAACTAATCAAACAAATCTGAAATCAAAGGAATAGGGTAAGGGTTCTTGACAGTCACCTTGTTAAGAGCTCGGTAGTCTATACACAAACGCATGGTCCCATCTTTCTTCTTTTGGAATAGAACTGGTGCCCCATATGGTGCCTTTGAAGGACGAACGAACCCTGCTTCCAAGAGTTCATCTAGTTGCCTCCGCAACTCCTCCAACTCCTTAGGCGCCATCCGGTATGGAGCCTTTGCTGGTGGCTTGGAACCCAGTTCCAACTCAATAGCATGATCCACCTCTCTCCTAGGTGGTAACCGCTTTGGTAACTCTGCAGGAAACACATCTACATACCTCTGTAGAACTTCAGCAATTCGGGGTGGAATGGCTCTCATTCCTCCATCCTCTTCATCATGACCCCTCACCAGCGTAGCTATGTAAGTGTCATGGCCGTGTTGAAGACCCCTCTTCAACTGCATGGCTGAGAGCATCGAACTCCCAGCACTTGTCGACTGAACTTCCTTCACGTGACATGACCCTCCTTCATCAAGGATGCAAAGCAACCCCAAATAGGGTAGTACAAATCCTTTGCACAAGCACAGGAAATCCATCCCAAGGATAAAGTCAAAGTCATCCATATTGACAACAGAGAAGCTCACTTTACCTTGCCACTCTCCCACTTTGATCGGCACATCCCGAGCTATGCCACAAATCGCCCTTGCTTCAGAGTTAACGGACTTGACTAGGCTGCCATCATCAACCCATGTCAACCCCAACCTTATAGCCTCACGGGTCGATAGAAAATTGTGTGTAGCCCCCCAGTCGATCATTGCCTTGGCCTCCTTGCCTCGGACTGAGAGTGCTATGTAAAAGAGGTCTCTTCTTGACCTTCTAGTGCAGCCCTCGTTGCCTTGCAAAGCTGCTACCAGCTTCAAGGAACCCATCCTTGCATTGTCCCACGATTCCTCACTCTTGCTTTCCACTATGGATTTCAAAAGCTTCTTCCTAGGACAATCCTTAAGAAAGTGATCACCATCACAAAGGAAGCACTTGGAGTTAGGCTTACCATCTCCTTTCTTCTTCTTATCGTCCGTCCTCTCCAACTTGTTCCCCTTCTTTTCCCATGGCTTCTTGCCTTTAGCCGCCTTGCTGCCCTTGGAGCTTGAAGTGGAGACCTCTGTCTTCTTCTCAAACTCGGTCAGTTTCTCAGCCGTGGAGAGGGCCTCGGCCAAAGTTTTGACATCCCTCCTCCGTAGCTCTTGTTCAGCCCAAGGCTTCAATCCATCAAGAAAAGCGAACAGCCGATCTTCATCGGTCATGTTAGAGATACATAGCATAAGAGAAGTAAAACGAGAGACATACTCTTTAATCTTTCCCGACTATTTCAAGGCCCTCAACTCCTTGCGAGCCTCAAACTCAGCATTCTCCGGGAAGAATTGCCTCTTCAATTCTGCCTTGAAGTCGACCCAAGACAAAATCGGTTTGGTGCTAGCCTCTCCATCTCCGGTCCTCCGTCTCCACCATAAAATGGCGTCGTCCACAAGAAACATAGACGCACCCACGATCATATGCTCATTGCCATGAACATTGCTAACCGATAGGTATTGCTCTACCTGCCAAAGGAAGTTATCGATTACCTTTGGGTCTCTTGTGCCATCATAGACTTTAGGCTTCGGCACCTTTAATTTGTCGCTGGAGGATGGCTGCACGGTGGCTGGTGTGGACTCCTCCACAGCACTCGGTCCTGCCTCTACAAGAACGTTCTCCTCACGCCCCACATCCAATGTGGTTTGAGGGAGCCTTCCACCTCCTGCCATATACTTTTCCCACAAATTCACGCGTGCGCCCAATGCCACTACTTCTCCAAGTAGTGTCTCTTGAACGTCCTTGACCTCCTCCTTGATCTCACGCAAGTTGGCTGAGAACTCCTCCTTCCATGCGACAAGAGTTCGGTTAATTTCACTAAGCATCAAAAGAGAGACATTACCCGAGTTTTCTCCTTGCTCAATCATGATTCGTTCCTCTCCCTTCATGCCTAAAACGCTTGAAACGCTCTGATACCAGTTGTAACGGGGCTGAAGATTGCCTAGAACTTCAGCCAAGCTTCCCCACCTCGTCGGCACGTACTTAGACTCCTCTTAGTACGTTCAGCCTTCAAACACCTTCCCAAGATCTTCAAGCGGATTGCAAACCTCAAGAGAGTGATGTACGTCAACACTAGAACGAGAGAGAGAGAGAGCACTAGGGAATGAGAGAAATCTCTTCTTTACTTCAGTGAAAATACACAAACCGAACTGAATGAAATGAGGGGGGCGTGGTCCTTTTATACCTCAAGGCCAGCCCCTTTGTACATGTATTATACATTAATACAATAAATACACTTTATCCCATGACCCTGAACCTGGAGCCGTCCCTTGAACCTTGGAGGGTCGAACCCAAACCTTGTTCACACGCGAACCCGCTCAGCCAAACGCCATGACCAGATACAGATTAATGCTGCTGCGTGCAGGCCGCGACGCGCTGCCGGTGCTTGCAGCCGCGATCGCTGCGCTTAAACTTCCATTTGCCGGGGTTGCGGCCCTGCCGCACCCCACACGCGACGCCTCTGCCCAGCGCTTTGCCAGCTCCCTCTAAGCGTTGCCCTGGCATGGCGTGGCCTTATATATATGGTGCCCTCCGGCCCGTCTGTGGCCTCCGCCTGCCTCCAGATCGCGTTGAGTTTTGGGCCATGACCCCCAGTTCCGCGTCGTGTGGCGGCCTCAGGCATAGCCTGAACGAGGGCCTCTGGCAGCCTCTTTGTCTTCCTTCCATGCCAACGGGCTCTCGCCCTGTGCGCGTGGGATATGGCGGCCTGGATTGGCCGTTGATCGCGACCGCATGCGTAATCGTGACCCGGTGGTAGGTCCGTCGGTGGCCTTTTAAATCGGCCTGATGCCACCCATGCCACTTTACTTTACTTGCTTAGGCCTCTTAATGCCCCAAGGGACTTCTCTTGCGCTTATACCGTAAAAAAAGCCCTGCATGGATTATGGGCAATACCATGCCCGCGTGCCTGCAAGCGCGGCCCAGAAAACCAGATAAATCCTCCCCTCCCCGAGTTTGGCTCTTCGACAAATGTCATCCCTCATCTGTCCCGACGCCCATCCTCGCTAGCACCGGCGGTCCAGTGTCCCCATCCTCGCTAGGCTCACTGTACCCACATACCTTTATCTCGGCATGCATGCCTACAAACCCCTTGTAAGCAACTACGCTGTACACACGTAAGTTTTAACTCAATCCCATCATAGCATGCGTCCATACTAGATGGTTTACATATAAAAAATAGCAGCACCCCTTACACCGTGGGAGGGGAGTAGAGCGAGTGGGAGGGGAGTAGAGCGCGTGGGAGGGGAGTAGAGCGCGTGGGAGGGGAGCAGAGTGCGTGGGAGGGGAGCAGAGTGCGTGGGAGGGGAGCAGAGCGTGTGGGAGGGGTGCGAGGGCGGGGGAGGGAGCAGAGTACGGGGGAGGGGACTAAGGCTGTAAACAATATATAACTGGAATGGAATAGGGTTTTTCGTATACCGTTCGATTATCCATCCGCCTATTCCGTATACCGGTTCACCCATTTATGTTTTACCCATTTCGTATACCGTATGCATACCGATTATCCATCGGGTGAGCCGGGTAATCGTGTAAGTAAATGGATAAATTCTATTTTATATATCAAACAAATATGAAAAATCATAAAAATCCGAAAAAAATATATGAAAAATCTAAAAAAATCTGTACACACTTAAAAAATAAAAACTTAATGTTGATTTATTCGACAAAATTACAGAAGGATTTACAAGTTTATGTTGGATTGGGAAATTTTGTGAGTGCGATCTCCTTTACTTCCACTAAAGTGTAGGTGTTCCGTGTTTCTCAGCGTGTTGACGTTATCGACGATGGTGTAGAGCTCCTTTGGCGAACTTGACGAAACTCGGCGAACTTGACGAAACTCGGCGAACTGACAGCCTGTGCGAGTATGCCTCTGGCTCGAGAGCACTTCTGAACTTGAGAAATCTTTGAACATAATTTTTTTTGACCTCGAGAGTGTGTGTTCTTGGGTGTTTTGTAGTCGACGGTTGATGGATGGTTGTTGGAGGTCGATCCTCTGAAAGTGGATCTCGATGTTGCTCCTCAGGAGGGGATGGCGACTGAGCTTTTCTCTCCTGATTGTCCTCCATCGATCCTCAGGAGGAGGAGTCGATGAAGACTTTCCTTTTTTGGCTCCCCATCGACCTTGACTTGGGCGATGTTTGAGGAGAGCTAGGTGATGTTGATGAGGCGCTGATGGCGATGCACTATGACTTGGGCAGTTTATCTTTTGGTATACGTATCTGTCCTCTTGTTTTTTCAGGACAATGTTTTTTTTTGTACACTCATATGAAATTTTTTTTTTGGCCCTCATGCTATTTTAGGGCTTTTTGATTTTTTAATTTTTTTAATATATATATATATATACATGCATGTATATGGCTATACGTACATGTACATGGAGAATATGATATACCTGGATGGCGACTTTGCCTTGCTAGAGTCCGGATCGAATTGTGGCGACTTGATGACTATGCAGTTGTCGATCTGGCTGATTTCAAGCGTCGGCATGTTGTAGATATAAAGTTGAGCTTAGTGACTGTAAATTAGACTGTTCGGGGCGAATTGCTGAAGTTGGATGATGCTGACGACTTGGAGTTAGGATGGCTACAAGCAGGAATGGATCTTAGTGGGTCCCACTTAGCATGACTACAGGCAAGAATGGATCTCAGTGGGTCCCACTTTGACTTAGAATTTGTGTCGAATTGATAGGGACTCGATGAAGCTTAAAGGGGCATGGTGGGCCCCGCTTTCCCTCATGGTCAATTTCCCTTATGGGGTTGCACGAGTAGGGAGAATGGTGTTGCACGTGCTTGGTTCTCTCCTCGGAGTCGTGTGGTGGGGATCCCATTTTAAGGGGAAGTTTTTTTAAATAATTAAAAAAAAAAAAATTACACTTTTAACATAGTTTAAAACTTATTATAAAAAATGACACATTCTACATTTGACCAAGCTTGACCAGCTTGGTCAAAAGCATATATAAGCGACACTGTTGGCGCGTTAGGCCAGCGTGTCGCCATTTTTTTTTAAAAACAAAAACTTGTAGGCGGTATTGAAATGTCGCCATCGCCAAAAAAAAAAAAACAAGAGGCAACTTTTCAAAGCTGCCACAAAAAAAAGTAAGAGGCAGCATCGAAAAACTGCTATACAAGACAAGCATGAGGCGGCTTTTCGATGCAGCCTCTCACAACACTAAGAAAATTTTTGGCATCGGGACTAGAAAGTGACTGGTTAATATGCGAGGCGGCGGCGGCATTTTCATGCCGAGTTTACTTCAGTTAAGAAGGCGGTATAAGGAAGCCGCCTTCAAATTGTATCTGAAGGCGGCATTTTGATGCCACCTTCAATGCAATTTTTTTCAAAATATATATATTTTTTCCTCTTTAACCTGTTTTTCAACCTGTATTTCAACCTGCTAAGAACATATACCAAACATGATTCATTCTAAATAAATCTAAGTTTTATCACACACATTAGTAATGAAAAATAAATGAAAAAACCATATTAAATAGATGTAGAATATATAATATATAAAATAGTGTTTGATCAATGAATACATAAAGACGAATAACAAGCGACAAACATAATGTACAAGTACAATCATAAGGCAGAACTAGGCTCAGGTGCACCAATTGCCTTTTTCTGCCTTCTAGTATAAATCTTTCGAATGGGAGGGTGATGACAGGGCTCAAGCTCAGGGGGCTGCTCGGGCTCCGGCTCGGGTGTCTGCACAGGTGGAAGGTTTGGCACCATAGGCTCTGGTACGACTGGAACCTCAACAGGGTCCTCGCAACGGGTCGTCGTCTCAAATGTAGGCCGACGGCTTACATGATGCCCTCGTTGTGCTCTATCTCTGGTTGGCTCGACCACGTGAGAAGGCTCACCACCATGTGACATCTCTCCTCTGACGATCGTTCCTTCCAAGAGTGGAACACTGTGCAGGATCGACTGGCAGTAGTGTCCAATCTCCATCAGGTATGGATCTGCCAGCGATGGGTCCATGGCCTCTCTACGGTGCACGCGCTAAACCACGTTCTGCATGCAACCCAACTACGAAAAAAAAAACGTAAGTAAAAAATATTAATAAAAAAGTGATCATTTCACAAAGTTAATTACGTACCAATGCCTCCTCGGTATAACCTCTAGCATGGTATACCATAGCTGGCTCAGTCGGTGGAGGTGATACGAATCGTCGAGTGACTGACAAATACCACGTCATATACTCACTGGGAGCATGTCTGGGGGTGTGTGCACAACTGCCTGTAACAACAGACTCCGCTCGTGCCTCCCACCGAGCGATGTAATCACGGTGGTATGCCGCCCAATCCTCCCCAGCTCGGCCTTTCCGTGAGATCCGAGTAACATGCTCGACATCCTCCGGTGGAGTCACCTGCTCAAAGTTATAAAATTAAACCAGAAGATCTACAATAAACGGCAATAGAATTTGGGTGTTGCGATAATCACCTGCTCTAGTCCGAACTGTAACATCACTCGATCCGGAACATGTATCTCGATGATCTCGAAGCAAATAAGTGGTGTCCTGTACAACCAGATACGTCTACCTTCAACGCAGATAGCAGGTAGATGCTACAAGAAATTGAGGTACGACTGCTAGTTCACCTAAAAAACATTATAACAACTATTACTGATGACTTAGATCACTAGGGTCTGAATTCTCATCATTGTTCAATCGTAAAGTAACTTAACTGATAGTTCCGCTGGTGGTTCAACTGTGTCCTGTATAGGACCAGGTTACCACAAGGGTTTGTGGCATTCGTCCGTTGGACGTTCCACCTAAAATACCAATATAAGTTAGTTATACAAGTTTTTACAAAAACATAAATAATTATTAAACTGTATCGGTACATACTTGGAACCTAAAGGGCCATCCTACAGCGCCCGTTCCTCTAGGAGTGTCGGACGTCCAATATGAAGACGTTCCCACGCCGACAACTGCAACAAAGTTTTAAACATACTCAATGTCCTATTCCTTTAAGTTGAACAATTAATTGAAAGTAGAATATACCTGTATAAGGGTGAGGCATCCAGCAATGCCGACCACTCCAGTGCGACACACCTTTGCGAGTTCCCCGTAGAGGAAAGCAAGCGTAGCCCCCGTAAAAACTGCCAGGTGGAAGCTCGACCCCCAGAAGGACTGGCCAACTCCATCCAATCCCCCCGGGTTGACCCGATCACTGCGAATCCGTCGACACGTAGTCCCAAGAGGACAACCACATCCTCTAACGTGATCGTCAGCTCACAGTTCGCCAGGTGGAAGGTGTTCGTCTCACTTAGTACCTCGGTTTGTGTCTTTGATTGCTTTAAAAAACTGAGATAATAGGTTGTACGACTCCTCCCAACCACCAAATACAGCAACTAATGCTTTGTTCCTTGCCCTCCATGCCTTACCATAATTCACCTGAATATGATATTTGTCCTTAACCAGCTAAATGATCTCATACGGAGACAGTGTGAAATTTGTCCTCACATTGGGCATAATGAGGTTACATATCACTCTAGAAGTGCACAACCGGTTGTCCATGCGCAGCTCGGCGTTCAAACACGTGTGTTTATCATATCATCTTCTAATTTTCCACATCATCAACTTCTTACTGAATGACGCATATATGTGTCATGGACATTGATCACCCGTGCAAAGAACATAATAAACTGTCGGTCTCGATTTCAATACCTTGAACTTGACATGTCTTCTGATGCAGTAGTCTTTCAAGAACATCTGTAATGTGTCCTTACTCATAAACCTCTGGCCGACTCCAATACCGACGGGTGGAGGTACATTGTCTTCATCTACGCCTGGAACCATTGTGTTTGTATATCCCGCATCCATGTCCTTCTCTCCGATCCACGAATCGGGGTAACGCTCATCATTTTCCTCTAAGGGTGGGACTCCCATGGTAGGAAGGGGGAATTCAACCTCTTCTTCTTCCTCAACTTCCTCTGTAATTGGATCTGACCAAGCATCCTCACCTCTTGAAATATCATTTGGATCCTCACTTGATTCCCTGAATTCAATTATAATTTCATCAACAACTACTGTGATATATGAAATAGAGTAAAACTTCAAACTAGACTAAAATGATGATTCTCACCTTTCTTCAGGGATGAATTCCACAATAGGTCCTTCAACTCTCTCATCCCCTTCGACCGGAGCTCGCCCTCCGAACTGAATAACAGCTCCCTCGCCGGTTCCACCCAAATTCCCCAAACTCCTTTTGTTATCCATCTCATAGGGGTAGGTGTCCCGCTTCAAAAATAAAACCAACATTGACTGGAAATCATGCTTCACCATGCCTAATCCACTCTCTAGTGATATATCATCGAGTATGGGAGTGTACATTAATTGGCCATTACACGTAAAGCTCATCCATATTGAAATGCGGTCCATGTGTGGGTTTCATCCAAGAACATTATACATAATAGTGCACAACGCGTTAAACGAACACGTCGACTCAAGAAATATAAGTATGGTTGTCCCCTCGCTATGTCGACCAGTTTACCGTGCTAAAAAATAAATTCACCATCAAAATGACAACAAGTAGGCACGATTGCCATTTTCAACTGAAATTAAGCAACAAATATTTAGGATTTTCCATAAAGTACAAAACTTGGAATCAAAATTCTTCATGCAAAACCACTTCTTCGTGTAAGCTACTTGTGCAATCTTCACCTTTGAAAAATATAAGACATTCGTTACATGTAAAGACAAGTGGGTGAGACAAGTGTAAAAGATAATAAGATCTATTTTTTTATCTGGGCATGAAAGGATTGCCTAGTAGATTAAGTTGAGGAGAAAATTTGTGAAAACCCTAAAGAGAGAAAGAAACAATAATGAACAATGGCAAAAGATAACAACTGTCTTGCCATCATGATTGTAATCTCCTAGAACAAAGTGTTGAAAGGAGACACTGCACCTAGCCTGATATGAAACTCTATTACTCATTTTACTATAGGATGTTAGGCATTTGACCAAGATGTGGTCTACCCTATTACTTGGTTGCAGTATAATTTGGCATTCGTTACTGAAGGACCATTGCCAGGTAGTACTTTTATTTAAGCAAAGTTCTCTGGGCATTGATGGCGTATTCCAAGCTTCACAAATCCCTTTAAGTCCTATATCATTCTCTTATAGACAACAATCTATGTGATAAGTGTCCAAAAGACACTTATTTATACATGAATTATTGATCATAAATTCCTAATTTGAGTTGATTATGAGCATGAAAGTGGCAAATATAACTCAAATACATGTTTTGTGTCTCAAGTACCAGGTAAAAGAAGAAAATCTGGATTATGAGTGAAAGTGAAGGAAAAAGGAGCAAAATAGAGCCAAAAAGAGAATGGCATGACCGCGCCGGGAAAATATGCAAAAATTCAAATAAATCCAGGAAATTCCCAACGACTAGTATGGCTGAAAAGAGGATAGTTCGTGAATGCGAAATTGCGTGACCGCGCCCCACGATGGCGCTACCGCGCCATGAAGATGACGCTACCTGTGGCGCTGGCACGCCGCTATGTTTCCATACAAGGAGTCCAAAGTGCTATTTCGGGAAGTCGGCAAAGAGTCTAAGGAGTGGCGCGACCGCGCCAGTTCTACAGCCAAAAACGGCGCTACCGCGCCATTAAGAGTCCTTCCTCTTCTCTCACCCGAAGGCCATTTTCCAAACTTAGAAAGAATTCAGCTCCAATGGCGCGATCGGGCCAAAACAAAGAACAATTCGGCGCGACCGCGCCGATGACTCAACAAACGTAAATTACGGAAATCTCGGGATTCTGACTACCAATCAAGCCCAAACCTGGGAGAAGAAGTCCTAATTGTCCAAGGAAGGTTTCCACGAAGATTTTATGGAATATTGCTCGAGTCTAGGTGCATTGAATGATCAAGAAAGGAGAAGTTCCATACAAAGAAGGAAACTGCTGCCAGAAGGAGAAGAGAAAATCCGAGTTTTAAGAGAGCTATATCTGGAGTTCCCATGTTCCAATTGAAGACAAACTTGGAACGAAGATTCCTGGTGCTACTGAGGATAATATCACGAAAATTCAGGCCAATCCAAGCCATGCTCATCGAGTTTCACATCTCCAAAGTGGTGGACCCAGTGCAAAAATTGGCAGCAGAAACCAGGCAACTTCTTCTCTTCATATCTCGAGTTTCCCAACTCAGAATGGATTCGAATTTCGTGAGCAAGGAAAGGACTACAGAAGGAAGGTTTGGATGTAATTGCAGCCAATTCTGAGGTCGAGAAAGCATAATTCATACCCCTGGACAGAGACCAAAATTATAAGTTCTGGACAGAAGCCCAACTATAAATAGAGGTCCAAGGCAGAGAGCAAGAAATCGAGTTTTGTAGTGTAGATCCAGTTTTCTGAGTTGTAAATACAATTTTTAGTTTGATTTTATTGTTTTGTAGATAGTTTAGAGAGGAGAGAAAGTCCAGAGGAAGTCTTACACGACCTCTTGGCACTTTAGAGAGAGAAGGTGGAGATTTCAGTCAAGGTGAAAGAGAAGCTAAAGGCAGTCCTTCAAGAGGGTTTTTGTACTTAGTTTATTTTATGTCTATGACTGTAATTGAATCCTTTTTACTGTATGTTTATTCTATTATCATGGAGTAGTCTCTCTTTGTTGGGGAAGTCATGAACTCCTAGTTGTTTATGTTTAAGTTCTGAATTCTATAACAATAAAGTACTTTTTTTTTGTTTTAGAAACTGAGTTCATTGCTTATTTCTTATCTGAATTCAATTCTGGAATTTAATGAGGGTCAAATAGAGAAGTTAAATTTCAGTAGGGAATTGGGTTAGTAATTTGATTCCTGTTTTCTAAAACAACTTGGTTTTCTAACTAGATTGTTCCGGTTGAGAAGGAGACTTTTTGAAAAGTGATGTGACTTCTATAACTCTTGTTCTGAATAAGAGAGAGTTAATCTTCAAGCTTTTATATTTATGCACTTAGGATTTGAATGTTCCGGTTGAGAAGGAGTTCAAAGAATAAGTGAAAGTTATTTCCTGTATATGGGTAACCAGGTTTTCAAAAGCTAAGTCAAGGTAAGGGTATTTGAGCTATAAAATTAGAACTTTGCATGTTAGCAACTAGGAGGGATTGACACTCTCCCCAACATCTCATCTCCATTAGGTTAGTCATCTATTCCAGTAGTTTAATTCTGTTTTGTTTTTCCAGTTCTCAAAATCAAAACCAAAAATTTCTTCACCTCAATCAATAAAAAGATCTTTGCTTAAACCGAGTTCTCATCAAGGTCTCTGTGGGATCGATATCTGGACTCTCGAGTCTATATTACTTGCTGACCTAGTACACTTGGTAGACACCTAACAAGGTTTTGGCGCCGTTACCGGGGACCATTGAATTGAGAGTAAGTTTAAGTGAATTTTGATTTGTTGATTGAGATTATAATTTTTTATTCTATCTTTTCAGGTTATTTTGGATCAGTGCATGAAACCAAAATCAGTGGAGAGCCACTTGCTGAAATTGATCCGGAACCGGAAAGAGCACTCAGGTAACCAAGATTTGTGGCCTGTGAGCTTTAATGGAATGGTATAACTTCAAGCACACAGATGAGAGGTGGGAAGACGTGCAGAATGAGATAAGTACATATCCTAACTCATATTCAGATTTTCCCCAACCATATGCATCCTCTAACTATGATCCATGGAGGTATGATTCTGATATATCATGTTCTTTTGTTGATAATTAACCTAATTATTTCTATAGAGGAGAGCATGATGATTATTTCTCTAGGCAATATGAAACTCAGTATTTTGAGAATGATTGGCAGGACAATTGGCCACATGGGCAATCGTCCAGGTTAAAGTATGAGAATCCTCCTGTGTATCATGATTATTATCATCATTCATCTCCCCTTCAGCCTCAAGAAGACTTGTCTAGGTTTGAGAGAAGTGCAAGAGGGAGAGTCGCTGGCACACATAATGTTGATCATGTATTAGCATTGCAGGCTCAAGTCGAGTTACTAACCAAACAATTGTCAAAATTGGTTGCTCAGATTTGTGTCATATGTGGAGGAGTACATCCCAACAATGAATGCCAAGCAGGTATGTATCATGATCATTTTTATCATAATTCATCCCCTCCTCAACATCAAGAAGACTTGTGTAGGTTGGCCACTTTAGTGGATGATTATGGTGCCCAAATGGATACAAGATTAGATCCACCTGAGGAACAACCTAGGTTAGAAGGTATTAATGTTTCTTTGCCATGGATTCATATTTTTCATCCATCCATGAGAACTGAGTCAGATAATCATGAAAATCAGTAAAAGCATGAATTGATCAAAAGTATGAATGTTGAAATGTGTTTTCATGAGCTATATGATGATGATGAACCTGAATGGATGAATACAACTAGCACTTCTTGTCTTAATTTATGTGACTGCAGAACACATAAAGGAAGATACAACGGAGAGAACTGAGAGTTGTTGTGAGTTTCAGAAACTTAAAGAGGGCAAAGATGAGAAGATCATGGAGGAAAAAGAAGAAGAGAAAGAAGGGGATGGGGTAGAACAAGAAGAGAAACCCCATGAACAGCATAAAGAAGTTAGGATAGAGGACACCAAGGATAATGAACATTCTTTCCTCTCATTAGATATTGATTTCTTCATTATCCAGCCCTATAAACCACCCACAAAAGTTGAAATTAAAATTTTATTAGGTCTGGGCAGTGTGAAGAAAAGTTGGCTAAAAATAAAAGAGCAAAACAAGTTAAAAGCCAACCAGAAAAGAGAAAGAGTGATCAGCTCTTTACTCAAAAGTTTGAATCACCATGCAACACATTCCAAAGTAAAAAACACCCTCAAGCATGGATGGTTCCAGTTTCCATTCGATCCTGGTGGATCAGATCACATGGATCAGTAGGTAGTGTAAAAATAGGAGTAGGAGTTTTTGAATTTGCTGGAATTTTTTTGAGTAGGTCAGGATAGTTTTTTTTTAAAATTTTTTAGGACTTGTTTAAATTTTAATGAAACTTTGATAAACCTAGGATAGGAATAGGGTTAGATTAAAAATTTACAGCTTAAAAAAAAAAAAAAAAAAAAAAACAAAAAAAAATTATTAACAACTCGAAACTGGAAAATGGAAGAAGAAGATGATGAGGAAGAAGAAGTGTAGAATTTTTCAGCTCTTGCCATATGTTTTGAACTTTTCCTTGTTTTCTTGAACTTTTATATGATCTTTCTTTGTGTGTGCTTGTATCTCAGAGTGTGATTTAATGAAATTTCATTAATATGTACTCAATATCCATTCATATTAATGAAATTATGATTTCTACTCTTAATGATTTGTCTCAAAGCATGTTTTTAATAATTCTTCCAATGAAAATGCGTGAAAAATGACTCTACACCTACCTTTAACTGATACTAACTTGTCCAAGAGGGAAGGATTGAAAATATCGTTCAGGATTTTAAGAATTGATGAAATTACACGGCGCGCCCACGCCAAATTCTGGCGTTGCCGCGCCACTGCCTTTGATGAAGAACAACCACTACAGAGGTAAAAAGGCACACATTCGCCTACATGTATTCTTCTTATGATAAATTTTATGCCTGAGAGATACTGCAAGTCAATTTTCATGTTTCAATTGCTTAAAATCATGCAAGTGTTTGGTACTAACCATTTTAAGCAGAATTTAAGAACAACAAGGGAGTACCATCCAACCTCCACAAAACAGAATGTCAGGGAAGTATTTCTTTTACCCCTATGTTTATTGCTGCTTTGAGGACAAAGCAGGTTTTTAAGTTTGGGGTGGGATACTCTTTGTAATTTCTTCATGCATGCTCATATGGATTTAAAAACTTTGTTTTTTTTCAAAACTTCACAAGAAATTCCATTAGAGATTTTGAAAAATACCAGTGACAAACCCTGATCAGATGGATAGCATGATTGACTTTTTGGAAAAAAATTTTAGCTCAAATGCTTAGTCTTGAATGGATGAGAATTTTCTTTAAAAACAGTTTTTGAAAACAAAGTACAAGTGAGCAAGTTGATTTCAATCACTAGAACCAACCTGAGGAAAACTTGAGGCGAAACAGAGAAAGGTTTTCAAAATTCTGAGGTGATTTAGGCACCTGTTTAAAAATCGTTTGATCCTTTTTCAAAGCCACCCATTTCAATGCACAAGTTGCATCACCTTTTGTCAAACCTTTTGGGCCGAAAAGATCCCTGTTTTGTTTCAATGTCCCATGCTACTTGAACCACCCTTAGTGATAAATAAACTTGTTTCTTTCTTACCCATGATTCTCCAAATTATTGAAGTGTTCTGTTTGAATGAACATGGATAAAGATTTTGAAGATATAAGGAGGGATGGATGAAGGGTACAGAAATATTTCTTTGTAAAGGGGAAGGAGCAAGAGAGAGAAAAAAGAGAGTTCTGGGCTGAGTAGGAGAAAGGCCACCTTGTGTGTGCACCGGGACTCGGGCCACAGCAAGCTTAGAGTCTTTGAGTCAACCGACAAGGTAAGCTGGACTCCAACCAAAGCCAAAGAAAAAGAAAGAAAAGGTTGTGGGTTAGTTAAGGGAAAGGCCACCTCGTGTGTGCACCGGGTCTCGGGCCTCAGCAAGCTTAGGGACTCTGAGTCAACCGACGGGGTAAGCTAGACTCTAGACAAAACCCAAAAGAAAAAGATACATGGGAAAGAGAAAAAAAGAGGGAAAAGGAAAAATAAGTGATCAATGCAAAAGAATAAGTTTGGGGTGGAAGAGCTTGGAGGAAAAGTCACAAATCCAATTCATGCTCAAGAAAATGGAAAATGGATATGAGGAGGAGAATAAAACCCAAAAGAAAACCAAAAATCTTCATCATACCCATTACCCCTGCCTCATTACAACCCATAAAGACCTATTGATCAGAATTGAAAATTCCTTTAGGATAATGGAGAGTGGATTGAGGATTGGCCTATGGAGTTGAATTGAGACTTCTCACTTGTATGAGAATGTACATCTTTGAAAAATTTTGAAGAAAATTCAAAATCTGTTTTGACTAAGCAGAAGAACCATCATTAGGAAAGAAGTGAATCATCTATCTTGGAAACTTTTGAAGGGAGGATCACTAAATTTTTCTTAGTCTTTACAGATCTATCTGGTATTTATTTCAGAGTTTTGTTCGAGGTCGAGCAAAGGTTTAAGTTTGGGGTTGTGATAAGTGTCCAAAAGACACTTATTTATGCATGAATTATTGATCATAAATTCCTAATTTGAGTTGATTGTGAGCATGAAAGTGACAAATATAACTCAAATACATTTTTTGTGTCTCAGGTACCCGGTAAAAGAAGAAAATCTGGATTCTGAGTGAAAATAATGGAAAAATGAGCAAAATAGAGCAAAAAAGAGAATGGCGCGATCGCGCCTGGAAAATATGCAAAAATTCAAATAAATCCTGGAAATTCCCAACGGCTAGTATGGCTGAAAAGAGGACAGTTTGTGAATGCAAAATCATATGACTGCGCCCCACGATGGCTCTACCGCGCCATGAAGATGGCGCTACTTGTGGCGCTAGTGCGCCACTATGTTTCCATTCAAGGAGTCCAAAGTGCTATTTGGGCAAGTCGGCAAAGAGTCTAAGGAGTGGCGCGACCGCGCCAGTTCTACAGCCAAAAACGGCGCTACCGCGCCATTAAGAGTCCTTCCTCTTCTCTCACCCGAAGGCCGTTTTCCAGACTTAGAAAGAATTCAGCTCCAGTGGCGCGACCGTGCCAAAACAAAGAACAATTCGGCGCGACCGCGCCGATGACTTCGCAAACGCAAATTACGGAAATCTCAGGATTTTGACTACCAATCAAGCCCAAACCTGAGAGAAGAAGTCCTAATTGTCCAAGGAAGGTTTCCACGAAGATTTTATGGAATATTGCTCGAGTCTAGGTGCATTGAATGATCAAGAAAGGAGAGGTTCAATACAAAGAAGGAAACTGCTGCCAGAAGGAGAAGAGAAAATCCGAGTTTTAAGAGAGCTATATTTGGAGTTCCCGTATTCCAATTGAAGCCAAACTCGGAACAAAGATTCCTGGTGCTACTGAGGATAATATCACGAAAATTCAGGCCAATCCAAGCCGTGCTTCTCGAGTTTCACATCTCCAAAGTGGTGGACCCAGTGCAGAAATTGGCAGCAGAAACCAGGCAACTTATTCTCTTCATATCTCGAGTTTCCCAACTCAGAATCGATTCAAATTTCGTGAGCAAGGAAAGGACTATAGAAGGAAGGTTCGAATGTAATTTCAGCGAATTCTGAGGTCGGGAAAGCATAATTCATACCCCTGGACAGAGACCAAAATTACAAGTTCTGGACAGAAGCCCTGCTATAAATAGAGGTCCGAGGCAGAGAGCAAGAAATCGAGTTTTGTAGTGTAGATCCAGTTTTCTGAGTTGTAAATACAGTTTTTAGTTTGTTTTTATTGTTTTGTAGTTAGTTTAGAGAGGAGAGAAAGTCCAGAGGAAGTCTTACACGACCTCTTGGCACTTTAGAGAGAGAAGGTGGAGATTTCAGTCAAGGTGAAAGAGAAGCTAAAGGCAGTCCTTCAAGGGGGTTTCTGTACTTAGTTTATTTTATGTCTATGGCTGTAATTGAATCCTTTTTACTGTGTGTTTATTCTATTATCATTGAGTAGTCTCTCTTTGTTGGGGAAGTCATGAACTCCTAGTTGTTTATGTTTAAGTTCTGAATTCTATAGCAATAAAGTACTTTTTTTTTGTTTTAGAAACTGAGTTCATTGCTTATTTCTTATCTGAATTCAATTCTGGAATTTAATGAGGGTCAAATAGAGAAGTTAAATTTCAGTAGGGAATTGGGTTAGTAATTTGATTCCTGTTTTCTAAAACAACTTGTTTTTCTAACTAGATTGTTCCAGTTGAGAAGGAGACTAGTTGAAAAGTGATGTGACTTCTATAACTCTTGTTCTGAATAAGAGAGAGTTAATCTTCAAGCTTTTATATTTATGCACTTAGGATTTGAATGAGTTTAGAAGGAGTTCAAAGAATAAGTGAAAGTTATTTCCTGTATATGGGTAACCAGGTTTTCAAAAGCTAAGTCAAGGTAAGGGTATTTGAGCTATAAAATTAGAACTTTGCATGTTAGCAACTAGGAGGGATTGACACTCTCCCCAACATCTCATCTCCATTTGGTTAGTCATCTATTCCAGTAGTTTAATTCTGTTTTGTTTTTCCAGTTCTCAAAACCAAAACCAAAAATTTCTTTTCCCTCAATCAAAAGAAGAATCTTTACTTAAACTGAATTCTCGTCAAGGTCTCTGTGGGATCGATATCTGGACTCTCGAAGTCTATATTCCTTGCTGACCT
This sequence comes from Aristolochia fimbriata, assembly GCA_019845555.1. Taxonomy (NCBI): domain Eukaryota; kingdom Viridiplantae; phylum Streptophyta; class Magnoliopsida; order Piperales; family Aristolochiaceae; genus Aristolochia; species Aristolochia fimbriata. Next base: position 21,639,994 of record CM034078.1, read on the forward strand.
AGTACACTTGCTAGACACCCAACACTATGTTATTTCTCAGTTAAAGCAATGATAGTATTTACACAAATCTCTTAAGTCCTATAACATTCTCTTATATACAACAATCTATGTTATTTCTCTGTTAAAGCAATGATAGTGTCTACATGGATTCCTCTTCGGTTCCAAGCTTGACAAATCCCTTACTTATTCATATGGTTTTATGTGAAAACAAAGATAGTGTTTACACTTTTTCAGAAGAGGGGACTAACAATCTTTAAGAGATGATGGTGGAGATTTTTCAGATTGAAAATGTAGGTGAGGTAAGAAATCATAAGTGTAAAATAAAGTAGGAAAAATAAAATTCACATTAAAGAAGAGTATACAATGCCTATCCATAGGAGTACCTGTTACTTTTTAACAATTCTCTTACATTAAAGAAAACTTTTATGGACAATGTTTTTGCCATTAAGGAGATATTTTGATCATTCCCCCTATCATTTTGAATGTATTTCAATTCTTGAGTTTTTTTTTTTTAAAAAAAAAAAAACTTTCTTGAGCATAAGGAAAAATAATGATGTAGACAATCTTGCTCTCAAAATTTGATTCAATACCATCACATGCCATGTTTGGAAGTTTAAGTTTAACTCATTTCCTTCCACTCGGTGGTCAGAAAACAAGAGTTATTAATGACTAATCTAAAAGAATAGATATAGGAGCTAATGCTCCACAACTTGTAAGCAATGGTTAAAGAAACAACACAATTGACCGACAAAAAGACCAAGAAATTACTACAAGGGATATTTAGATCTAGAGAGAGGGTGATTTCCATCTGTAGAACTACCTTCTGCCACTCATTGGCTCAAGAACAGACAATATCCGACAAGAGGCGAAGCAATTGGAGAAATTTTCTAAAAGGGCAAGATGACAAATTCATATAAAACTACAACGCCTCTAGAAAACAGTGTTTTGACCCTCAATTTTTTGGTCAAAATCATCCGTATAAGATTTTGCATGCTCATATACTACAATTAAATAAATTTCACCTCAAAAACCCTAAATTTGCATAAAATCAAAATTTCTTCATGCAAAACCCCAAATCCACGCAATGCATGAAATTTAACCATAAATCAACGAATAAACATGAAATTCGGAACCTAATCATGCGTAATAGACTGAAAGAGAAGCGATTTCAACCACAAAAACTCCAAACATGCATCAAATTGATGACCTAATAAACTCTAACCCACGCAATATGAGAAAATCACTTACTTTCCAAACGAAACGACTAAGATTGAAAGGAGAAAGCGACGATTCAAGGTTGTACAACCTTCAATCGATTATTTGCAGCTTCGATTCGACAAAAATATGGAAGAGTAGAAGAGGGAGGGGAGAGATTTTTCGCGCAACTGCGTTTTGGGGAGAAAGAAAGAATGAAGAAGAGAAAGAAAACGAAGCTAAAATAGGAGTGGCGGCATCGCGATGCCGCCTAACTCAAGTGTACGTAGAAGTGATTTCAAAAGCGTGGCGGCATCAAAATACCGACTTCATCTATTTTACACTAAAGAAGTCCAGAGAGGCGGCATCGAAAAGCCGCCTACTTTTTTTGAAGGCAGCTTCGAAAGGCCGCTTTTTTTTTTTTGGCGGCATTTCAATACCGCTTATCTATTTTTGTTTTTAAAAAAAATTAGGCGACACGCACCAACGCCTTTGTGGCGTTTGACCAAGCTGGTCATTGGTCAAACGTGGAATGTGTCATTTTTTAAAATAAGTTTAAAACTATGTTAAAAGTATAAATTTTTATTTTTTTTAATTATTTAAAAAAGACTTAGAAAAGGGACTGATTAGTCTCCATTAAAAAAAAAAACTTTTTCATCTATTTTTCTTCCTCTTTCTAACGATTCGACGACCAGACGACTTGGCGTTTTGGCTACTTTGGCGACTTGATGACTTGGTGACTTTGTTGCTCTAGCGTGCGACTCCTTGTTCTTGGTGGGTGCTTCGTCCTTTTCCTTTCTTTGTGATTGATGACCTAGTGTGTGGCGTTCTGTCTTCTAGAGGGTGTGTGATTTCTGCTCTGGTGCTTGGTTCGTCTTCTCCGTGTGCGATTGCATTGTGTGGCGACTTTGATTCCACGAGTCGCTTCGGGTTGCACCTCGAGGTAAGAAAAAGACTCTTTTTTTTATCTTCTTTCCTTCCCCCTCAATCTTCATCTTTTTCTCCCTCGCTCGTTTTTTTTTTTTTAGCTCACTCTCTCTCTCTCTCTCTCTCTCAATTCTTGCTTTTGTTCTCTCTTGGTCTTCCTCTCCTCTTTTTTTTTCAACTTTTCTTTTCATTCTCTTCACTTTTTGTGGTGGGCCTGAATTCTGGGGGGTTTCCTGCCGCCGGTTGTGTCTCCAGAGGGCCAGACAAGTGGCCAAGGCGGGAGGCTGAGCGTGGCAGCGGCTAGGGGTGGCAGTGAGCCGAGCCAGCTCGCGAGTAGCTCGAGCTCGACTCAAACTTTTTCCTGCTTGAGCTTGTTTATAACGAGCTTGAGCCGAATTTGAATGTAAAAAGGAGTTTGTTTTGCTTAACGAGCTGAATTCGAGTTGTACAAAGATCGGCTCGTCAACTCGTAAGCCAGCTCGAGAAAAAAATTTAATAACCATGGTACTTTAATAGACCATGATGACGTAGGATTGCACTAACACATTTAATGGCCCTCGTTTGTATTTTTTCTCCACTTTTTACCCAAACACAAGTGAGACCTCGTTGGATACTTTTAACCATCTTTATGAAAATTCAGTAATCAAGTAAGGGTAAATAAGAAAATATAAAATTTCCTCCTGTCTCTCAACTCTCAAGATTTCTTGGTCGTTTTCAGAGCGATAGTTTCTAAGACCGGGAGCTTTTCGTTTCTTAGATCGGAGCTCCGAACCATCCGAGGACTGCGACCTTCGAAGACGACCATCAGAAAACAGAACGACGACGCGATCATAGAAAATAGAATGGTGACGTGATCATTCGAAAATAGAACAACCACCATAAAAAAATTGAACGACGACCAAGAGATAACATAATGGGCACCATCAGAAAGCAAAATGGGTACCATTGGATTACTATGATTGCGTTTTTCTTTATTCTCCTCTACTTTTTTCTTTTCATCGAGCCAGCTCGAGCTCGAGCTCTATTCGTTAAAACTAATCGAGCTCGAGTTCGACCTCTATTGAAGGCTCGTTGTCGAACTCGAGCCCGAGCTTGAGTTCGTGTTCTTAACACCGAGCCGAGCCTGAACTTAGGGATGTTCGGCTCAGCTCGGCTCAAATCCACCCCTAGCTGCGGCCTCTCCGCTTTGTCGGCCTTCAAAGACGACAAGCCAGGGCGCCTCACTCGGGCAAGGCGCCGGCTCATCAGTTCTCCTGGTCAGACCAAAGTCCCGGTCCTGAACGTCAGACCTTCGGGTCCATCTAGGAGAACCGGGCCATCTGCTCGGTTCCACGTGTCGAATCTGCGGGATCCAACTTGAGGTACCGGGTCAGGATTTCGGTCCCTCGTATCCGATCTATGGGATCCGGCTAATGGGAACCGCTTTCATCTTCGTCCTCGCTTTGGAACCCTATTCTTTGAGGTTGCCGAAGGCAGCCATTTTCGGCCTCACTGAGTCTCGAAAACTGCCAGATCTGGTGGCTCTGGTCGTTCTTTCTGTCTAGATGGCTAGTCGTGGTCAGAGGGCTAGCAACAAGCTCTGATTTTGATCGCAACCCCTCATCCTTCTCTGCTTTTTTTTTTCTTTTCTTGTGGAGTTCGGCATCGTCATCCTTCCGTGGTAGTGTCGTCGTCCTCTTCCGTCGCTCGCCGGAGGGGCGGCGGTGCGGTTGCAGTGGGGCGGCGCGGTCCCTGGGTTGGTCGCCTCCCCTTCCTCTTCTCAATCCGTCTTTTTCTATCCTCTTCTCAATCCGTCTTTTTCTCTCCTCTTCTCAATCCGTCTTTTTCTCTCCTCTTCTCAATCCGTCTTCTTCTCTCTTCTTCTCAATCCGTCTTCTTCTCTCCTCTTCTCTATCCGTCTTCTTCTCTCTTCTTCTCAATCCGTCTTCTTCTCTCTTCTTCTCTATCCGTCTTCTTCTCTCTTCTTCTCTATCCGTCTTCTTATCTCTTCTTCTCTATCCGTCTTCTTCTCTCTTCTTCTCTATCCGTCTTCTTCTCTCTTCTTCTCTATCCGTCTTCTTCTCTCTTCTTCTCTATCCGTCTTCTTCTCTCTTCTTCTCTATCCGTCTTCTTCTCTCTTCTTCTCTATCCGTCTTCTTCTCTCTTCTTCTCTGTCAGGTATCTTCTTCTATCTTCTTCTCTGTCAGTCTTCTTCTCTCTTCTTCTCTGTCCGTCTTCTTCTCTATTCTTTATTTTGCTATATGTCTTCTTCTCTCTTATTCTCTGTCAGTCTTCTTCTCTCTTCTTCTCTGTCAAGTCTTCTTCTATATTTTCTTCTGTGTCAGTCTTCTTCTATATATTTATTTCTTCTCTGTCAGTCTTCTTCTATCTTCTTTTATATCTGTCAGTCTTTTTCTCTATATTCTTTTATCTGTCAGTCTTCTTCTATCTTCTTCTCTGTCAGGTCTTCTTTTCTCTTCTTCTCTATACGTCTTCTTCTCTCTATCCGTCTTCTTCTCTCTATCCGTCTTCTTCTCTCTATCCGTCTTCTTCTCTCTATCCGTCTTCTCTCTTCTTCTCTATCCGTCTTCTTCTCTCTTCTTCTCTATCCGTCTTCTTCTCTCTTCTTCTCTATCCATCTTATTCTCTCTTCTTCTCTATCCGTCTTCTTCTCTCTTCTTCTCTATCCGTCTTCTTCTCTCTTCTTCTCTATCCGTCTTCTTCTCTCTTCTTCTTCTATCCGTCTTCTTCTCTCTCCTCTTCTCTCTTGTTCTCTCGTCTTCTCACTTCTTCTCAATCCGTCTTCTTCTCTCCTCTTCTCTCTTGTTCTCTCGTCTTCTCTCTTCTTCTCAATCCGTCATCTTCTCTCCTCTTCTCTCTTGTTCTCTAGTCTTCTCTCTTCTTCTCAATCCGTCTTCTTCTCTCCTCTTCTCTCTTGTTCTCTCTTCTCTCTTATTCTCAATCCGTCTTCTTCTCTCCTCTTCTCTCTTGTTCTCTCGTCTTCTCTCTTCTTCTCAATCCGTCTTCTTCTCTCCTCTTCTCTCTTGTTCTCTCGTCTTCTTCTCTCTTCTTCTCAAACCGCTCTTTCCGTCTCTCTGTCTTCTTCTCTCTTCTTCTTCTATCAGTCTTCTACTCTCTCCTCTTCTTTCTTGTTCTCTCGTCTTCTCTCATCTTCTCAATCCGCTCAATCCATCTCTCTCCTCTTCTCTCTTGTTCTCTCATCTTCTTCTCTTCTTCTCAATCCGATCAATCCGTCTCTCTCATCTTCTCTCTTGTTCTCTCGTCTTCTCTCTTCTTCTCAATCCGTCTTCTTCTCTCCTCTTTTCTCTTGTTCTCTCGTCTTCTTCTCTCTTCTTCTCAATCCGTTCAATTCGTCTTCTTCTCTCGTCTTCTTCTCTCTTCTTCTCAATCCGTTCAATTCCAAAACCTTGTTGGGTGTCTAGCAAGTGCACTAGGTCAGCAAGTAATATAGACTTCGAGAGTCCAGATATCGATCCCATAGAGACCTTGATGAGAGCCTAATCTAAGCAAAACTTTTCCTATTGATTGAGGTGAAGAAAATTTGGATTTTTTTGTTAAAAACTAAAAAGAAAAACAGAATTTGAAACTTCTGGAAAAACTTTTGGAGATGAGATGTTGGGGAAGAACGTCAATCCCTCCCAGTTGTCAATATGCAGAATTCTGATTTTATAGCTCAAGTATCCTTACCTTGACTTAGCTTTTGAAAACCCAGTTTACCCATATACAGAAATAACTTTCACCTAATCTCTGAACTCCATCACCATTCGGAAACATTCAGATCCTAGGTGCATAAATATAAAAGCTTGAAGATCAACTCTTATTCAGAACAAAAGTGTTTAACGAGTCAACTTGCTTTCCACTAGTCTCCATCACAATCCGGAAACAACTAGTGAGAAAAAAAGTTGACTTTCACTCATTTTTTGAACTCCATCACAATCCGAAAACATTCAAATCCTAAGTGCATAAATATCATCTCTCTCATTCAGAACAAGGGTTATAAAAAGTCACATCACTTTTCCACTAGTCTCCATCACAATCCGAAAACAACTAGTGAGAAAAACGAGTTGTTTTAGAAAACAAAGAATCATATGACTAACCCAAATCTCTACTGAACCTTAACTTCTTTATTCGAACCTCGTTAAGCTTCAAATATCAATTCGGATTAGAAACAAGCTGTAAGCACAATTTCTAAACAAAAGCAAGATACTTTATTTCTGTAGAATTTAGAATTCAAATATATAACAAACTAGGAGTTCATGACTTCCCCAACAAAGAGAGACTACTCCATGCTTATAAAACAAACACTGAAGGAGGAATTTATTTACAACCATGAAAACAAGAAGAAAACAAAGTACAGAAAACCCCCTGTTGCGGATTGCCCTTCGCTTCAACTCCTCCTTGACTGAAATCTCTTCCTTCTCTCTCTCTCTCTCAACTCCAAACTAACTAAAAAAAATAAAAACCTAAACTACTATATTTACAACTCGAGACTGGATAAAAACTTGATAAAAAACTGGATGCTTGTGCTTTGCCTCGGACCTCCTTTTATAGCTGAAGCTCTGCCCAGAACTTGTAATTTTAGCCTCTGTCCAGGGGTATGAATTATGACTTCCCGACCTCAGACTTGGTTGAAATTACATCCGAACCTTCCTTACATAGTCCTTAACTTGTGTACGAAATTTGAAGTCATTCTGAGTTGGGAAACTTGAGATATCTCCTTGGGAAGTTGAACTGCTTCTGCTGCCAATTCCAGCATTGGGTCCACCACTTTGAAAATATAAAACTCCACAAACCCGACTTGGATTGGCCTGATTTTTCGTGTCATGATTCTAAATCCTCACAGAAAGCTGTGGTCCAAATTTGGATCCAATTGAAAGTCAGGATCTCCAGATATGGCATCTTCAATCTCGGACTTGTACTTTCCTTATATGCCAGCAGTTTCCTTCTTTGTCCTGGACTTCTCTTCTTGACTTCTCTTCTTGACCATTCAATGCACCTAGACTCTGGAAATATATCATAAAATCTTTGTGGATACCTTCCTTAGCCAATTAGGACTTCTTCTTCCAAGTCTGGGCTTGATTGGTAGTCTAAATCCCGAAATTTCTCCAAGTCACGAAGCTGAGTCAGCGGCGTGGTTGCGCCGAATTGTTCTTCGATTTAGCGCGGTCGCGCCACTGGTGCAGAAATTTTGTCTAAGTCTGGAGCACGGCCTTCGGGTCCTATATGAGGAAGGATTCTTCATGGCGCGGTCGCGCCACTTTATGCAGTAGAACTGGCTGGCGGCTTACATCACCACTCAAGGCCAATCCTTAGACTCTTTGCCGACTTCCCGAAATTAAACTTGAACTCCATGTATGGAAACAATGTAGCGCGGAAGTGCCACAGGAGGCGCCATCTTCCTGGCGCGGTAACGCCCTTAGTGAGCGCGGTCGCGCCATTTCACATTCACGAAGTGTCCTCTTTTCAGCTCTACTAGTCGTTGGGATTTTTTTGGATTTCTTTGAATTTACGAACATTTTCCCGGCGCGATCGCACCAGAATCGGCGCGGTCGCGCCGTTTCCTTTTTTGCTTGATTTTGCTCCTTTTTCCTTCATTTTTCCTCAGAATTTAGATTTTCTTCTTCTACAAGGTACCTGAGACACAAAACATGTATTTGAGTTATATTTGTCACTTTCATGCTCTTAATCAAATCAAATTAGGAATTTATGGTCAATAATTCATGCATAAATAAGTGTCTTTTGGACACTTATCACAACCCCAAACTCAAACCTTTGCTCGTCCTCGAGCAAAACTCTGAAAAAAATACCAGATAGATGATTCACTTCTTTCCTAATGATGGTTCTTCTTGCTTAGTCAAAACAGACTTCGAATTTTCTTTAAATTTTTCAAAGATGTACATTCTCATACAAGTGATAAGTCTCAATTCAACTCCATAGGCCAACCCTTAGTCCTCTCTCCTCTAACCTGAAGGAATTCTCAATTCTGATCAATAGGTCTTTTTGGGTTGTAATGAGGCATGGGTAATGGGTATGATGAAGAATTTTTTTTTTTGGTTATTTCTTTTGGATTTTATTCTCCTCCTCATATCCATATTCCATTTTCCTGAGCATGAATCGGATTTGTGACTTTTCCTCCAAGCTCTTCCACCCCAAACTTATTCTTTTGCATTGATCCCTCATTTTTTTTTCTCTTTTTTTTTCTTTCCCATTTATCTTTTTCTTTGGGTTTTGTCCAGAGTCTAGCTTACCTCGTCGGTTGACTCAGAGTCCCTAAGCTTGTTGAGGCCCGAGACCCGGTGCACACACGAGGTGGCCTTTCCCTTAACTAACCCACAACCTTTTCTTTCTTTTTCCTTCACTTTGTTTGGAGTCCAGCTTACCTTGTCGGTTGACTCATAGACCCTAAGCTTGCTGAGGCCCGAGTCCCGGTGCACACACAAGGTGGCCTTTCTCCTACTCAGGCCAGAATTTTTTTTTTTCTTTCTTTTCCTCTCTTGCTCCTTCTTCCCCTTTATAATGAAATATTTCTATACCCTTCATCCATCCCTCCTTATAACTTCAAAATCTTTATGCATGCTCATTCAAATAGAACACTTCAATAATTTGGAGAATCATGGGTCAGTAAGAAACAAGTTTAATTATCACTAAGGCTGGTTCATGTAGCATGGGACATTGAAACAAAACATGGATCTTTTCGGCCCAAGAGGTTTGACAAAACGGTGATGCAACTTGTGCATTAAAATGGGTGGCTTTGAAAAAGGCTCAAACGATTTTTAAACAGGTGCCTAAATCACCTCAGAATTTTGAAAACCTTTCTCTATTTCACCTCAAGTTTTCCTCAGGTTGGTTCTAGTGATTGAAATCGACTTGCTCACTTGTACTTTGTTTTCGAAAACTGTTTTTAAAGAAAAATTCTCATTCTTTCAAGACTAAGCATCTGAACTAATATATTTCTCCGGAAAGTGAATCATGCTATTCATATGATCAGGGGTTTTCACTGGTATTTTCCAAGTCTTTATTGGATTTTTTTGGTGAATTCAAAAAAATAGAGGTTTCAGATCCATGCATGAAAAGTATCCCACCCCAAACTTAAAACTATTCAAATCCCCTTAAAATTGCATTAAGAGTATCCCACCCTAAACTTAAAAACATGCTTTGACCTCAAAGCAGCAGTAAACATAGGAGTGATAGAGATACTTCCCTGACTTTCTGGGTGGAATGAGGTTGGATGGATCTCCCTTGGGGGCTTTTGCATTCTGCTCTCATGGGTTAGGGATAAAAATTTGCATGATTTTCTGTAATTAAAAATAAAAATTGACTAGAAGTGTCTCTAAGGCATAAAATGTGTCTTAAGAAGAATACCTGCAGTGGAGGTTTTGTTGCCGCGCCTCTGTAGTGGCCAAATCTTATAAAAGCAAGTGGCGCGGCCTCGCCAGAATTTGGCGGTCGTGCAATTAATTCGAGGAAATCTTTAGATTCTGAATGCAATTTTTAATATTTCCACTTTGGACAGGTTTGTATCAGTGATAAGCAGATGCAAAGTCATTTTTTCACATTTTCATTGGAAGAATTATGAAAAGCATGCTTTGAGACAAACCATTGAGAGTAGAAATCAAAATTTCATTAATATGAATGGAGATTGAGTACATATTAATAAAATTGCACTAAATCACACTCTCAGATAAAAGCACACACAAAGCAAGCTCACTCACACAATTTTCAGAAAGAAAAAGTTTAAAAGATATAGCAAGAAATTTCTACTCTTCTTTTTCCCTTCCATTTTTTTCTTCCATTTTCCAGTTTTGTGTTTTTAATTTTTTTTGTGTTTTGCTATTTTTTTGAAAGCTGTAAATTTTTAATCTAACCCTATTCCTATTCTAGGTCTATGCAAAGAAATCAAAATCGCATTCAAATTTAAACAATCCTAACCTACTAAAAAAATTCTAGCAAATTCAAAAACTCCTACTCCTATTTTTACACTACCTACTGATCCATGTGACCTGATCCACCAGGATTGAATGGAAACTGGAACCATCCATGCTTGAGGGTGTTTTTGACTTCTGAATTTGTTACATGATGATTCAAACTTTTGAGTAAAGAGCTGGTCACTCTTTCTCTTTTTTTATTGGCTTTTAACTTGTTGTGCTTGTTCATTTTTAGTCAACTTTTCTTCACACTGCCCAGACCTAATAAAATTTTAATTTCAACTTTTGTGGGTGGTTTATAGGGATAGATAATGAAGAAATCTATATCTAATGAGAGGAAAGAATGTTCATTATCCTTGGTGTCCTCTATCCTAACTTCTTTATGCTCTTCAAGGGGTTTCTCTTCTTTTTCAACCCCATCCCCTTCTTTCTCTTTTTCATCTTCTTCTTTTTCCTCTTTGATCTTCTCATCTTCTCCCTCTTTAGTTTCTGAAACTCACAACAGCTCTCAGCTCTCTTCATTGTATCTTCCTCTATGTGTTCTGCAGTAACACATAAATTCAAACAAGAAGTGCTAGCTGTATTCATCCATTCAGGCTCATCATCATCAGATAGCTCATGAAAATATGTTTCAACATTCATACTGTTGATCAATTTATGTTTTGGCTGATTTTCTAGATTAAAACAAGAAGAGCTAGGTGTATACATCTATTGAGAATTGTTAGGTAACGTACCTTGGTTCCTACCTAATATAGCATTGGCCAGCTGTCCCACTTGTATTTCCAAATTTTGGATTGATTCCTCCTAAGTTTGAAGCCTGGCTTCAGTCCGAGCTTCACTTTTCTCTTGATTTGCTAGAATCTTGGAAAGGAGGTCCTTAAGGCTGCCTTTTTGTTCTGGTTCTTGTGCTGCTTCTTGGAAACCAGGTGGTGTTCTTGTTTGGGCATTGGGTTGTTGAAGGTTGGGTTGCTGGTTGTTGTTGTTTGACCATGAAAAATTTGGGTGACTCCTCCAACCAAGATTGTAAGTATTTTTGTATGAATCATTAGACCTGCGAAAATTTGAAACATAATTAGCCTGGTCTAAATAATTGACAGATTGCACATTACCTGCTTGGCATTCATGGCTGGGATGTCCTCCTCCACATATGTCACAAATCTGAGCAACCAAAGAGGGGGTGTGCAATTTTGACAATAGTTTGGTTAGTGACTCGACTTGTGCCTGCAATGCTAATACATCATCAACATTATGTATACCAGCGACTCTCCCTTTTTCACTTCTCTCCAACCTAGTCAACTCATCTTGAAGTTCAGGGGAAGAATTATGATAACAATGATCATTATACACAGGAGGGGGCTCATATCTAAACATAGACGATTGCCCATGTGGCCAATTGTCCTTCCAATTATTTTCTAAATACTGATTTTCATATTGCCTAGAGAAATAATCAGCATGCTCTCTTCAATAGAAATCATTAGGTTCATTGTCAACAAAAGAACATGATACGTCAGATTTACCTCTCCATGGATCATAATTTGAAGATGCATATGGTTGGGGAAATTCCGAATATGAGTTAGGATATGGATTTATCTCATTCTCAACATAATTCCACCTCTCATCTGAGTGCTCTTTCCAGTTCCAGATTGGGTTCATCTAGTGGCTCACCACTAATTCTGACTTTTATTCATGAATCTGGTTCAACCTGAAAAGATAAAATAAAAATTTTAATCTCAATCAACAAAATAAAATTCACTTAAACTTACTCTCAATTCAATGGTCCCCGGCAACGGCGCCAAAAACTTGTTGGGTGTCTAGCAAGTGCACTAGGTCAGCAAGTAATGTAGACTTTGAGAGTCCAGATATCGATACCACAGAGACCTTGATGAGAGCCTAATCTAAGCAAAACTTTTCCTATTGATTGAGGTGAAGAAAATTTGGATTTTTTTGTTGAAAACTAAAAAGAAAAACAGAATTTGAAACTTCTGGAAAAACTTTTGGAGATGAGATGTTGGGGAAGAATGTCAATCCCTCCTAGTTGTCAATATGCAGAATTCTGATTTTATAGCTCAAGTATCCTTACCTTGACTTAGCTTTTGAAAACCTGGTTACCCATATACAGGAAATAACTTTCACCTAATCTCTGAACTCCATCACAATCCAGAAACATTCATATCCTAGGTGCATAAATATAAAAGCTTGAAGATCAACTCTTATTCAGAACAAAAGTGTTTAACGGGTCAACTTGCTTTCCACTAGTCTCCATCACAATCCGGAAACAACTAGTGAGAAAAACAAGTACACTTTCACTCATTCTTTGAACTCCATCACAATTCGGAAACATTCAAATCCTAAGTGCATAAATATCAACTCTCTCATTCAGAACAAGGGTTATAAAAAGTCACATCACTTTTCCACTAGTCTCCATCACAATCCGGAAACAACTAGTGAGAAAAATGAGTTGTTTTAGAAAACAAAGAATCATATGACTAACCCAAATCTCTACTGAACCTTAACATCTCTATTCGAACCTCGTTAAGCGTCAAATATCAATTCGGATTAGAAACAAGCAGTAAGCACAATTTCTAAACAAAAGCAAGATACTTTATTTCTGTAGAATTTAGAATTCAAACATATAACAAACTAGGAGTTCATGAATTCCCAAACAAAGAGAGACTACTCCATGCTTATAAAACAAACACTGAAAGAGGAATTAATTACAGCCATGAAAACAAGAAGAAAACAAAGTACAAAAAACCCCCTGTTGAGGACTGCCCTTCGCTTCAACTCCTCCTTGACTGAAATCTCTTCCTTCTCTCTCTCTCTCTCTCAACCCCAAACTAACTAAAAGCAATAAAAACCTAAACTACTGTATTTACAACTCAAAACTGGATTAAAACTTGATAAAAAACTGGATGTTTGTGCTTTGCCTCGGACCTCCTTTTATAGCTGAAGCGCTGCCCAGAACTTGTAATTTTAGCCTCTGTCTAGGGGTATGAATTATGACTTCCCGACCTCAGACTTGGTTGAAATTACATCCGAACCTTCCTTACATAGTCCTTGACTTGTGTACGAAATTTGAAGTCATTCTGAGTTGGGAAACTTGAGATATCTCCTTGGGAAGTTGAACTGCTTATGCTGCCAATTCCAGCACTGGGTCCACCACTTTGAAAATATAAAACTCCACAAACCCGACTTGGATTGGCCTGATTTTCCGTGTCATGATTCTAAATCCTCACAGGAAGCTGTGGTCCAAATTTGGATCCAATTGGAAGTCGGGATCTCCAGATATGGCCTCTTCAATCTCGGACTTGTACTTTCCTTATATGGCAGCAGTTTCCTTCTTTGTCTTGGACTTCTCTTCTTGACTTCTCTTCTTGACCATTCAATGCACCTAGACTCTGAAAATATATCATAAAATCTTCGTGGATACCTTTCTTAGCCAATTAGGACTTCTTCTTCCAAGTCTGGGCTTGATTGGTAGTCAGAATCCCAAAATTTCTTCAAGTCACGAAGCTGAGTCAGCGGAGCGGTCGCGCCACTGGTGTAGAAATTTTGTCTAAGTCTGGAGCACGGCCTTCGGGTCCTATATGAGGAAGGATTCTTCATGGCACGGTCGCGCCACTTTATGCTATAGAACTGGCGCAGTCGCGCCACTCCTTAGACTCTTTGCCGACTTCCCGAAATTAAACTTGAACTCCATGTATGGAAACAATGTAGCGCGGCAGCGCCACAGGAGGCACCATCTTCCTGCCGCAGTAACGCCCTTAGTGGGCGCGGTCGCGCAATTTCACATTCACGAAATGTCATCTTTTCTGCTCTACTAGCCGTTGGGAATTTTCAGGATTTCATTGAATTTACGAATATTTTCCCGGCGCGGTCGCCCGGTTTCCTTTTTTGCTTGATTTTGCTAATTTTTCCTTCATTTTTCCTTAGAATTTAGATTTTCTTCTTTCACAAGGTACCTGAGACACAAAACATGTATTTGAGTTATATTTGTCACTTTCATGCTCATAATCAAATCAAATTAGAAATTTATAGTCAATAATTCATGCATAAATAAGTGTCTTTTGGACACTTATCAGAGTTCTTCTCTCGTCTTCTTCTCTCTTCTTCTCAATCCGTCTTCTTCTCTCTTCTTCTTCTCTCTTCTTCTCAATCCGTCTTCTTCTCTCTTCTTCTTTCTTTTCTCTTCTTCTCAATCTCTCTTCTTCTCTTCTTCTTTTTATCTCTCCCTTTTCTCTCTCTTCATTGTTTTTTTCTTCTCTCCCCCTTTTCTCTCTCTTCATTGTTTTTTTTCTTCTCTCCCCCTTTTCTCTCTCTTCAGTGTTTTTTTCTTCTCTCCCCCTTCTTCTCCTCCTTTTCTTCCTCCTTTCCCTCCTCCTTTCCTACCGTTTTTTTCTTCCCTCCCTCTCTTTTTTTTTCCTTTCTTCACTTTCATCCTCCGGTTTTTTCTTCTCTCCCTTTCTCTTTCTTCTCTTTCTTTTTCTTCCTCCCACGTTATCCATATGGACCCGCGGTTTTGGCCGGTCCGTCGGGTCGACGGGTTACCGGTTAAACCGCTAAACCTGGCCGGGTCAAGCAGGTCTTTATGTATGTATGCACTAAAATGCGAATGGCCCAAATTCGACAAATCCAGAAATCCACCGATCCATCAAACAACGATCGTGGGTAGACTCTATCAAAATTCGAAGACCTCCAGCGTAGCCCATCCATGCCGCCGCGTCATCGGTACAGTCGGTGCCCTCGTCAGCAGGAAACCGTCGCGTCAGCAACAGTCAGCAGCCACGTCAAGAAACCTCCTCAACTGTTAAACGACCAAGTCTGGTCGTTAACCGAGGAAGCTCTGGTCTTCCTCCTCTCCCAACTACAGCAGCAGAAAGGGGATCGTGATCCCCTTTCCTAGGACAAATCTTCAACAACTGCACAGATAGGCTATAAAGAGCCAGAAAGTCTCTGTCGCAGGGGTTGGAAAAAATCAAGTTTGAAAGCATTTTAGCAGAGAAATCACTCCACGCACAGAGATTCTCTCTCAAAACGAGGGTCTGAAAACTCCTTCACTGAGAAGAAACTCCCATCGACAGAAACACTTTCGAACCAGAGAAGTTAAGCCATTCGCCGTTCGTCAGTCAATAATTCGACCAGGAGTAGCTCTACACGTTCCCCGACAACGTCATAAGTCGACATACGCGGAGCACAAATACCTCTGTCCGACCGACCAAAGCCACAACAGTTCATGCACACTCGTTCCTCCAACTCAAGTTTCGACGACGTCTTCGCCAGAAGCTTCAACTTCGCCAAAATTGTAACGGAGATCGAATCAGAGGAAGCCCAGGAGATTGTACTCGCATTCCCTTGATACAAAATACACAAATTGTAACACAAAACTATTCTGAATTAATCGAATTACTCTCTCGGTCGTGCCTCTTCGCGGACCAGCGGATTTTTGGTGAAACAGATTTGGCACGCCCGGTAGGACCTTTCCTGCCTTTCATCTCCTTCTCCGTAAAAAAAAAAACTCTCCAACCTCAGCCATGGCCAGCAACGCTAACAACGCCAACAACGCCAACAACAGAGGTAAACAAATTGCAACCTCGAGCTCTGCTCACCCGCGCCCCGTCGCGATCGCAGGCTCAACCGCAGGAGCTTGCGGATCAACTATCGGAGCTCTGGCCGACCTCCGTGCTCCTACCTCTCCACCACTGGCCACTCGCCCAATTACAAGGACTTTGGCCAGAAGCTTGTCTACCGGACAAGCTCCTTTTATGCGCGACGCGCGCCGTCCAAGCGTTGTCTTCGTGCCACAGGCTGCCGCGGCCTCCGCCAAATTAATGACAGCGATGGGCAAGCCAACATATTTGGCCGTGGCTGCCTCTCCTCCTCGCGGCCCGACCGTCAGCCCGATCCAGTCACCGCCATCGCGAAGGAGCTCTATCGTCCCTACCTTGGTACAACGATATGAGCAACATGGGGCATCACTTCCTCCTCCGCGGCAAGGATGCATTCGTCGCCAACTGCTCTTCTACAAAGAGCTTCACCTGAAGACAGATCTCCAGTCGTGACTGTCTCTCATGACCTCTTGGCAGCGCTCAATTCAGCAGCGGGTCCACCACCCATCCGCTCACCTCGCCGACAGACACTGGTGACTTCCCCTGTTGCAACATCACCTGTTCCTCCATGCCGAATCTCACCGGCGACTGCCACCGCAAGCCGGTTGCCCACCGTAACCACTCCACAATTGAGAACGCCGACGACCGTTTCTCGAATGCGGTTGCTGATCAAAATCTCACCACTTCGACCTATGCCGGGAACAGCTTCACCGATGCAGACCGTCAGAATGGCTACGATGACAACCTCGGCCAAAACCATTGAAGAGCAGCTTGCCGAAATGCAAGCTGCGCTCAATGAACAAAGTGAGCAGCTCTGCATCAAAGACGTGCAACTCGCAGCTCATGACCTCCAGATCACAAGAATATTAGAACGACTCGAAATGGGCGCAGTTGCAAATAATACTGGCAGCGTGCCTCAAGAAGTCGACCGAAATCGGGCGACTACTAGTGGCTCGGCCGAACCACTGCCAAAAGATCCTTCCTCCGACGACGAGCTGCCGCCCGTCGCACTAGTAACCATCCGCAGAGGCTGAGCCGGAGCAGATCTGGCTGTTCTTACCATCGGCGCAGTCACCGAGCTCATCAATCGCACTGTATGGAGCAGCTCGGGCAACAACAAATATGTCGCATACCGGAGGCCGTACACGCAAAGGATTCAAAATATCCCGATGTTGGTCGGCTACCATCCTCTGAATTTCCTGCAATTCAATGGCGACGGGCACCAGAAACAGCACGTCGCCCACTTCATAGAGACTTGCAACAAAGCCGGCACCGACAGCAACTTGTTGGTGAAGCAGTTTGGCCGGTCGCTGAAGGAAAATGCCTTCGACTAGTACATCGAGCTGCCCCAGGAGTCCATCGACAGCTGGGAACAACTAGAGCGCGAGTTCCTCAGCCGGTTCTACAGTACCTGGCGTACTGTAACTCTGGTCGAGATCGCCAATCTCAAACAGAAGAAAGGCGAAAAGGTGGTCGACTATATTAACCAGTGGAGGAACTTGAGCTTAAACTGCAATGAAAGCTCGAATTTCTCTCTCAAGGCCGAAATTGAAATGTGCTCTCAAGGGATGCAATGGGAACTCCTGCGCTACATTCGCAGTCGAAGGCCGGCCGACTTTCAAGAGCTCGCAACATAAGCTCATAACATGGAGAACCTTATGGAAGAGCGAGGAGAAGAAGGATCCTCTTCTGCCGACCCTCGCTAAAAGGGGAAGGCACCAGCCGCGACCGCACCCAAAGACACAAAGGAGAAAACAAAAACTTCCTTCGCGATGAACGCTTTCGAACCAATCAAGGTCGGAAGCAAGGTCAAAGCAACCTACCTCCCACGGCAACTAACCGGGGGCACGTACCGGAGGCCTTCGCTTGAGGAACGACAGGCCAAGACATACCCGTTCGCCGACGCGGATGTCGCTGTTATGCTGGACCAGTTGCTCGACAACCAATTGCTCAAGTTGCCAAAAGTCAAAAGACCCGGCGACTTGTCCGGGAGCAAAGATCCCAACTTTTGCAAGTATCATCGCTTGGTCGGGCACTTGACCGAGAAGTGCTTCGTCTTGAAGGATCGAATCATGGAGTTGGCGGCTCAAGGCCGCATCGAAATCGAAGGAGCTGAAAACACCGCCTCCTCTCATGTCATTTCCATTCAAGCCGAGCCAAATCGGCGAACTCGGCCACACAAACAACAGGTCGCAATGAAGGAGTACCGTCCAAAATCCGATCCCTCCAACCGACCACACAACAACAGACGACAACCGGCTAAGATCGCGCCAAAACCGGCACCCCGCAAACTAGCTGCTGCCAACGCAGAGGGGTGGATCCTAGTCACCCGGAGAAAGAAGCCTACCCGAGAAATCGAATTGGCACTGGCAAGCACCAGAACAAAGGCAAAGCGGTCAAACAAAAAAGCCGCGAAGCGCCAAAAGAAAGCTCCCAGGACCAACGTCCAGAGAGCAAACAAAAAGAAGAGAAGACCCGTCAACTGGCGGAGTTCTTCCCAAAAGAATTCTTCGCGCCACCATCAATGGTGGCGACCTGTTCAACAGCTCCTCCCGAACACATAGCATCAAACGACAAAGGCAAAAGACCGGTCGTCGAATGCGACGACCTCGAGACGTCACTCAAACAGATCTCGCCGCTTAATGAGATAGAAGATGATCTCGATTTGGCCATTCGGTCAAGACAAGCTCTAATTCGGGTCCTCGACAAACCAGAGGAGCTCCAACCCAAAGTGGAAATGCTGCTCATGAGGAAACATGACTTGCCGAAAGTCGGGTTGACTCCACCTTATCGAAAGGAGTAAGAAAATGCACAATCCTCCTCGCAATTTACAAAGTCGGAGGAAGTGCTCGCCGTCTCATGTCCACCGTGCATCACATTTCGAGAGGAGGACGCACAGTTGGGGATGAAGAACCACAACAGGCCACTGTTCGTCTTTGACTACATCAGATACCACAAAATCAACCGTATCCTTGTCGATTGTGGGTCCACAGTCAACATTCTGCCGATTCGCACGATGAAGAATGTCGGCCTCTCTGCTGGCGACCTCTCTCTGAGCTCTCTCCTCATCCAAGGCTTCAACCAGGAAGGCCAAAGGACGCTTGACATGATCAATCTCAAACTACATATCAGCGACATGGTGGCTGAAACCCCTTTTCAAGTCATCGACTCAAGAACATCTTATAATCTGCTCTTGGGTCGACCGTGGCTTCACGGAAACGGAGTTGTGCCATCCACACTGCACCAGTGCTTCAAATACTGGGAGAACGGCGAGCAGAAGACGGTGTACGCCGATGAAAGCCCGTTCACAGAAGTAGAGGCATCATTCGCAGATGCCAAATTCTATTTGACGACCAGACCGACAGTCAAATTGTCACCCTGGCCGAACCAGGCGCCAAAAGCCAAAAATACTCCGACGCAAGTTGCTTCACCCAAACAGCCGACGAAAGTCGCATCTACCACACCATCGACGCAAGCTGCATCTCCAAAACAAACCACGATGCAAGTCGTGTCCCACAAACAACCAGTACACAACAACCAGCCGGCACACGACCACAAATTGGTCACAACCACCCCAGCACCAACGCAACGCAATGTACCTATCTTGTGGTACGTCCCACAGTCGCAAAGGAAGAAAGGAGAAGCTCCCTTGGTCGTCTGCCGCAAAATCCAGTCGACCCCTTTGCCAGAAAAGGTCACTCTTCCTTTGCCAAAGTTGGAGGAACGAAGTGTCGTGAAGCAATTCCCGAGTCAGGAGCAGCTGCCGTCCACTCGCTCGAATGAAGGCTTCGACCCGAACGCCTACCGACTGATGGCCAGAGTAGGGGGCAATCTTACAAAAGATCAAATCCATGAGAAACCACCCGTCACTCTACTAGTCCTCACTCCAGAACAGGAGAAACTGAGAAACGAAGGTCATCGAATTAACCAGGGTCGCCTAGGCCTCGGCTACCAGGAGGAGAAGCCGATCAAAATTTACAGAGCTCAGACGAAGATGGTCAAAATAACCAGAAAGGCGTCGGCAGATGTACATCAAGTTTCAGTCGGCCAAACTCCGACGAAAAAGAAGAATGGTTCAAGCCTGGTAATTATTTATACCTTGAAGGCAGCCATCGCACGAGCTCGTGCATACAACTCAGTGATGGTAACCCACATCTCAGTTGCCGACGACAGTTAAGAAGATGAGGAATTCGTCCTAAAGGAGGCCCCGACTTCTTTCGAGGAAGGCGGCCAGTCAACGGTCGACGAGTTAAAGAAAGTCGACCTGGGCATGAAAGAGGACCCGAGGCCCACATTCCTTAGCACCTCACTATCAACAGAAGAAGAAGCTGAGTATGTGTCACTACTTTGAGAATACCGCGATATATTCGCTTGGAACTACATGGAGATGCCCGGCCTCGACCCGCGAGTTACAGTTCACAAATTGGCGGTTCATCCCTCTATTAGGCCAGTCAAGCAGTCGCAACGACGGTTTCGACCAGAACTTGTGCCAAAAATTGAAAAGGAGGTCGACAAATTGATCGGTGCCAATTTCATTAGGGAGGTGAAGTACCTGTCCTGGATCGCAAATATCATGCCAGTCAAGAAAAAGAACGGCCAAATTAGAGTCTGCGTCGACTTTCGCGACCTGAATAAGGCTTGCCCAAAAGACGACTTCCCTCTGCCAATCACAGAACTCATGGTCGATGCGACGACGGGTCACGAAGTTCTATCCTTCATGGATGGTTCATCCGGTTATAACCAAATTCAGATGGACCCAAAAGATGAGGAGCTCACTGCGTTCTGCACACCTAAAGGCATTTTTCGCTACAAAGTGATGCCGTTTGGACTCAAGAACGCCGGAGCGACCTACCATAGAGCAATGCAAAACATTTTTTACGACTTTCTCCATAGACGAGTTGAGTGCTATGTCGACGACTTGGTGGTAAAAACAAAAGAGCGGTCCGAGCATCTTCTCGACCTCAGGGCGGTGTTCGAACGACTTAGACGGTTTCAACTCAAAATGAATTCGTTGAAGTGCGCATTCGGAGTTACTTCAGGCAAATTTCTGGGATTCGTTGTGCACCATCGAGGAATTGAAATTGACTAGTCAAAAATTGATGCAATTCAAAAGCTGCTGGAGCCCAGGAACGTCTCCGAACTCAAGCTTCCAAGGTCACTTGGCGTATATTCGGCGTTTCATCTCGAATCTAGCCGGAAGATGCCAACCGTTCAGCCGCCTACTAAAGAAGGATACACCATTCGAGTGGGACGAGTCCTGCCGGAACGCCTTTAACAACATAAAGGGCTACCTCACCAAGCCGCCGGTACTCATAGCTCCAATCCTCGACTGACCGTTGCTGTTGTGCATCGCAGCACAGGAGAAATTGGTGGGAGCTCTGTTGGCTCAATGTGACAGAACGTTCTCTCTATTATCTAAGCTGAACACTGGTGGGCGCCGAACTCAATTATTCACCAATCGAGAAGATCTGTCTGGCGCTCATTTTTGCAATCCAAAAGCTCCGACAATACCTCCTGGCGCATTCAATGAACTTGATTTCGAGAGCCGACCCATTGAAATACATCATGTCGCGACCGATTCTCTCCGGCCGACTGGCTAAGTGGGCATTGCTTCTATCGGAGTTCGAGATCAATTTCGTGCTGCAACGTGCAATCAAAGGCCAAGCACTGGCAAACTTCTTGGTTGACCACCCGGTGTCGGCCAAATGGGAATTAATAGAAGAATTCCCAGACGAAGAAATCTTCCTGGTCGAGGTGCTTCCCCTGTGGGAGATGTATTTCGACGGTGCTGCTCGAAGAAATGGAGCCAACGCAGGAGTTCTGTTCGTTTCACCAAGAAGGGACTTGCTCCCGTATTCGTTCGTTCTTACCCAAAATTGTTCGAACAACGAAGCGGAGTATCAAGCATCCTCCTTGGACTCGGTATGGCGGTCAAGATGAAATTGCCACAGCTAAACATCTATGTCGACTCGGCTCTTGTCATCAAGCAGCTCACAGGGGAGTTTGAAGTGAAGAAACTTGAGCTCATGCCATTCTGGAGACATGCCGGTGAACTTCTAGCCCAAATTCCGGAAGTCTCACTCCACTACGTTCCTCGATCCGAAAATGGGCCAGCCGACGCATTGGCTGGAATTGCTGTCAGCTTAGCACAATTCGACAAACGGCCGAGACAAGTCCACATTTGCGAACGATAGGTAGTCCCTCCACCGCCAGAAGAAGAAATAAAAGAAGAACAGACAGAGGAGATAGAAGAATCTCTTCCTATCTCGGCCAGCCAAGACGAAGCTGAAGATTGGAGGGAGCCTATCTCAAACTTCCTTCGCCACGACACACTCCCTGTCGACCTGCGAGAGCGAGTCAAAATTCGCCGAGCAGCTCCAAAGTACGTTTTCATCAATGACGTACTCTACCGGAGGTCGTATGAAGGTCTGCTCCTTCGATGCTTATCTAAAGAAGAGGGGCTGCAAGTGCTAAAAGAGACACACGGTGGAATTTGCGGCGCACACCAAGCTGGCCCAAAGCTCCACCTACAAGTCAAACGACTGGGCTACTACTGGCCGAAGATGCTTAGGGACACCACCAAAATGGCTCAAACCTGTAAACCGTGCCAACTCCATGCTGATTACATACACCAGCCACCGGAGCCGCTTCACCTGACGATCGTGTCATGGCCATTCGAAGCTTGGGGGATGGACATCATAGGTCCCATCACTCCCAAATCCGACTCCGACAGACAATACATCCTGGCGGCCACCGACTACTTCTCGAAATGGGCCGAAGCCACCGCCTACCGAGAAGTGAAGGCAACCACAGTCGCCGACTTCATTCGAACTCAAATCATCTACCGATATGGAGTTCCTCAGTATATAGTGACAGACAATGGCACACCGTTCAGGAACAGATTCATGGACCACTTTTGCGAGAAATTTCGCATACAACAGCGAACGTCGTCGGCTTACAACCCGGCAGCCAACGGACTTGCAGAAGCATTCAACAAAATGCTCTGCAAGATCCTAAAGAAAACCATCGACGCCAACAAAAAGAGTTGGGACGAAAAGCTCGGCGAAGCCTTGTGAGCATACTGGACTTCATTTCGAACGCCGACCCAGTCAACCCCATATTCGTTGGTTTACGGCACCGGAGCAGTGCTCCCTCTCGAAGTACAATTTCCCTCTCTGCAAATTGGGATGAGAGAAGGGTTGACGACGGAGGAGTGCGCCCAACTGCGACTCGCAGAATTGGAGTCACTTGATGAGCAGCGACTCGAAGAGTAACAACGACTCGAATGCTACCAATCTCTCATGACCCGAGCCTTCAACAAAAAGGTATGACTCAGGTCATTCCAGAAAGGCGACCTCATGCTCGTAGTCCGATGGCCAATGCTCTTTACGAGTAAAACCGGGGGCAAGTTCGCGTCGAAATGGGAAGGACCGTATGTGGTGCCGGAAGCCTACACTAATGGCGCCTACAAGCTCGTCACTTCAAATGGTTCGGAGCTGCCGATAACGAACGGTAAATTCCTCAAACGATTTTACTCATGAAGAGGGCAGCGAAAAAAAAAGCAAAGGAAGAAAAAGAAAATCGAAAACAAAGAACACTTCTCATTGCAAAAGAAAATGTGTGATGAGAGTAATACAAGCCTCGTAACAAAAATGGGAGGCTACCAAAAAAAAAAAAGGGAGAAAAGTTCTAGTCTCGCCAAATGAAAAAAAAAAGGGAGACTACAAAAAAAACAACACATCAAGGCGAAGGAAGCTCGAAGTCAGCCACCTGTTGCCGTAGTTGCACCACATCAGCACAGACCTCAGCCAACTCTCGTGTCTCAGCCTCGTCGAGAACAGGGCGTGCACGAACAGAAGCAAGTTGGCCCTCCAGAGCAAAAGCTTCCTCCTGAGCAGTGTCAATCCCCCGACGGATGGTCGCAAGCTCAACATTGATGGAGTCGATCTGAGATGAGATGAATGTTAGACGATCACGAAGAGCTCCTTGTTCAGATTCAGCAACGTCGCGCTCAGCCTGACGTCTATCTAAGTCCGCGGTTAAGTCATCAGGCTGACGGTTTACGCGCTGGACAGACTGCGCGAGTTAAGCCTCACCAGCAAACCGTTCGGTCAAACTAAGTTTCCCGACCAAAGAGTTGCACAGCTGCTGAAAACGAGCCGCCTCTGAAGCAAAATCTTCCACCCACTGCTCCAGAACCGAAGTATCGACACTGGCTCCTCTCAAATGCTAAAGAATAGGACGAGTCTCCACCACAAGCTCGGACGAACATGGGTCGTCGGCCGGCACTAAAACTGACTCGACGAATACCATCCACAGGCCCAGCGCGGACCGCTGTATCAACAACCTCGACCTCGCCGAAAGAGGGAAGGCCGACAGCTAACAAAAAAAAATCGAGAGAAGAGGGGAAGAAGAACAAAGAAAAAAAGGGGGAAGAGAATGATAGGTGCTTACCGGCGCAGGCCGAGAAGTCGATGAATCCTCACTACCGTGTCGACAAGTTGAACCCGGAGCAGCATCTTTCGCAGCAAAAGTCACTTCTCCACTGCTAAGGGGGAACGTCACAAAGGGTTCCCTCCTCGAAGTCGTGACAGCCACTCCGGCATCTAACACAAGTCCCTCGGCCACAATTGGCCCAGTCGAAGGCTGCTGAGGTGCTACGCCCTCACCAAGAGTCGTCGTCGGGCACTCGGCTTCATTAATAGCGACGGCAGATGGAGCTCGCTCCTTGACCCACTCCAACTCGTGGGTATCATCCATCTCAGCGAGATCGAACATGTCTTCCTGTTGAAAGCTGGGCTGGTTCGCAAACGGGGCCACGACGATGGCAAGATCGTCGGAAGGAAGGTCGCCAAACTCCTGGATCGCTGACACTTCAGCCTGGGTCACCGGCGCAGGTGACAATATCGCTGGTGTCGAGTGGTCTTTCCAGTCAGCAAAACAATAGACCCGTCATGGGACGTCGTCTCCTTAGCTTTCTCTCCCGACTCCGATAGAGGGGTCTCCGATGGCTGAACGACAGAAAGCGGAGTCAAATGCGTCAAAGGCTTACCTAGACCGGTTCGCAGCCGCTTCTTGAAAGGAGAGGGGACGAAAATGAAAGGCTCTGACTGTGGAGCCCCCTTCTTCTTCTTCGCAGCAGTCTTCTTCGGCGGGGTCACCGACTCAACCAATCCTTTCCCCTTATCTAAAGGAGCGTTCTCAGCTGGCAAAGAAAGTACTACTGGTCGAGGTTCCTCCTCTACCGGAGATGCCTCCCTAATGACGATGCCTTTCACAGGCACGACTTGTGACTGCGTCGACACCTTCTCTTTCGCAACCTTCGGCCGGGGCGCCTTCTTCTTCGCAACCTTCGGCCGAGGCGCCTTCTTCTTCGCAACCTTCGGCCGGGGCGCCTTCTTCTTCGCAACTTTACCCTTCTTCGCCTTCAGAGGAGCCAGAGGCTTTGCACTTTTTTGAGAACTCTTTCGAACAGCACCCTCTGCTTCACCATCTCCTTGCACATGCGGCAAAGTTCCTTTCAGCGCAGATGCATCGGTAAACTTCTTCCATGCACGCTGAACAAAAAAAAAGAGGATGGAAGAAGTCAAAAAAAAAAAAGAGAGATGGGGGAAGGAGGAAGATGCAAAAGAAAATAAGGAGAAGTTAGTACCTCGAAGAGGGGGACGATTGCCTCAAGCTAGGATTATCAAAAAAGGGACGTAACACCCGGGTCGGAACCTGGACTCACGAAGGCCGGTACCTCCACGCTGCCGAGAGGGCAGGCAGTCCCGGTTTGCCATACTTCCACCAGCGCATTAACCGTGGCCGCTTTCCGTTGGTCAGCAAATAACGCTCCCGGCAAGTCTTGGCAGAACCCAAACTGACGAGCAAACCGATGAGGATTGTAAGGTTCCACTATAAGGAGGTTGCGCTACCGCATGACTAGAAAGGTCACTCGTAAACAGCGGAAGTACACTTCGATCCGAGAAGCAAAGTGGCCAGGCTTGTCAATAATTGGGCCAGGGGGAAGAGAATCTGAAGGATACCAGCATCGCACTCCACCGCGCCAAAAAAGACAACGAGCCTCCTCCTTGGTATAGAAACAACAAAGCTCCGGGTTACGATACAACAACATAAGGGGTTTGTCGCCTTCGGTAGAATCAGCCTCGTGCACGCCCAACCGCTGGGCGAGCCATGTATAGGCAAACGTCCAAGAGATCGTCCCATTCGAGAAGCTGTTGAGCCCACAATAAAGATTGGCCAAGGCTGCGCCGGCCAAGCTACACTTCTTGCCGCTGGCCATAAAATAGGCCATCTTGAAGACAGCGAACCTCAGCATGCCGCCCGGTAAAGGAATGGCGAAGCGGCAGAGCCACAAAGATAAGAAAGCCGGCAGATATACCTCATCCGCAAGGGCATCAGGAACTCCAAGCTCGGAGAGTGGTTGATTCTGCACGGCCGACCAGCCGCGACTCCGAGAACCAGTCGTCTTTCCACGATCAGCCCATGTGTCTTCCGAAGGCTGTACATCCCCTTCGACGCGGAACCAGAACGACGCCCACTCGAACATGGGAACTCCAGAGAATCCTTCCGAGTTCAAAGACCGTGGACGACAGAAAAGGCGATAGTACATGAGAATCAAATACTGAATGCTCTTAGGTAGTGGCATGAAACGACTCTGAGTGAAGTCTTCAATCGTCGAAGTCACCTCATCGTAAATTCTCCCAGAGATAGGCAGCCACCAAGCCGATGCAGGTCCCACAATGAGATCGAAAACTCTCCCTCGCGAGTAAAGATAGTGTTGGTGGAAGAACACCATACTTCCAGGAACGCATGGATAACATTGGTGCAGCACTGATACGAAAACATCGAAGCTCAGACTGCATGAGTGAGGTCCACCGCGGCCAACGGTTCTGCACAAGTATGGAGAATGACGTTCGTCCACTCAAAGTAGAAGGGCACCGGATAAGGGCTCAAGCACACCATCGGGTGACTATCCCAAGAACCAAGCCGGTCGTTGTCGATGGGAAGCTTCGGCGCTGTAAAACGAATCAAATGGTCGTGCATCAGACTCAGTAAGATGTTGCCTACGGTCTGATGTGGAGACGATAATGCTTCTTCAACTCCGGGGAGATAACAAATTTGGTCCTCCTCGTCAACAACCGGGCGGCTCCAAAGGTCATGGATAGCTCTAACCAAGGGCGCAGTCACTTCGCAACCGCCATAAGCCGACGGCCCCCCAAGAGGTATCAACAATGGTCTCGACTGTTCTTTTGAGTCACAAATTCGTAAGCAATCTCGGAGAGTACCCTTCACGTGGGTCTTGACATTCGAAAGAGTTAGGCCCAGGAAGGAGAAAGAGGTTGACGCGGCAGACATCTGCGACGAAACAAGTAAAGTCAGGTACGCAATCCACATCCCTCTCAATTAAAAAAAAAAAATATGCATCTCCCGCGACCAGAGGCAGAGAAGACGTCGTCGTAAACAAAAAAAAACACAAGTAAAAAAAAAAACAGAAGAAAAGGGGCGACAAAAAGAACCAGTCGCCAAGAAAACAAAATCGGAGAAACAAAAAAAAAAGAGAGGGCAAACCGAAGGGGCCTACCGATCCTTTTCTGCTCAAATGAGCAAACCTTTGCGTCCGGCAGCCAAGCTAGATGCGACCAAAAGAAACTTACAACACTCGACGACCGAGCCAAGTGCGATCAAAACAGGAGCACTACACTCGGTAACAAAGTCGAGCGCAGCACAACACCGAACCTACAGCCAACAACAAAGCCAGCCGCGTTATAAAAAAAAAAGGGTTGTGTTGGGTGTCTAGCAAGTGCACTAGGTCAGCAAGTAATATAGACTTCTAGAGTCCAGATATCGATCCCACAGGGACCTTGATGAGAGCCTAATCTAAGCAAAAATTTTCCTATTGATTGAGGTGAAGAAAATTTGGATTTTTGTTGAGAACTGAAAAAGAAAACAGAATTTGAAACTTCAAGAAAAGACTTTTGGAGATGAGATGTTGGGGAAGAATTGCCAATCCCTCCTAGTTGTAAACATGTAGAATTCTGATATAGCTCAAATATCCTTGCCTTGACTTAGCTTTTGAAAACCTAGTTACCCATGTATAGGACATAACTTTTACTTATTCCTTGAACTCCTTCTCAACCAGAACATTCAATTCCTAAGTGCATAAATATAAAAGCTTGAAGATTTACTCTTTCTTATTTAGAACAAGAGTTATAGAAGTCACATTACTTTTCAACTAGTCTCCTTCATAACCGGGACAATCTAGTTTGAAAAACAAGTTGTTTTAGAAAACAAAGAATCATATAACCAACCCAACTTTCTACTGAAATTTAACTTCTCTATTCGAACCTCATTAAACTTCAAATATCAATTCAAATCAGAAATAAGCAATGAAATCAGTTTCTAAAACAAAAGCAGGATATTTTATTGCTATAAACTTCAGAATTCAAACATAAAACAACTAGGAGTTCATGACTTCCCCAACAAAGAGAGACTACTCCATGCTAATAGAATAAACACACAAAGAGGAATTAATTACAGCCATGAAACAGAAGAAAATTAAGTACAGAAAACCCCCTTTTGAGGACTGCCCTTAGCTTCAACTCCTCCTTGACTGAAATCTCTTCCTTCTTTCTCTCTCTCTCTCAACTCCACACTAACTAAAAGAATACGAAATTAAACTAAAAACAATAATTAGAACTCTGGAAAACTAGATGCTTGTGCTTTGCCTCGGACCTCCTTTTATAGCTGAAGCTCTGCCCATAACTTGTAATTTTGCCTCTGTCCAGGGGTATAAATTGTGACTTCCCGACCTCAAAATTGGCTGAAATTATATCCGAACCTTCCTTACATAGTCCTTGACTTGTGTACGAAATTTTAAGTCATTCTGAGTTGGGAAACTTGAGATATCTCCTTGGGAAGTTGAACTGCTTCTGCTGCCAATTCTAGCACTGGGTCCACAACTTTGAAAATATAAAACTCCACAAACCCGACTTGGATTGGTAGTCAGAATCCCAAAATTTTTGTAAATCACGAAGTTGAGTCAGCGGCTTGGTTGTGCCGAATTGTTCTTTGTTTTGGCGGTCGCGCCACTTAATGTTGTAGAACTGGCGCGGTCGCGCCACTTAATGCTGTAGAACTGGCGCGGTCGTGCCACTCAGACACTGGCCGACTTCCCGAAATAGAACTTGGCATCTTTGTAAGGAAACAGTGCAGCGCGGCAGCACCACTGGTAGCGTCATCTTCATGGCGCGGTAGCGCCCTCGTGGGGCGCGGTCGCGCCATTTCACTTTCACGAACTGTCCTCCTTTTAGCCTCACTGGCCGTTGGGAATTTTCTGGATTTCTTTGAATTTTTGAACATTTTACCGGCGCGGTCGCGCCATTCCCTTTTTTTGCTTGATTTTGCTCCTTTTTCCTTCAATTTTCCTCAGAATTTAGACTTTCTTCTTTTACAGGGTACCTGAGACACAAAATATGTATTTGAGTTATATTTGTCACTTTCATGCTCATAATCAACTCAAATTAGGAATTTATGGTCAATAAATCATGCATAAATAAGTGTCTTTTGGACACTTATCACAACCCCAAACTTAAAATTTTCTGTTAGCATCACTGTCCCTTGCTCCTCAATTTTTCTCTTTCCTGAAAGCACCTCCTTGAGAAACTTTGCATATTGGGGCATCTGCATTAGAGCTTCTACAAAAGGAATGTTAATTTCCAGCTTCTTAAAGATATCAATGAACTTTGAAAATTTATCCTCTAACTTATCCTTTTTAGCTCTTGCTGGATATGGCAGTGTATCCACATTTATGTCATCATTAAAGAGAGATTTAGAAGCGTTACCTTTTTGCTTTTGTTGCTTACTTACCTCTCTCTCTTGACTTTGTTCTTCTCTTTCTGTGTCCTGCTGCTGGTTTGTTTTATCCTCCTCCACTTGTGGTTGCTGCTGCTCTTCTAAAATCTTCCCACTTCTCAAGGTGATGGCTTTGATCTGTTCTTTTGGGTTAATTTCAGAATTACTAGGTAAAGTTCCTTGATTCCTACCTGATATGGCATTGGCCAGCTGTCCCATTTGTATTTCCAGATTTCTGATTGATGCCTCTTGAGTTTGAAACCTGGAATTAGTCAGAGCATCTCCTTTCTCTTGATTTTCTAGAATCTTCGAAATTATGTCCTCAAGATTGGATTTTTGTTCTGGTTCTCGTACTACTTTTTGGAATCCAGGTGGTGGTCTTGTTTGAGCAATGAGCTGTTGAGTGTTGGTCTGCTGGTTGTTGTTTGGCCATGAGAAATTTGGGTGACTCCTCCAACCAGGATTGTAAGTGTTGCTGTATGGATCATTGGACCTGCAAAAATTTGAAACATAATTAGCCTGGTCTAAAGAACTTACAGCTTGAATGTTACCTGCTAGGCATTCATGGTTAGGATGTCCTCCTCCACTAATGTCACAAATCTGAGCAACCAAAGAGGGTGTATGAAATTTTGATAACAGGTTGGTTAGTGACTCGACTTGAGCCTGCAATGCTAATATAGGATCAATATTATTTATGCCAGCAACTCTCCCTCTTGCACTTCTCTCCACTGGATACTGGTACCTGTTAGATGACATCTCTTCAATCAGTTCATAAGCTTCATTAGGGGTCTTTTTGTTCACGGTACCACCAGCTGCAGCATCAATTAAGTTTCGTGTTGAAACTGTAATTCCATTGTAAAATGTCTCTATCTGCATCCATAGTGGTATTCCATGATTTGGGCACTTTCTGAGCAGCTCTTTATATCTTTCCCATGCTTCATAAAGTTGTTCATCATGTTCCTGCATGAAATTGGAGATAGCATTACGCAACTTAATTGTTTTGGCAGGTGGAAAATACTTACCAAGGAACTTCTTTTGTAGCTCATCCCATGTTCGAATGGATTCTGGTGGCAGTGTGTGATACCAACTTTTTGCTCTATCCCTTAGTGTGAAAGGAAAAATTCTCAACCAAACAGCTTCGTTAGTAACATTCTTAAATCTGAAAGTATCACAGATTTCAAGAAATTTTTCAATATGTTCATTAGGATCTTCATTAGACAAACCTCCAAATTGATAATTGTTCTGAATCATTGACATAATTTGAGGCTTGATCTCAAAGTTGCTTGGAACTTCAGGTCTCACAATGGCTGATCTTTGAGCATTGGGGTTGGATTGCACATAATGTTCCATCGTCTTCTCAGCCCCTTCTTCATGGTGTGGATCCTCCATTGCTGAATGTCCTCTTCTCCTTCGGTCAAGGAGTGATCTTTCAGGTTCACGATCTGGTTCAGCTAGTGGTTCTCCACCAGACCTTGTTTTTATGTACAAATCCGATTCAACCTGAAAAACAGAATATAAAAATTAGACTTAATCAACAAAATAAAATTCACTTAAGCTTACTCTCAATTCAAAGGTCCCCGGCAACGGCGCCAAAAACTTGTTGGGTGTCTAGCAAGTGCACTAGGTCAGCAAGTAATATAGACTTCTAGAATCCAGATATCGATCCCACAAGGACGTTGATGAGAGCCTAATCTAAGCAAAAATTTTCCTATTGATTGAGGTGAAGAAAATTTGGATTTTTGTTGAGAACTGAAAAAGAAAACAGAATTTGAAACTTCTGGAAAAATTTTTTGGAGATGAGATGTTAGGGAAGAATTGCCAATCCCTCCTAGTTGTAAACATGTAGAATTCTGATTTTATAGCTCAAATATCCTTGCTTCGACTTAGCTTTTGAAAACCTAGTTACCCATATACAGGACATAACTTTCACTTATTCCTTGAACTCCTTCTCAACCGGAACATTAAATTCCTAAGTGCATAAATATAAAACCTTGAAGATTTACTCTTTCTTATTCAGAACAAGAGTTATAGAAGTCACATCACTTTTCAACTAGTCTCCTTCATAACCGGAATAATCCAGTTTGAAAAACAAGTTGTTTTAGAAAACAAAGAATCATATAACCAACCCAACTTTCTACTGAAATTTAACTTCTCTATTCGAACCTCATTAAACTTCAAATATCAATTCAGATAAAAAATAAGCAATGAACTCAGTTTCTAAAACAAAAGCAGGATATTTTATTGCTATAAACTTCAGAATTCAAACATAAAACAACTAGGAGTTCATGACTTCCCCAACAAAGAGAGACTACTCCATGCTAATAGAATAAACACACAAAGAGAAATTAATTACAGCCATGAAACCAAGAAGAAAATAAAGTACAGAAAACCCCCTTTTGAGGACTGCCCTTAGCTTCAACTCCTCCTTGACTGAAATCTCTTCCTTCTTTCTCTCTCTCTCAGCGACCCAGCCGGACTCAGCTGAATCAAAATTTCCGCACCCGGCGACCAAAATAGAAGTTTTCTCTCCCAGTGGCCGAGCCGACCAAAGTTAAAACAAAACTGCAGCACCCGCCGACCGAGCCGGATGCGATTACAATACCCGGCAACCGAGCTAGATACGACAACATGGAGATCCAACATCCCGGCGACCTAGCCGGGGCCACAAAAAGGAGAATTCAGCATCCGGCTACTTAGCCGGGCTCTCTCGAAACAAACTGCCCGCGCCCGACAATCGAGCCGGGTGAGACCAAAATAGAATCCAGCATTCGGCGACCAAGCCGGATGCGACCCAGATTAAACTCCTGCACATGGCGACAAAGCCAGGTGCACGTTTTGGACCAAACAGCGTACAAAAAGTTGTTAGCCTATCGTATTGACAAACTGACAGACACCAGGAGCGCGCAAAAGAGACAACTCGAGAGAGGTAAGAAAGAGAGAAGAACACAGAGAGAATAAAAAAAAGAGAGGAAATGAGAAATCAAAAAAAAAAAAAAAATGAGACTGAGGGAGGAGTTGAAAATGAGTGGAGAGAAAAAGAGGAAGGAAGAGGGAGGAAGAGAAGAAGAAAGAAAAGAGAGTGGGGATCCCGACTGACTCGAATTCAACCCGAGGCCGCCATGAGAGAAAATTCTTTTACAATACCTTCAAATTTGATTCGTGGATAAGTTCTTACGTAAACCGGGCCTAGAAGAAGACTGCGAAGCCAAACTCGCAGAACAGTCCAAGCACAACAAGTCGCAGTCTCCCAATTCGAAGATTGTCTCTTCTATCAAATTTGCAGTCTGTCTTCTTAATCGCAGGCAATCAATTTGCGGACAGAGATAGTCTCCCGGGTCACAATCATAGACAGTCTCTCAGACCTAAATTCGCAGCCAAACCTAAGTCGCAAACTGTCCTCTGGGTCGCAGTCGCATACAGACTCCAATTCGCAGTCAGATCGCAAATAGCCTCTTAGACCCAAAATCACAGAGCAAGGAGAAGCAGCCAAATTTTGCGGACAGGAGAAGAAGTCAAAATCCACAGACTGTCTAGTTCGCAGAAAATCCCAAATTTGCTGTTCGCAGAAAATCCCAAAATTCACAGACTGCCAGAGACACTAAATTCGTAGACAGGAGAAGAAGTCAAACTTGCAGAGTACACCCAAAGGAGAGAGACCTAGCTTTTAAAGTAGAATACCCAAAATTCGCGGGGAGTGGATTGGTGCTCCCCCACTTAAGAAGGAGCGCAGGAGGGTGGGACCCACATTCCCTCACCTCAACCCCTTTGCGACCTGCGCAATAGCCAAAACCGTCGACAGAAGGGAGTATCGCGACTCACCAGGGAGGCCCAATTCAGTTAGAGTGGACCCCACACACCCTCTCCTGCGCATTACCTTCCCAGCGCATCAAAAGAAAGCGCAGAAAACTATCCTGCGCAAAGTTTTAAGAGACCCGAGCCTGGTCTATTCAACCTCCTCGACGAACTAGAATTCATCGAAAGTGGAGTTATACTTCTCTTCGGCGCGACCAACTCTGTTCCTCCACACTATATGCCTCCTTCTTCCAATCCGAAATCCAATTGTACGAGGGTCGTTTGGGTCGCAAAATTCGATCGAACTAAAAGCAAAGGAGTTACTGTCCGTATCAGATCGCGACACCCTTTCTCCAGTGCGACAGTCATAGTCACAAAAAATTACAGAAGCCATCGCAACTGCCTGCTCTGAAGTCCCGAAGCGACATTCGGCTACATTCAAACAACCCGCATCTTAGGCGACTTCAACTTTTCGCCGACATTCAAACCTGAACGACATCTCTACTCAAGTACACCGTCTCTCTATACCGTACATACTCTACATGTACGCGTATAAAAAAAAAAGATCATCATCAACCAAAAAAAAAAAAAAAAACAAAATCGAAAAAGACAAAAAAAAAAGCAAACAACTCTAAAACAGCAAGAGACCCAAAAAAAAAGAAATGAAAAGAATAAAAAAAAAATATACAAAGTGTACAGAAAATATACACTGTCCTAAAAAATAAGAGGACAGAAGAGCATACGTACACAAAAGATAAACGATCCTAAAAGAGTAAGAGGATCAATAAAAAAAAAAGAAAAATGTGTGTGTGTTGAGTTTGTCCATCTTCACATTCGAAACTTGATCGTTTTCTCCAAAACGGTCAAGTCTCGAAGGGGGCAATCTGTATGCACTAAAATGCAAACGGCCCAAATTCGACAAATCCAGAAATCCACCGATCCATCAAACGACGATCGTGGGTAGACTCTATCAAAATTCGAAGACCTCCATCACATCCCATCTATGTCGCCGCGTCATCGGTACAGTTGGCGCTCTCGTCAGCAGGAAACCGTCGCGTCAGCAAAAGTCAGAAGCCACGTCAAGAAACCTACTCAACTGTTAAACGACCAAGTATGGTCGTTAACCGAGGAAGTTCCTGGTCTTCCTCCTCTCCGAACTACAACAGCAGAAAGGGGATCGTGATCCCCTTTCCTACGAAAAATCTTCAACAACTGCACAGACAGGCTATAAAGAGTCAGAAAGTCTCTGTCGCAGGGGCTGGAAAAAATCAACTTTGAAAGCATTTTAGCGGAGAAATCACTCCATGCACAGAGATTCTCTCTCAAAATGAGGGTCTTAAAACTCCTTCATTGAGAAGAAACTCCCATCGACAGAAACACTTTTGAACCAAAGAAGTTAAGCCACTCGCGGTTCGTCAATCAACAATTCGACCAGGAGCAACTCTACACGATCGCCGACAATGTCATAAGTCGACATACGCGAGCACAAATACCTCCGTCCGACCGACCAAAGCTACAATAGTTCGTGCACCCTCGTTCCTACAACTCGAGCTTCGACGACGTCTTCGCCAGAAGCTTCAACTTTGCCAAAATTGTAACGGAGATCGAATCAGAGGAAGCCCAGGAGATTGTACTCGCATTCCTTGATACAAAATACACAAATTGTAACACAAAACTATTCTGAAATAATCGAATTACTCTCTCGGTCGCGCCTCTTCGTGGACCGGCGAATTTTCTATGAAACAATATATAACCAAATTTCGCTAAGTTCAACCCCAGAAAGACGCCAATTCCGGTCCAAACCGATCGAACCGGCCGGGGCCGGGTCTGATAACACTGCTTCTAACCCTGTCGTTGACTCGGCGGTCGCGAGTCGTGGGCTGCCAATTGGTTCTCTCGCCTGCAAACACCCGCTCTGTTAGTCTGCATCATTCTGGGATCGTTATTATCATTCTCGAATCTCGGCGCATCTTTGCTCGTTAAGGAGCGCGGTATCTGCCTCATAAAAACTCTCCAATCTATTTTTATCATTTGTTTCCTTTTGATCAGCCTTTGATCATGGACGACACACACAACCGTCTCTTGGTTCTCTACGCTTCACAAACCGGAAACGCTTTAGATGCTGCGGAACGCGTCGGGCGCGAAGCCGAGCGGTTGGGATGCCGTGCTGCTGTCATTTCTATGGACGATTTTAATGCGGTAACACTCTGGCTCTCATTACCTTTTAATGCTTTAAGCTGAAACACTCGCAATTTTTATGGTTCAGGCGGAATTGTTACTCTATCAAACGAAAAATATAATTTTGCGTATGGATTGTCATCGCATTAAATGAAGAGCAAGTACATGCCACGAAAAGTTCTAAATTTAGAGTTTGGTTTTCTCATCTAGATTTAAGACCAACCAGACATGTGCTCATGCCTGGTTATAACTACATTTTAACCAGTTAAGCTACTCAAGTGGAGTGCTGCAAAACAGAGTGATCACTCTAACCTCTTCTGAACCCAAAGGCTTGGAAAATGCGGCTAAGTTTTTAAACCAAGCTCGTGGCTTTGTTTGAGGTCATAAATAGCCTTGTCTTGGCAATACAAGTTTTAGGATACCTTTCCTTAAAAAAAAAAAAAAGTTATTAGGATACCCTGACTAATAGAGCCAGGACCTGGAGGTTGTTTACATTAACTTCTTCCTACTGGTCACTGTATGGAAATGCATTTTTTGCATCTAGTTGAGGAGGCCAGTGATGGTTAACAACACCGGAAATCAATGTAGGAACAATTTTGGGTTGAACATTGGAGTAAAAAGTCTAGACTGTAAGTTTGAGTATACCTTTTTGCCACCGACAAGCTATACATCACTCCTAAGTACCACCAACTGTGTATTTCCAACTATCCCATCTGCAACCAACTACTTTTGCACCCAGAGGTAACTCACAAGGTCCGAACGCCATGTGAAACTAAAACACCTATTTTCTCATCCATGGCCTTTTTTTCACTCTGGATGATAAACCATCTCGTATACAGGTAGAAACAACAATACTCAACAAAGATAAGGTAAATATAAATAAGCTAGGAGCAAATGACTGAAAACAAATATAGCGTGAGAGAAGATGAGCAGCACATGTTTGTTATTTTTTGAAAAGCAATAGGTAACTTAAGTCAAGATTAAAACTCGAAAAAATTAGTTGGGGCAAGAGATAGATAAGTATGGAGGGGTATTTGTCTCTTGGATTGGATGTTGTATATGGTGCACAATGGTGTTGCTGCTAATAAACTTGCAAAAGGTAAGGTGAAGGTGACATGAGCATTGTGGATGATGGAGTAGAAGATATAGGTGGTGAAACGTCTTCAACAGAAGCATCTTTTACCAGGGTAGGAACAGTAGAAAAGTAAATGTTAGTAAGAACAGACGAAGAGGACTGAGATTAATAGAATGGCACATATTCAAAGAAGGTTGCATCTGCAGACCCACAAAATTTAGGATCATGATATGTATACCCTTTTTTCCTTTGTATACCCAAAAAGAGACATTTGATAGTCCCAGTGATGAACTTGTCCACATGAGGGTTGGCCTTATGAAGAAAAACAAAAGAAACCAAACATGCCTGGAAGTAACTCAAAAAGACTTTTTTTAGGTTGTAAAGCTTGAAATGTAACACAGCCCTCTAGGAAGAAAGATAGCATTCTATTAATCAAGTAGCAGCTCGGCAAGACTACATCTCTCAAAGTTATTTTTGGAATATGTGCTTGGAATATAATCGTATGTGCTACCTCTAGGAGATGTTTACCCTCTTAGCATCCCATTATGTTGGGGGATATAGATGCATGAAGTTTGGTGAATTATGCCATGTGCTACTCAAATTGAGAAAATTGATAATTTGCAATCTCTAAACTGTTATCTGAATGAATGATACAAATTGAAGTATCAAATTGGTTTTTTTTTAATTTCTTATTAAATCTTTGAGAATCTGTCGAATAGTTCAGATTTCTCTGTAAGAGATAAACCCAAGTGACTCAACCGAAATCATCTATAAATGTTAAAAGATACTAAAGACCAGAAGCATTGGAACCTCATAAGGTCCCAATACACTGAAATAACTTAGATACACTGTAATACCTGGGCAAATGAAGTTGAATTGTGGATACAATCCTTCCAAAAACCGACTAAACTGCAACAAATTTTCCTTCCATCTGATGGTTGTCATATCATTGGTTAAGGGATGAAGCCAGTTTAGCTTCTCAAGGACACTTCTCAACCCAATAAAGTAAAATGTGACTCTCTTTTCACCCCTCGAGACAATGAAAAATTCTTGTTCAGGCTGTATATTCTAGTAAATTTGGATTTTTGAGTAAACATCAATGAGAGGGTTGTCCGAATTTCTTTGGCCTTTACACAACTTATCACGTGATCTCTAAGATCCTCTTCCATCTATTCAACAACCAAGAACCTGTATGTGCTTATCTTTTAAGTTTTTCATAGGATACAAAAGTGGATCATCAATCAAATAATGTTCTTTCACCTTAGCATCTAAATATTTCTGAACAGAGCAAGCCCAGTTCAGGTATTCTTCCTATCCATTTTTGGTGAGGTAATTTGGATATGAATTCTTCAACTTTATCCTCAACTGATGTGGTAATTCTTTTACCAAAGTTAGCCATAACACTTTGTTTAGCAGCCAAAAGTCAAATATCTATGGGTTTCCAATATGGAATCACAATTCAAGAATTAGGGGATGGTTGGTGGGACCCATACAAAACAGAAGGTTCAGTGACAAGCACACAACTGATCTGTTCTCTAAAATCAAACTCAGAAAAATTTCACCAAACATGTAATCAAGGTGATGACATCAGCATGGCATTGGATGACAACCACATCAGGTATGTTGTTGAACCTGCTTGGAGAGGAGAAGAAGAGAATTTTATCCTCACCTGATGCACTAACTGTCATTGACAGGTTTAGAAGTCATCATTACTGAAAAATTTTACTCCCAATTACAATTTTACTCCCAATTACAAATTTTACTCCCAATTACAAATTTTACTCCCAATTACAAATTTTACTCCCAATTACAAATTTTACTCCCAATTACAAATTTTACTTCCAATTACAAATTTTACTCCCAATTAAAAATTTTACTCCCAATTACAAATTTTACTCCCAATTACAAATTTTACTCCCAATTACAAATTTTACTCCCAATTACAAATTTTACTCCCAATTACAAATTTCACTCCCAATGCTGCTGTGGAGATCTGAACCCGAGACCTCCCGCAGCGATAACTCCCATGTGACCACTGAGCTACTGCGCAAGTTCCTAGAGAAAGAGGGCTCTCTTTGAATTCAACCAGCATTATTTGAAAAACACCAAGCATTATGGAAAGTCTGAGTCTCCAAGGGAGTTCACAAACTTGAAAAACACCAGAAAGCACTATTTGAACCTTAAGACGTAATAGGTAAAGTTACATCATTTAGGTCCTAAAAAACAAGATCTATCTAGACATTACAAAATCAGTGCAGAATGCATAACGACCATGCTTTTCCCTAAACATGATTCTCTAGCAAAGCTTTTGAATGCTCTTTCTGCTTTTATATAGTAGGTTTTTTATCTATTTTTAGTAGCTGATAAGTGTAGGGCTGCCCTTGTGTATCACCACTCAGGTTTGCTAACCTTTCGAAGTGTTGCATCAGTGTCTACTTTTTTTTTTTTTGAAATGTTGAAGCTTTATTGATATGGTTGAAAAAATTACAACAATAAGAACACAGGGGCAGTGGCCCGTGTATTACATCAGATTAATTTGCTATTACAAGCTGAGTACAATGTACGCCATTTTTAGCTAAGCTATCAGCCATAGAGTTGACAGATCTTGGAGGGTGCAGCCATTGATGGACCATCCATTAGCAATGTGAAACAGTTCATCAAATGTTGCCTTCAAGTGTCATGGTGGGAGTGAGGTCTTACTAGCCTAGCTTATAACAAGGGCTGAGTCCCCCTCTGCAACCAAAGGGGTGTGAGAGAAAGCAGAGTACAGCCTTATACCAGTGAGAAGAGCCTTAGCCTCAGATTTATTAGATGTGCAATGGCCTGCTGGTCCCGAGAAAGTTAAGATAATCTCCCCACTGCAGCCTCTAAGAATACCTCCCAATCCAGCTGGACCTGGGTTACCTAATGAAGAGCCATCAAAATTAAGCTTCAGGTGGCCTACATCGAGGGGAGCCCAGGTCGTCATGGTTGGAGATTTGTGGGATGAGAAGTGTATGATTTTCTGCCAGTGTTTTCAGAGGATAGCCGTGGGGAAAAGCTTGTAGAAATGGCGAGACCCGAAGTCTACGCCACGAAGCGCGACGAGGAAGGGGAGGCATCTCCACCTTCCCCCGGTTCTCCGGCATCATCACTGGCAGCGGACGGAGCTCTGGCAAGCAGCGGCGGCGGCGGACACGGCAGATTCGAGGAAAGGAAACCAGAGAAGGGTGCCTCTGAAATCGATGAACATCAACCACGGAAATGCTTCGTTCACGGTGGATGAGATGAGGGACAAGGCCAAGCTTCACTGGAGGAGAGGATTGAAGCTCACGGCGTGCAATGGCGACCGAAAATCCTTCGTTAGGGTTCTGATGGCCATTGCAGAGGTATTTGCACCTCAGCTAGGGTTGATTCTCGGGACGAACAACCCTGCAAGCATAAATCGGGAGATCTGGGACGGTGATGTGCAGCTACTACTCACAATGGTTGCCGGACGTCGACCCTATGTCAAGGTTACGAAGATATGCGCTAGGAAAATACATGCACGTATACATCTGCCATGGGATCTGCGTGAGTTCTCTATGGCATTGAAGAAGGTAGGTTTTGTTGTTGGAAGTGAAAAAGGCAGCTTTTTGGAGGTTTTGGAGACGTCGCCGGCGCCGGAGAAGATGACCAGAGCTCCGACGACCTCGCCGGAAAAATTGAAACAATCTTCTTCGGACGGATTGATCACATTTTCGAAGGCTTGGTGGGATGCAGGCCTTAAATCTATGGAGAATGTGATAATTATTGAGGAAAATTCCAAACCCAGTTGTTTAAAGAACTTGGTGAAACTTTACAGCAAAGATGGGGTATGTCCTATGCACCTAATGCATCTTTCATGGGTACCAAGCTATGGATGATTTGGTTCAAAAGGAAATAGGACATGGACAAGGTCACAAGAGAACACATTGGGAATTTTTGGACCTATGGACAATGGAAACAAACCGGGAGATGTGGTGAAAAATTATTTTGGTTAAGAATACATGGATTACCTGTGGAACCATGGCGGGAAGGATGTTATGAAGCCATTGGTCAGATGTTTGGGAGATTACTGGCAATAGATAAACATACCTCAAATATGGACAGAATTGACTTTGCTAGAATCTTGATTGGAACGGGTGCAGTAATCAAGGAGCAATCAATTTTAGTCAAAGTGGGGGAGTCAAACTTTGAAGTGGTATTATGTATAGAAGACAAAGTAATGAATGCCATGGAAGGTGAAGTAATGAAGACCACATCAATGCACACTGATGGCGAGGTCTCTTTTAACAGATGGGAGGATGGAGATATACAGTTTGGAGGATTCTGCACTGCAGTACCGAAGATACAATCCAAAATATGCAGAGATGGCCTCACAGTCGAGGCAGGTCTCAGCCCCATTACACTTCTACCTAACAGCCAAACAGCACTCATTAAATCCCCACATAACCCTTCACCATCTTTTCAGTTATTCCCCACCACACAACCATCACCTACCAACAACTCAACTCCTACCAACCGATCATCACCACTAAATGAAGCCCATGGCTTTAGCTACCATAGCACAACCCCCACCTGACCTTATTTAATCTCCCCTTGTGTGGGAGACAACATCACCCCGAAGGCTACACACAAACCACCCAAACCAGTTGACCCTAGTATTCCATCCACACCAACCGAGCCTAGCATACCACCACAAAATTCCATCACTTACAGCAGGAGGAAGCAGCATTCACTCTCACCGTCGCCTCAATCTATCGAGGCATGAATGGAAAATAAAGATTCATCTTCTTCAAGCCGAGAAGAAAGAGCAGCAAGAAGAAATATGATCAAGGAGAAAGGTCGTTTCCCCACACCTGATATATTGGGGAGTGGAGGGAAAGTATTGGTAAGACACATGTTAACAAGCTCACCATGCCTACCCCCTTCACTGTCTATCGGAGGAACACCACTGACTCCTTTGTGGAGATGATTCAACCATATGAGGGAGACTACTCTGAAGACGAAATGAAGAAGCTCAAAGAATTAGCCAAAGAGATGGATGCTCTGAAGAAAGGGAAGAGTGCATAAAGGGGAGGATCGATTATCATCACATCATGGAATGTGAGAGGAATAACGAGCCCATTGAAAAGGGCTAACATTAGGAATATCTTAGAAGAGAGAAAGGTAAAGATTGTAGTGCTACAAGAAACAAAAATAAGCTGCATGGAGGAGAGATGGGTAGTGGATTTAGTGCCATTCCCGCAGCCAAAATGGGTGGCACTAGATGCATGTGGAGTCTCGGGAGGCATCCTCATTGTATGGGACCCAACCATCTTCTCAGCTGAAGAGCAAGAAGTTGGTCATTTTTGTGTTGGAGTTAAGATGAAGGATATACAAGAAGGACAAGATTGGGCTTTAGGAGGAGTATATGGTCCATGCACCTCATGGGGGAGACAAGCTTTTTGGGAGGAGTTAGGGGATTTGGTGTGTAGATGGAATGTACCCTGGTTGCTTGCAGGAGATTTCAATGGCATAAGATTTAGGGCTGAGAAATCCCCTCCAACTAGCAGAATTACTTCCACAATGAGAAATTTTAATGATTTCATAGATGCATATGAATTTGATGAAATTCCCACCTCGGGCAAGACTTATACATGGAGTAATAATCAAATTAACCCCGCCCTATCGAAGTTGGACAGATTTCTAGCCACCGGCAATTGGCTCAGATTGTATCCAGAAGTTGCTGGTCTAGTAGGTGGTAAAGTGGTCTCAGACCACTGGTCCATCTTCTTAGATACACACTCCGGGAATTGGGGACACAAACCTTTCAGGTTTGAAAACTGGTGGCTGAAGGTTGAAGGGCTGTCTCCTCAATTGGAAAATTGGTGGGGAGAATTGAGTGTCAATGGACCAATAGGAGGAAGGGTCTTAATGAAATTGAAGTTACATAAAGGAAAAATTATAAGTTGGGTGAAGTTGTGGAAGGCCGCCAATGCTGCTTAAAGTACTCTTCTTCACTTGCAAGTTGATGCACTGGACATGCTGGAGGAAGGTAGATCTCTCACTCTTGATGAATTTGTAGATTGTTCCACAGCTTCTAGGGAACTACGTTCCCTAGTTGCACATGACAGAATTATCTGGAAGCAACGGGCCCAATACAAGTGGCTGAAGGAGGGGGATGCAAATTCCCGATACTTCCATGCCATTGCTTCAGCCTGAAGACGTGCTAACAGAGTGAACTCTCTACGGATCAATGGAGAGCTCACCTCTGATAGGACTTCTATTACTAACAATCTTGTGGAGTATTATTCAGATTTATTTATACACAGCCAGTGGAGGAAAAAGACACTCCATGGAGGGAGTTCCTCTACCTCATTTGTCTATGGATCAAGCTAGTCAGTTGGAAGCTCCATTCTCTATTGAAGAAATAGAAGCAGCAATAAAGGGTTTTCCATTAGACAAGGCTCCGGGACCAGATGGCTTCAATGAGGAGTTCTTTAGAGCACCTTGGAACTTTATGAAACAGGACATCATTGACATGGTGAATGATTTCTATATGAGAGGCATTGTCTATAGGAGCATGGGAGCATCCTTCATTGCCCTACTGCCCAAGAAAGGAGTAGAAGATGCTAAAGACTTCAGGTCTATTAGTTTGTCTGATCAATAAAGTCCAATGTGGGTTTATACACTGAAGACAACGGCTTGATGCCACCATGTTTGCTCATGAGGTGGCTGCCATGTTCAGCAAATCTAATGCTCCGAGGGTCATTCTTAAGTTGGACATGGCTAAGGCATTCGATAGAGTTGATTGAGACTACCTAGAAGCCTCAATGGAAAAAATGGGATTCAGGTGCAGATGGCTAAAGTGGATCAGATCGTGTATATCTAATGCTTCTTTCACCCTCCTTGTCAATGGAGGCACTTTTGGACATTTCAAAAGTTCTAGAGGATTAAGTCAAGGAGACCCGTTATCTCCTCTATTATTCAATATAGTAGGAGAAGGGCTAGTGGGCATCACCAAATTAGCCCTCTCAATTGGTTGGGTAAACAATGTACTATCAGAAGGATTACTTCCTTTAACTCAATTTGCTGATGACACAATACTGTTCGGTGATGGTTCATTGGAGCAGATGAAAAGATGGAAAGCAGTGATTGGTTTATATGAGGTGGCATCGGGTCAAAAGGTCAACTGGAATAAAACGGAAGTCTTTGGCTTTAATATGGATTCCTTCGTAATTAATGAGATTGCCACTACTTACGAAGGAATCTATATTAAAGCCAGCCAATTCCTTGGCGGACTCTTTAGCTAAAGAGGGGACTCAACTCTCGGATCCTATTGTGAGAGTGACCCCACCCTTTGTAAATTAATTTCTCATATATTCAATAAAACAGCAAATTC
Source organism: Aristolochia fimbriata (assembly GCA_019845555.1). NCBI lineage: Eukaryota > Viridiplantae > Streptophyta > Magnoliopsida > Piperales > Aristolochiaceae > Aristolochia > Aristolochia fimbriata. Next base: position 21,683,932 of record CM034078.1, read on the forward strand.
CTCAAAAAAAAAAAAAAAAAAAAAAAAAAAAAAAAAAAAAGAGATTGCCTCTACTTTGGGATGCTCGGTTGGGAACTTCCCAAGTATATACCTTGGACTGCCTCTCTTCAATGGCGAATCACCAAACCTTTGTGGGATCCGGTTATTGAGAAAATTCAGAAATGCCTATCTCTATGGAAGGTCAGAATGTTATAAAAAACTAGTAGACTCATTCTCATTAAGTCATGCTTGAGTGGCATACCAATTTACTATTTATCCTTCATGCAATGTCCGGTTAGTGTAGCAAAAGGCATGGAGAAGATGTTCAGAAATTTCCTATGGACAGGAAGCACAGAAAGTTTCAAGTATCACCTGGTGAATTGGAAGAAAGTTTGCCTTCCCATGGCAAATGGAGGATTGGGCATTAGAAAGATTCTCCTAGTAAACAAAGCTTTCATACTAAAAATGGTGTTGGAGAGTAAATGTAGATAAACAAGCTCCTTGGCGTAAACTTGTAGTGACAAATCTTGGGGTGGAAGAAAACTCATGGATCATGGGTTGGAACTCTCCTAGACATCTGTCAACTATTTGGAAACACATATATAAGCACTTCATGGATTTCAGGCCATACATTAGATGGGCAGTAGGCGAAGGCATAATACCCTTTTTTGGGAAGATGCATGGATAGAAAGGGAGCCTCTCAAACAGAAATTCAATAGCTTATACAAGCTCACATGGTCACCCTCAGCCACGGTTGATGACATCATGACAACGACCACACCATCAAACATAAATTGGAGCACAACCTTTCGAAGAGAATTAAGGGATGATGAGGCAAATTGCTTAGGTATTTTAGACATTAGTTTGAGCAAATTCTATTGGGACACATCTAAGAGAGACTTTATTGAGGACGCCAGCAGTAGATGGTTCCTTCTCAGTAGCATCATCTTATAACTCTCTTCTACCCGTAATCCCATTGCATGATAGTCAAGCAGCTTGGAAATTTAATGCCCCGGCAAAAGTCAAATTCTTCATTTGGAGTGTGTTGCATAACAGAATTCTTACAAGAGATATCCTAATTAGAAGAAGGAACCCCATCGCATCTTCTCTTTGTCCTTTATGCAATGTGCATGATGAATCAACAAGCCACTTACTTTTACACTATGATTATTCGTGGAGCTTATGGTCCTGGTTCAGCTCACTGTTTGGCATCATTTGGAGCATCCCGAGGTCAATGAATGAAGTGGTGGTTAGCAAACATGGACATCTGTCCAAAATGGGCAGAGAGATTTGGAAAACTCTTGTAGCTTTTCTCCCTTGGTCAATATGGGAGGAAAGAAACAAAAGAGTATTTCAAGGCAAAGACATGCATTGGATGGACTTAGCAACAATTATTCAAAACAGAATAATTCAATGGTTAACCGCCCATGGGAGGTTGAGAAGCACAGAGGGGGAAGTATTAAGAGCATCTTGGCACACATTTGTTTCCAATCATACAAGACCACCCACACCTGCCCCCATTCCATGGCTCCCGCCCCTTGTAGGGAGACTTAAACTCAACTTTGATGGCTCATCTCCGGGAAATCCAGGGCCAACAGGTTATGGGGGAGTTTTTAGGAATGCAGATGGTCAGATTTTGTTTGCATTTGTGGGTACACTTGGCACAGATGACTCCACATCAGCTGAAGTCAATGGTGTTCTACAAAGAATTAGACTATTTCATACACACTTAGTTGGAGGGCTAGAAGTTGAAGGAGACTCAAACAATGTAATAGGGTGGTGTAGGCAGACCTCGGCCCCACCATGGAGATTTCTCTACCTCTTTAGAGAGATTTTTTCATTAACCATTTCATGTGTACATGAGTGGAGTTGTATTCCTAGGGCTGCTAATTCGATAGCAGACTCTTTAGCTAAAGAGGGGGTTAATCTCAATGAACTCTCGGTGAGTTATTTCCCCCATTTGTAACTTCATTGTAATTTTTACCTATCAATAAAACAGCACTTTCCTAAAAAAAAAAAGATAGCCATGGGGAAAGGGGGCATACTTCGTTAGGAGCATGACCAGGTCAGTGCCTCTCGGACGATTGAATTAACTACAGCCGCAATGGAGGAGCTTTTACCCTGGAAGGTCCTGGAATTTCTTTCCTTCCATAGGTACCAAGGTATTGCAGCAATAGAGGCATGCCATAGGGATTGACCACATGGTGGGAGGGGACTGGAGGACCATTGGATAATGAAGTGACTGAATGATTGCGGCATACAAACGGGGATATTGAACTTCCCTGCAATGGCAGACTAAACTGAGCTTGCAAAGGAGCAATGAAGGAGCAGGTGGTTTGCAGTTTCCTCTTCATCCCCACAGAGTTTACTTAAGGTATTGATTATGATCTGGCCTCGCTTTATGAGCTGGTCACATGTCAGGATCTTACCATGGTATGCATTCCAAAGAAAGTGGTGTACCTTCCTTGGGCAAGGCATTTTCCAAATTACTTTAATTGGGTTAGCGTCCTGAGGGTGGGGTCCTTCAAGGATTGAGTATGCTGATGCCACTGAGAACTGTCCCGAGGAACATGATCCCCAAACAACCTCATCTTCCCCCCTGTATGATAAGTATGCTGAGCAGAGAGTAGATAGCAATTGAGCGGCTTGGAGAGCTTCATGATCATTAAGTCCTCTTCTTAAATTCAGATTCCATGTATTATTGTCCCCGCTTCTTGAGCTCTGCACAGTAATGTCTTTATCTCTGGCCAGAGAATAGATGGAAGGGAAAGAGTCCTTTAGACATGCTTCTCCTAACCATAATTCCTCCCACATTCTGATATTTGCTCCTGACATGCATCAGTGTCTACTTTCATCAGAGTTTTATCAAAATTATCTGTGAGTGATGAATGTATTAGTTTTTTTCTTGCAGAATTCTTTACCTTGCGAGGACATGGTTATTTTTATTGTTTCTACAACGGGCCAAGGCGATCCTCCAGATTCAATGAAGGTTCATATTCTTTTCAAGAACTAGAGGGATGATAATATATTTCCATTTCATGAATTTAGAGCTGATAATAGATCCTATTGCTTCCTGTAAAACGTATTTATTTATTATTGTCTTCTGTAGGTATTTTGGAGGTTTCTTTTACAGAAATCTTTGAGTCCTTTGTGGCTGGAGAGAGTACACTATGCTGTGTTTGGTTTGGGTGATTCTGCCTACCAGAAGTATAATGTAATTATATTACTCTTTTGAATTTCTTATTGTTTCTTCACTTATTTTCTGATGGATGTATATTGCTTTTATTAAAGTAGTTATTGTAAGAGCATGATAATGATTAAGTGTTTGTTGTTCTTATATGAATTGTGATCTGTTATATGCTTTTTGAAGTTGGTGACTGTTCTCAAATTTATCTCTTTAGCTATTCATTGATCTGAATCTGGAGTTCATGGTACTCTGGTAGTCTCTTACATATTTTCTGAAATTTAGTTTGCAGCAAAAAAGCTGGACAAGAGACTAGCAGATCTTGGAGGAACACTCCTAGTTGAGAAAGGTCTTGGAGATGATCAACACCCATCTGGGTATGATGATTTCAACCTCGCTTGTGTTTGTTTTATATACACTTGTTTTAATCAATGTATAGAAAATGGAGGCTCCATGGCTTTGACCTGTACGACATACTTGGAGGCTGTCATTCAGTATTTTCAACTGGGACTAACATCCTAGGCACCAACACTCAGTTTGGCGTTATATTTGGAATTATGTAGAAGATATTTGAAGATGCACATTTTCTGAGAACGAGTGTGGTTGCATCAAAGCAGTATGAAAGCAAAATTACAATGAGGGAGAGTGGGGCAGGGGATTGGGGTTGGGGGCGGGGGCACTCATTAAAGTGAAGGTCTCTGTTCAAGTGCATGTGAGCAGAAAATCTTAACCATAGATAGGCTGAGTCTGTGATGAATGATCCTTTACCATCCTCTATGTATGCTTTGCTTTAAGTATGATGAAATAGCTGAAACAGCTGATAAGCTGCCCCTCCTCTTGGAAAATATGCTCTCAATTCTTTCAGTTTTCAGATCTGCATTCCTGACCCCTCGGTCCTAGTTCTTATTGCGAGAGGCTTCCTTTGGGTTGGAAAGGGAAGATTTTAATGAGGTGCTGCCTGGCTTGCTTCCCTTGAATGTTTGGAAGGAGATAAATGAAAAAATCTTTTCTCAAGCTTAAAGAATTTCAAGGAAGTGAACAATGGCTCCCTCTGGAGCACTTTTTTTTTTTTTTTTTGAGGAAAGCGCATTTGTATTATTGGAAATGAAATGAGAAGTACAAGAATGGCATTACAGGAACGGGGGGGTGTCTCTTATGGTCAATGTGACAAGTGACACCCCATTCCGAGCTAAGGAGTCTGTAATTGCATTTGCAGCCCTTGGGATACATCTCCAGCCCTCTACCCCCCCTTCCGCTAAGTCTAAAATCTCTCTAAAACTATAGCATAGATGCCATGGTGGGCTTACACCTCCTCCACACCAGCCTATGACATTACTAGAGTCACCCTCGACAAGGAACTTCCCTTGCAGCCGGCTTCTGAAAATTCTGATCCCTTGTAGCAGGGCGGTCATCTCAGCAACTGTTGAGTCTTCATGCCCAAGGGGGCCTGCATAGGTGAGAAGGATGTTCCTCTCATGATCACGGAAGACCCCGCCAAAACCTGCTGGGCCAAGATTGCCCTGAGATGAGCCATCAAAGTTGAGTTTGATGCACCCTAGGGGTGGAGGCATCCAGCCAACTGTTGCTTCCGTCGAACCACCTTGTTTCATTGCTGCTACGGCGCACCAATTTGACCTCATCTGATCCCCACTGAATTCCTTGAAGGTTGTTTTTGTTCTCAGCCAGCCTATAATCCTTTCTTTAGTATCGGTGGTTACCCTTCTCCAGTCACTACATTTTCCTTGGAACACTTGCCTATTTATCTCTGTCCATAGTGCCCAAGGGATGAACGCCAAGCATGAGCTCCACATAAGTTTACCCTTGAGGGATAGCCAAGGTGGGGAATCCTCTCGAAGTAGATCCATCATCCGACTAGGTATACACCAGGTAATCCCAAACATATCCATAAACCAACTCCATATGTGCCAAGCCATAGGGCATTGTAAAAGTAGGTGATCAACGGATTTTTGCTTATCCTCACATAGAGGACAAAGCAGAGATGGCAGAGAAATTCCCCTTGGGACTAGGTTCTCCCTAGTAAGAATTCTGTTGTGGGCAACACTCCAGATAAACATCTTCACTTTTGGTGGGGCTTCCATTTTCCAAGCCAACTTGGCCTGTGACGAGCCGTCGGGGTTTCCTAAGAGGTGAGTATATGCTGATGCTACCATGTAAGATCCATTAGGGGATAGGGACCACACTAGCTCATCCTCCAAGCTGGTGCATTGGTAAAATTTCAGAAGGGTCGTGTCAGAGCAGAATTCTGCAGCTTCCGCATCTGTCATCTCCCTTCTAAAAACCTCGGTCCAGTCTATCATGGTGAGAGGGGATGATCTTGCAATGTCAGCCACTGTGGCATCCTGTACTCTGGCCAGCCTATATAGACTGGGGAAGGCCACCCTGAGGGGGCTTTCCAGCAGCCAAGGGTCACTCCAAAATGATGTCTTCAGCCCATTTCCAACCATGTATCGAATGGAGGAACGGAAGTCTGGAAAGAGTCAGGAGATGTATCTCCAATTTACCGATAACCGTCTAGGGGAGTCCCATCCAAGCACCCATGGTTCTCCATCAATCCCGAGCTTAGCCCTCACCATCACGCACCATGGGGTGTCCGTACTCTGGTTAATTTCCAACACCATTTACTAAGCAGTGCTTTGCTCATAATTCGCAGTCTCCTAATACCAAGGCCACCCAAACGTTTAGGCTTGCATACTTCCTCCCACCGCACTAAGTGATGCTTGAAACCCTCCTGCCCACCTTTCCATAGAAAGTCCCTAAAAATTTTCTCCAACCTATCTGCCACGCTGCGGGGGCAGTGCAGGAAGGACAAGTAATATGTGGGGATGCCCAGCAAGCATGAATTGATGAGAATCAGCCGACCAGCCTTTGACATCATTCTCCTCTTCCACATTGAGAGGCGGCTCTGGATCTTTTCAAGGACAGGATCCCATAATGATTTTGTGATCCTCCCATGGAAGAGTGGTAGTCCCTGATAGGTATCCGGAAGAGAACCAATCCTACAGCCCAGCATATTACCTATCCCTTCTAGGGAGTCTTTTGCTAGGTTGAAGCCGTATATGGCTGACTTTTGCCAGTTCACCTTCTGCCCTGAAGCTAGTTCAAACAGCTCAATAAGGGCTTTCCATCTCAAAATCTCCTCTTCAGTGCCAACTCCAAAAAGGATAGTGTCGTACACAAATTGTGCTAAAGGTAGAAAGTCCTCCGAGGTCACCGGCTGAAGCCAGTCCAATCTTCTAGCAATTCTCACCAGGGCAGTCAACCCCTCCCCCACTATGTTGAAGAGTAGTGGGGAAAGCGGGTCTCCTTGCCTAAGTCCTCTTGATCCTTTGAAGTATCCAAAAGTACCTCCATTAACCGAAATGGAGTAGGTAGCCGATGAGACACAAGAATGTATCCAGGTTCTCCACCGATTCCCAAATCCCATTTGTTGCCTCATGGCATCTAGAAAGTTCTAGTCCACCCGGTCGAAGGCTTTCTCCATGTCCAACTTAATTATCACTCTTGGTTCCCTACTCTTCATGAAGGTGTCAGCTACCTCATGGGCCACCATAGCTGCATCTAAAATTTGTCTAGACTTCATAAAGGCAGACTGCTCCTTGCTGATCACATTCAGTAGAACCTTCTTGAGTCTCTCAGATAGAATTCTAGAAATAATCTTGTAGGGGCTAGAGATTAGACTAATCGGTCGGAAGTCTCTAATCTGCTCAACGCCTTCCTTCTTCGGTACAAGGGCGATGGAGGAAGCCCCTAAGCTTCTGTATGTAATCCCCCTATTATAAAATTCATTCACCATCGCTGTAGCGTCTTCGGCAATAAAATCCCAACTTGCTCGGTAAAATTCGCCATTAAACCCGTCAGGGCCATGCGCTTTATCTAGCGGCATTTTCTTCACGGCTCGTTCAATTTTGTCCTGCTGAAAGATGGTTTCTAGCTAGCCTCTTGCACTGCTGTGAGACGGTGGATGGGGAGGCCATGCAGACTCGTCTCTGCGCGCTCCTCGTCCCTGTAGAGATCTGCAAAGTACTCCACTAAGGCATTAGTAATAGACGACCTCTCAGAGGTGTACTCCCCATCAATCATGAGGGAAGACACTTTGTTAGTTCGTCTACGGGCTGAGACAATAGAGTGAAAGAAGTGGGTGTTTGCGTCCCCCTCTTTCAACCACCTATACCTAGCTCGTTGCTTCCAAATAATTCGCTCATGTGAAATAAGATTTCTCAAGCAGTGCGAAGCGCCATTGCGTTCAGAGAATTCCTCAAGGGACAGAGGGGTACTTTCCTCACGTGCGTCAAGGGCATCTACCTGGAGCTGGAGGAGAGTCCTTTGGGCAGCGGTTGTAGCCTTCTCATGCTTCGCCCATACAACGAGTTTTTGCTTCAGCTTTTTTAATTTCATGGCTAACCTTCCACCAGTGGGTCCATGCATTTCGAAAGAGGTCCACCACTCTTTCATCAATGGAACCAGTTGCTCATTCTGTAACCACCAGTTCTCAAATTTGAAGCTTTTCCTCCCCCATGAGCAGGTCTTAGTGTCTAACGATATGGGCCAGTGGTCAGATACCACCTTGCCCACCACCGTTCCCGTAGCGTCTCTAAATAAGTGGATCCAGCTCTCCGATGCCAAGAAACGGTCTAGACGGCAAAGGGTTGGGTTGTTTCTGCCATTGCTCCACGTGAAACGCTTCCCCGAGGTGGGAATTTCTTCCAATTCCCAAGCGCCAATGAAATCATTAAAGCTCCTCATTGTAGCATTAATTCTGGATGGTGGAGGTGACTTCTCGGCTTTGAAACGAATGGCGTTGAAGTCTCCTGCTAGTAGCCAAGGAACTGGCCATCTGCTGAGGAGATCTCCCAACTCCTCCCAAAAACTCTGCCTCTCCCGAAATGAGCAAGGGCCATAGACCCCTCCTAAACTCCACGTAGTGGCATTCTCCTTATCTTTGAATTTAACTCCAATGCAGTACTGTGCTCTTTCCTCCTCTTCCAACTCTAAAAGGTTCGAATCCCAGACCATAAGGATCCCTCCAGCAGTACCCTCAGCCTCAGCTACCACCCATGCTGGATTCTAGAAAGGGACCAATTCACCTATTAATCCTCTTGAAACTTCATCACCTTTGTTTCCTGAAAGACCACCAACTTCGCCTGTTTCTCTGCAATTGTACTACGAATTGCAGCCCTTTTGATGGGACTGCGCACTCTGATATTCCAAGACAGAATTATCATTGAGAAGGGGAAGTGGGACTCCCTTCATCTGGCATGCTACCCTTGCCCTCGAGCCTATCTATCTCAGAAGTCAGGTCTTTCATCCGAGCCAGCACTTTGTCATTGTACAACTCGCTTTTGCCTTCTACCATTTCCATCCATGAGGTGAGCATCTTCATGGCTGACTCTCCCTTCTGTCCTCTTTTCTGGGCAGGGTGACCCACATGCATCCCAATGCAGGGTGAAGCAATACTGCGAGCCATCCCCTGACCTCTACCAACCGATGTCATACTTCCAGTAGAGCTGGGGGACTCCCAGGATGAATCGATCTGTTGTGTGTTGGGCTTTTTGGTGCGGGTTTTAAAGGGGTGTTGGGAGGTGGGTGTGATATTATCCCCAATCTCTAGAGAGAAGGAGAATTGATGGGAGCCTTGGGAGGATGGAGGTGTGGGTGAATGGGGGTAGGGGGGATGGACCTGGGTCACCGGGTGGCCCGGATCCCGAGGCCGGGGGAGGTGAAGGTGGGCAAGGTGGTGGAGGGGGGTTGGGTCGATGGGTTGGGGGGATGAGGAGGAGGAGGGGGAGATCCCTCCTACCGGAGGGGAAGGAGCCGAAAGGGGGGTGCTTACATACCTCCGAGTACAGTCTCTGAGATGTCATCCTAGGCTTGTCTGGGAGCATTGGCTTTAGTGAGGGCGATTGAAGTTATTGGGAGCAGGCCCCGCCTTGCCAGCGATTGAGGGAAGGCTCCGAACGAGTTGACTCACTGAGATACTCGGGCGACTCAGTGAGCAACTAAACTGGAGGCCTGATATCCGACTCGGTCACAAACTCAGCACTTGATATCGAGTTCGACTCGGTGTTATCTTCCTCTTCTGATTCATCGTCCCTGACCTGCGTCCCACCCTTCTCCTTTGTGAACACTAGTGAGAAGGTCTGGGTTCCAACTCTCACTATCCTGCTTACCTTTGCTTCGATAGGGTATTTCAGTCGGATGAGTGCTCGTGCGTAGTCCAATCGCCGTGCCATCACTGTTGTTTCATCGAGTCGAAGGAGATCCCCCATCTCACGAAAGATCGATTCCAGGAAGGTCTGACTCCATAGTTCAAGCGGGAGACCTTGGAGCCTCACCCAGATTGCCGAACGTCTCTCTCCTGACCGCTGCCGCCATTTCTCGTAGGGATAGCACTTCATTGAGGCCTTGCGCCCCTTCTCTAGCTCTAGCGCTTGCTCCGCTACGTCTTCAATCCATAGCTGCCAGATGTTTCGAGCTAGGTAAGACACTCGGGGGTCGTGCGATAAAGGCCACCACTTATCTATGCGTTCGAGTACCAGGGGTAAGGCCTCCCACTCACCTTCTGCCTTCAATACAACACTTCGTCGGAGTGAAGCGGCCCTTTTGTCCCAAGCCGCATGTGAGAAGAGTATCTCCTCTTTGGCTGGGTTCCGTGCGGAAGGGAGGTTGATCGCCAGAAGTTGAGGGGATTCCCTCTCCGTATCTTCGCCTTTCGGAGGCTGTCCCAAGACGAACTCCATAGCTCCGCGTATTTCATCCCATCCAAAGTCTTCAGCACGGAGAGGGAAGTGAATCCTGGCCAAGATACGTCCGGCTCTGATCTGGGTGATTATGCATATGGTTCTCGTGCCATTAAACCCTAGAAAGAATTGGGTGCCCTCACTCCAGAGTTCCCGACCGCTCGATCCGCTTCCCTCTCGATTTAGGGCTTCGAGGATGTGAAGGAAATCAGACGCGATGCCAGCCGGGACTCTAATATATGACCTCTTATCACCTTTCATCGTCAGTAGCTTCATCCCCCTTTGGGGCTTTCCGTTCCGAAGGTCTCTGGTTTCATCTATTTGCAGAGCCGACTCCCCGAAGCGGAAAAACTTCGACTTTAGAGCTCTACGGCCCTTGCGCCGCTTTCCCTTACGCACTTCTCTCCATGGTTGCTCATCGCTTTCTTCAGTCGCTGCACGCTCCTTGCCGCTGCCCGCTGAAAACTCCTCCCGCACCGTCAACGCCGCCGGCCGCCCGTTCGATGAGATCGCCCTGTCACCTCTTGAGTCGCTCTCAGACGCCATCCGGAGACTCCCTCTGGAGCACTTGGAAAGAGGTTTTGGATCTGGTTTCCGTCTCTCTTAAGCCAAATGTATGTTGGCCTCCCCTGGGATTCCAAATTAACTTAGATGTGTCCACATTAGGCAATCAGGCCCTCAGGCTCTGGAAAGGTCTTCAGATACTGTTGAGGTCAGATCCTTGCCTCCTATGCTGCTTCTGTAGGATCCTCGGATTGGACCATAGCGGAACTTCAAAGTGCTAATCATGATCTCCACATTTTCAGCAGCAAGTCTTCTGTAAAGCCCCATGAAGGGGTTTCTAGTGCTTGCATAGATGGTGTAGCGAGCAGCAAGCTCATCCATGGCGGCATTGATGTACTTGAATGAGATTTAAGATTTGGCTGTTAAGCATGTGTCTTGTTGGTTTCATGTTCTTAGATATGCTTATAGTCTAGCAGATATTTTAGCTAAAGAGGGAGTCTACCCTCCAATCTCTTGTTTCTTATTTAGCTCCTCCAACATTCATCTGTTATTAGGATAGATTTTCAGAATGATGCCAAATCTTTGTTTTATTTTTACTTTTTTTTATAGGTATGAAGGAGCTCTTGATCCTTGGTTGTCTAATTTATGGCAAAGACTCAAACAAATGAAGCCTTCTTTGTTCTGGCATGATTTGGAGGTATTGGATCCTGCTGGAAGAACTTTGGATCATCCCAAATTTCGAATCATCTACCATGATGATGAAGAACCTGGATCACTACTTTCTTCTACTTCAGGTAAAGCCTTGTGGCTTTAGAAGTCTGTGCTTTTCAGTTCAAGAACATTTAAAACATGCATTAAAAAATTTATTTTACATAATTCGTCAAAATCTATCAAAAGCACCACTATGAGAGCATCGTAGATCTGAGCTTGTGTGTGTGTGTGTGTTATATCATCGTTTCTTTGCTCCATTATGTATATCGTCACACTTTATTCAACTTTTTATCTTGAAATTATGAATTGAAAGAACTGTGGATTCAGATCCTATGGAAATGAATTACCCTTTTATAGGATTAGATCCTAGAAAACAGCTTTAGATCATTCTATTTAAGATAAGAGGCTGCAAGGTGGTAAACAAGACACTATTTGCTCATGAGGGGGATGGGGAATACATTCTACGGACAGTACACTTCTTAATCTCCGAAGGATGTCTACTGTGTCAGATATCCCTTGGAAAAATAATGATTTCTTAAATTCAAGCTATTTTCTTAAGTTTATAATTCTTTTTTTTTTTTTTAAACGACGAATACATTTTTACTCCCATACAATGTGTTGCTCCCAATGCTGCTGTGGAGACCAGAACCCAAGACCTCCCACTGCAATAACTCCCATGGTATTGAGAACTACACTGTTCTTTTGACCTTTGAGAAGGTCAGGCTGTGGTTTGATTGCCATGGAGTCAGATATTCTTATGCTCGTGCAAAATTACTTCAGGCGAACTTAGCTGATTGGTATGGTTTTGAATGGTTGGGACATTGCTGTTAAATTTGTTAATCATATTCATAGCCCTCTGCTTCTAAATATTAAAAGTAAGCTTGTTGCCTATACTGTGACTCTTTCTAGACCATTTCATGATTTCATACTGTGTTTTAGATGTTTACCTCTTAAGTCTTAGATATTCTATGGAGCTCCAGCTGATACTCTGGAGCTCTACCGGATTGCTTGGAACTATTGAAGGATGGAATAAAGGCAGGGAGGTGAAAAAGTGCAAAATTTTTGAGAGGTTGTCAAACTGCCCCTCTCTCACACTCAAAATAAAAAAAATTTGCTCCACTTTCCCTTGTATTAAAAACTACCTATGTGATTTGTATTTGACAGAAATGCCCTTCTGTCAAGTGATTAAATCAATTTCAATCAGAACACGATACACTGCATCACTAATGCACATGTTTACATTCTAAAAAAAAAGCACATGTTTATACATGTAATAGTTTGAAGACAAGTGCTTTACCATTTTTTAGTTTTATGACATTTTCTAATTTTTTTGTTCCAGTTATGAAATCCCTGAAACATCAGATGGCCAGAGCTCATTCTATGTCCCCTGGACTATCTATTCATGACGGTGGGCCTCAATGTTTTTTGCATATGGTATAATTGTGTATCCTTTTCTCTTTATGCTCATCAACAATGGAAAGTGCCTCTACGCTATAGAGAGTTGTATTGTGTAGAATTTTGAGAACAAAAGAGATTGGAGAGAGAAATTGAGGGAAGGAAGATATGGAAAGAAATATGTCATAGGATGGTGCAGACAAACTTTTGCTCCTCCATGGAGATTTCTTTACATTTTTTGAGAGGTTTTTCACCTTGCCTCCACACTCGTTCAGGAGTGGATATGGATTCCTCGGTCTGCCAATTCCTTGGCAGATAGCTTGGCTAAAGAAGAGGTTCAACTCTCTTCACTAGATGTGAGAGTGTCCCCATCACTTGTATCTTAACTCTTATCAATCAATAAAAATCAGCACTTTCCTCAAAAAAAAAAAAAAAATATGGAAAGAGAGGCTTCAACTTTTGGATCTGTCTGAGGCTCTCCAGGCCTGGGATGAAAGTTGATCCTTCACTCTCTTATTATGTTCAAGTAAAAACTACATAAATAGACTAACTGCCATTATACATTTAAACTTCCATAACTCAATCTCTTCACCTCAGAATTTAACCAGCTTCCCACTATATTACAAAGTCATCTATAGTGTGCTTGCATTACGAACCCTTGCCTCATCTCCCTACAGAGAATTGGACCCAAGGTTTCTCACTACAAATTCCCTAATGTGACTACTGACCTAAGTCACTTAGATTTTAAGGGTTATGCAAACATAGATTATATTTTTATGGGACAATCTTGTGTGCTGAAAGAATGAAAAACAAATTATCAAATCTAGTATAAAAGTAGAAAGTTGAGCATTGCCCCTTATTGTCTACTGTGGGTGAAATTTTTTTGAAGTTGGGGATTCAGAGTGACAAAATCATGGAACTCAAATGTGATAATCAAGCTACAACAACCCAGATTTTTTTTTTACAGTCTTCGATGAATGAATAAAACCACGTTGAGGTGGATTACCATTGCATTGGAGATGCAGTGATGAGTGCAAAATGTCTACTCCACTGTTTGTACTATCGAACATTGCTGATATGTTTACTGAACCACTTGGAAGAAAAAAGTTCTCAACTTTCACATCAAAGTTGGGCCTTGATGACACGAATGCTCCAGTTGGAGGGGGTGTTTAAGAACATGCGTATTTTTGGTCATTTCACCTTGTTTTGTTCTATAGTTAGGTGTCACTTATGTGTCACTTATGTTAAAGGAAACTAGTTCATATTATTAGGATTCTAATGTTGTATTTGTCTCATGTCATTTGGCGTTGTTTTCATTACTTAGCTGCCGATGTAAGAGCACATATTTTGAAATTTTCTGGTATCAAACACAAGTGAATAAAATAGGGTTATTTTTTTTTGAGGAACTTGCTGTTTATTGAATATCTGAGAAGCTAGTTTACAAAGGGTGGGGTCACTCTCACAACAGGAGCCGAGAGTTGAGTCCCCTCTTTAGCTAAAGTGTCCGCCAAGGAATTGGCTGATCTGGGAATACAATGCCACTCATGAACAAATGTGGAAGCCAAGTGGGTGATTTCTCTAAACACATATAGGAACCTCCACGGGGGAGCCGAGGTTTGTTTGCACCAGCCAATGACATTGCTAGAGTCGCCTTCAACCACTAAGGTACCGGAGAAGCGATTCTGGAAGTGGCGTAGCGCGTGAAGAACACCATGCACCTCAGCCGATGTAGAGTCTTCAATCCCAATAGGACCAGCATATGACATGAGTATATCTCCCTCCGAATTCTGAAAGACCCCCCCCATAGCCAGCTGGACCGGGATTGCCTAGCGAAGATCCATCGAAGTTGACTTTAATAGCTCCTACCGGTGGAGGAATCCATGTTGCTGGTGTGCTAGGGGGATGGTTGATATGTGAAGAAGCGATCACTGCCCAAGGTGGTCTTGCGACTTCGCTGTCCCTTAACTTTCCTTGCACGATCAACCATTGGATGACATAAGATTGGACCGAATGAGCCACCTCCTCCCACTGCTTGGTCTTCATTTGGAAAATTCTTTTGTTCCTTTCCCCCCAAATAGCCCACGGAAGGAGGCAGTTAAACATCTCCACATCAACAACCCCGTAGGGGACAAGTGGGGGGATGTAATGAGAAGAGAAGGGAGTTTGGTATTACCCATGAGCAGTTAAACTGTTCCACAAACCAAGCCCAAATCTTCCATGTGAACTCGCAAGACAATAGGAGGTGGTCTGCCGTCTCCATCCAAGCATCACAACATCACATAAGGGACAAATTAGGGAATTGAGTTGCTGACCTCTCCTTGCCAGTACATCCCGAGTAAGTATCTTGCCGTGAAGGGCACTCCAAATGAAGAATTGGACTTTGGGGGGGGCTGAAGCTGCCAAGCACAGCGGCTTACATGGGCAACACTTGAGGGCAGCAAGACATTATAAGCAGAAGCCACTGTAAAGTTTTCATCCGTGGATAGGGACCAGATGAGTGAGTCTAGTCTATCATCGTCCTTGTAAAAACTCCCAAGTAAACTATCTAAAGAGCTCAACGAGATTGCTTCATTAGGGAGGTTGATTACTTTCCAATGCTTCCAAGACTGTAGCATTAGGGAGGATTGCCACCCGATAAAGAGAGGGATGGCTGATTCGTAATGGGGCTGAACCCAACCATACGTCTCCCCAAAACAAGGTATGCTGCCCATCTTCCACTGCCCACCTAATGTGATTTCTGAATTCACCAAAAAGCTTGAAAATATATCTCCATATGACTGAGAGCTTTCTTGAGGAGTGCCACCCTATAAACCATGTGTCACCTTCTGCCCTGAAGTTGAGCGTTACTAACTTGTACTATATGGCCGATTTGTCCATGTTAATCTTCCAACACCACTTTAGCATAATGGCTTTGTTCACCAAAGCGATTCTATGGATGCCCAGCCCGCCTTTATCCTTTGGTAAACAAACCTTCTTCCAATTCCCCAAGTGGTATTTGAAGTCCTTTGTAGCCCCCTTCCATAGGAAGTTCCTATAAATACGTTCCAGCTCCTTCACCACACTAGATGGACAATGCATGAATGACAGGTAGTGCATTGGGATGCCGCTCAAACAAGCCCTAATAAGGATCAACCTCCCAGCCTTAGACAACATTTTGCCTTTCCATATAGAAATGCGTTTCTGAATCTTTTCTACTACCGGACACCAAAGGGATTTGGAAACCCTGCTGTGAAATAGCGGGAGACCCGGTACGTACTCGGTAATGTCCCAACTGAGCATCCAAGCGTGGCTACAAATTGCTGCAGTACTTCGTGATCCATATTGAACCCAAACACTTCAGTCTTACTCCAATTGACTTTCTAGCCAGAACCCAATTCAAAGAGTGTAATAACAGATTTCCATTTCTCCACCTGATCTAGAGTTCCCTCCCCAAAGATTATGGTATCATCTGCAAATTGGGACAATGGTATGAGACCCTCCGAGAGGACATTCGTTAGCCACCCCACCTCTAATGCAGCCTTGACCGAGCTTGTTAAACCTTCTCCCATGATATTAAACAAAAGGGGAGATAGGGGATCCCCTTGCCGCAGCCCCCGTGAACTGCCAAAGCGCCCAAACACACCCTCACCAACAGTGAGAACGAAGCATTCGATACACATGATCGAATCCAACCAATCCATCTCTCCCAGAAGCCCATTTGTCTCATCATGGCCTCTAAGAAGTCCCAATCCACCTTGTCAAATGCCTTTTTCATGTCCAATTTCAGAATGATCCGAGGTTGATCAGACTTGACGAAACGATCTGCAACTTCATGGGTGATCATGGCAACATCTAAGATTTGGCGAGATGGTATAAAACCATTCTGTTCCTTACTAATGAGGTCTGGGAGGACTGTCTTCAGCCGGCCTGCTAATATCTTTGCTACTATCTTGTAGGGGTTAAAAATCAAACTGATTGGTCTGAAATCCCGAATGTTCTCCACCCCTTCCTTCTTTGGTAGTAAGGCAATCAATGAAGCACCCAGACTTCTATACACTATTCCCCTGTAGTAGAAGTCATTGAGCATTTCAATGACGTCCGTTTTCATAAACTCCCAAGAGGCCCGAAAGAATTCCCCATTGAACCCGTCTGGCCCCGGTGCCTTGTCCATTGGAAAGGTCTTCACCGCAGCTTCTATTTCCTCCAAGGAGAAGTGTGCTTCCATCCACCTAGCTTTGTCCGGATTGAGGGAGGCTATTGGCATGCCTTCCATAGTGTCTAGGACCTGGTTCTGCTGTGTATAAACATGCGTAAACCTCCACAAGCGTATTAGTAATCGCCTCTCTATCCAAGGTGAGCTCCCCATTGACTATGAGAGAATTCACCCTGTTAGAGAGGCAGAGAGCGGAAGCTATGGCATGGAAAAAGCGGGAGTTGGCATCCCCTTCCTTTAGCCATTTGTATCTAGCTCGTTGTTTCCATACAATACGTTCCCGAGCTACTAGAGATCGCATGTCAGTAGCAGCCCTTGAACGGTCCGACAACTCACTGTCAGCTAAGTGTCTACCTTCCTCCTATGCGTCAAGTGCATCAACTTGCATACGGAGAAGAGACGTTTGAGCAGTATTGGCAGCCTTCTTCACCTTCACTCATTTTATCAACTTCTTTTTCAGCAGTTTGAGCTTCATTGCCACGCGACCCCCTACTGGGCCTTGGACTGTAAACTCATCCCACCATGTCTTTAACATCTCCTGAAACCCCTCTTCCTTCAACCACCAATTCTCGAATCGAAAGGGCTTGTGACCCCAACTACTAGACCGTGTATCCAAGAAAATAGGCCAATGATCTGGCACCACTTTCCCTCCAACTGTGCCAGAGACCTCTGGGTACATTCTCAACCAACTCCCCGAAGCAAGGAACTTATCCAGTTGTGATAACGTAGGTTGGTTCTGCCCATTGCTCCATGTGAATGTTTTTCCAGACATGGGGATCTCTTCCAGTTCATAAGCATCCACAAAGTCATTAAATTTCTTCATAGTACTAGTAATAGTTCTAGAAGGAGGTGACTTCTCATACTTGTAACGAATAGTGTTGAAATCCCCTGCTAGGAGCCAGGGGGTGTCCCATCTACACAGTAAGTCACCCATCTCCTCCCAGAAGCTATCCCTATCACCATTTCTGCACGGTCCATATACACCTTTGAATCCCCAAGGTTGATCTTCAGCTATATCTCGTATTTTGACACCCAAACAGAACTGCCCTACTTCTTGGCTTTCGTATGAAACAACCAATGTATCCCACACAATCAGAATTCTACCCGCAGTTCCCCTGGCTTCTAAAATTGCCCATTGTGGATTTTGAAATGGTACCAAATCTCTCACTAGTCTCTCATCAACTTCCTCTACTTTGGTTTCTTGGAAAATAACTAACTTCACATTCTTTTCCTCTAGCACCTTCCTAACATTGTTCCGTTTGACCGGGTTCCTTATTCCTCTTATGTTCCAAGAAGCAATGATCATGGGGCTTGATCGTTGCTGCTTTCAACTCCCTTTCCTTTCCTATCCTCGTCCAACTTTCTCCCTAACTCCAAGACCTTCTCCAATTCCTTCGCATCACATTTTCCTTTGTGCTGACTCAACAACTCCACCCAAGAGTGTGTGGTGTTCCTCCTAGGGGTTGTGCATGGGCCGGGCATTGTCATTTTATCAAAATAATTTTTGCCCATGTACTTCTTGTTGTTGCTGTCCAAGAAGCTCGGACATGGAACTGCGAATTTTTCCTTGAGAGCAACTCTTCTTGCATTTCCTTCTTCCCGGTCAGACGACTGAGAGGATTCCTTGCTGGCCATAGAATCAGGTGTAGGTGTGGAAGAATCAGAAATCGGCTTCCGTCTATGGTAAGTGATGGACTGTTGGGGGGGTAAGAGTGTGACTGGGGATGCGGGAGGTATGATTATATCTAGGGGCTCAGGGGAAGGTACAACCAGATCGAGGTGTTGCCGGGAATTTGTGGGGTTGATATTGTGTTCGAAGCAGGGAGATAAATAAGGTGTGGATGTGAAAGGTTTTGTAGCGATGGGTGGGGAGGTTGGGGTGGATATTAAGGCTTGTTTAAATGTTGGTTGGGCTGGGGACGGTTGAGGGAGTGGCTTTAAGTTGTGTCCAGCAAAAGAATCCCCTAAGTTGTCCTCTAATCTATCCCCTTCAAGGATGAAACCTCCAAATTGGGAGCTTTCACCATCCCCTCTATTGAAAGTGGGAACGGACTCCTCACTACCCTCTTGTCTCCATTTCCTCACATCGTATTAAAACTTCATAATTAGATCCTCCCGCCTTCACTATTAATGTCTTCTCCTTCAGCTGCCAGTCTTTAGTTTTTCTAAGCGTAGTCAACTCTGACCAGGTTGACCGTCTCCTGGTCAACTTTCTCTATTGCTCCCATCATCTGCCCTATTGCTTCCAGACTGGCTTCCCTCCATAGTTCTAGGGGTAGCCCATAGATGCGCATCCAAATAGACTTAGATCTCTCATGATCGCTACTCCTCCATGCTTCTAAAGTCCATATCTTACTGGTCTTGTCTTGCGCAATGCCTTCTTCATCTCCTCTTCCCCATTTCTGCTTCAATATTAAGCTCAAGTGTTCATTCTCTCCCGGTGCGTTGGAATCTGCCAAAACCAGTGTTCTACTCACCTCCTTTGCCCCCATGTCCCACCAGAGATGAGAAAACGCAACAAAACAATCCAAAAAAATCAGATTTTGAATTTTCGGCAAAGTCGCTGGTGCTCTGGTCACCTTCTCCGGCGCCGGCGACGCTCCGGTCACCTTCTCCGGCTCCGGCGACTTCTGAAAACTCGTCGGAATGCTGTCTTTTTCCATCGAAATTCCAAATCCAACTTCGAACAAGGTTTCTCTCACCAATTCGCATATAGATCTAGGTATATGGATGCGTGCGAGTACCCAACCTGCTCTGACTTGTACTATCTTGAAGAACGGACGCTTCCCGGCCACCATTCCCATCACAAACAGCAAATCCTCCCCCTAGACTTTCCTATCCTTCGGTCCAATGCTGGACGACTGGAGAAGAAACCCGAGTTCGGTACAAAAGTTCTCCTTGACATTCGCAGGGACTCGTATGTATGAGCTTTTTTTTTTTTTGAAATGGCGAATAGGAGCTGTAAGGATCCGAACCCAAGACCTCCCACAGTATAACTCCTTATGGGACCACTGAGCTACCGCCCAAGTTCCCGTATGTATGAGCTTTTCTCTCCTTGTGTCGTTGTAAGCTTAATCCCCTTCCTCTAGCCCCGTGCAGACTTCTCCTTCACTTCCTCCACTCTCAACGTGGCTTGCTCTACCTTCAAATCCCTGGATCTCAGTCTCCACGGCCTGCTTTTGGATTTTCGAACAACTTCCCGTCCCTGTTTTCCTTCGCCTGCATCGTCGTCGTTGCCACTACTGCTCGCCGGAGACACCCCCTTCGCCGTCGCTGCCACCTGAAGCTTCGAGGAATGGGAAGGGTCGTCGGAGACCCTTTCCCTAGCCTCGCGACTCACTCCGGGTCGCATCGCGGCTCCGGGTCGCGTCGCGAACATGGTTCTCGATCGAAACTCAGAATTAGATCAGTCACCTCACAACATTTTCAAATTTGAATAAAACAGGGTTATAGGTCAGATACAACAACTAACCAGAACAGACACTTCTACTACTGTTTTTACACTCTCTTTCTCCCTCTATTTTTTATATTCTCCACAATATGTACACTTTTGCACATTCCATTTGTTTCTTGGTGGTGATTTGGATGGTGTCCTCTCCTCAAATTAGGTGAAGCAAGAACCTGAGCCTTACTTGTTTCCTTGAAAACATCCATTAAGAACTTGTCCAAGTAAACACAGTTTAACAACTATGAGGCACCAACCCATTCTCCAATTAGTAGAACTCAGTAGCTAACACATGTAAATCAGCAATGCAGACACAAATAGGTTATGCAGGTACATTTGGATTGAACTACATGACTATGCTAGCAGAAAGAATGACCAGAAATTGAATATCCTAGGAAGCATCAAACATCCTTGACTGTATAACAAATCAACTTCCAGCAGATAGATAACTGCTAATTTCAGCAATCCAGAGTGGGTCATGCAAGTCCAGCATGGTGCAGACCCTTGAATTTTGCATAGGGACTTGTAAACTCCAGAAAAATAACCTTCAAGAGGCAGTAGATAAGTTTAAGGAAATTTAGGCAATGATAGAGCCCATATAATCCAGGGTATGGCTGTAAAGAAGAGAAACATCTCATTAATTGAGGTGATAAGCAGAAGAGTTTGGAACAATAACATGTGAAGCTTGAAGAAAAGAGAGTTTTGAGAGAATGGTGGCAGAAGAATTGAGGGGAGATAGGTGCAGCCTAGAGGAGTGCTGCATACTCTTCTCTATTGGGGAAAGGTCAAATCCTCTCTTTTCTTCATTTAGTTAGAAAATTGCATGAATGGACACATTTCCCTTAAATACACTTTCATATCTCTCTCAATATACATCAGAATTTTTATAAAACTTGAAAAGTAACAAGTCTACAACATTAGTCACCATATAATAAACCTAGCAATGGATGTAAACAGTATTATGGAAGAAGCAGAATGGCACTTCTATTAAGGTCCTATTAAGATTCAGTATAACGATATACAGTACACAAAAAATATTAAATAAGTTATTCTGTTTGCCGTTTGTTCTTTCATTTATCGAACGATATAATGGGTAATCAGGTAGTGAATGGAATAAGAAATAACTTTTTTTTTTTTTTGAAATAGCGAAACTTTATTGCATATATTTTAAAGAATGAGTACAAAGGTGTGGCCTTTAAAGTTGGCCTGTTACAAAAGTTTCTCTCAACACTCCTTCTTTTGCTAGTCTATCAGCCAAAGAATTGGCAGACCTGGGTATCTTTAGCCATACAAGTTGGAGATTTCCGGTGAGGTCAGATAATTCATCAAAAATATGCTTTAATCTCCATGCTGGCGATATTGCTTCGGTTGCCCAAGCTAGAACAATTGCTGAGTCACCTTCAATTTGTAGCGGTTGTACGCCCTGCTGCAGGGAAACTTTGACACCTTCAAGTAGTGCTTTGGCCTCAGCCTCATTAGAGGTACAATGACCTAGTGGTCCAGAGTAACTAATGATGTAAACGCCTTCAGAGTTATGGATAACACCCCCAATTCCAGCTCTCCCTGGGTTGCCTAGGGAGGACCCGTCAAAATTCAACTTTAACCACCCTGTAGGGGGTGGTTTCCATGTCTCCATGGTAGGCTTTTTGTGTGCTTTGAAATTTATGAACTGACTCCAGTGCTTTCTTAATATAGCACCAGGGAAAGGTGGCATCTTTTGAGTACTAGAAGCCCATAAAAGTATGTTGTGGATCACTTTTTCAATGATTCCCCCAAGAGAGGTATGTTTCCTTTGAAATGTTCTCGTATTTCTTTCAATCCAGATTTGCCATGGTACAGCCGCAAGCATTGCTTTTCACATAATTTTTCCACAAATAGGGAAAGGGGGGTTATTCCACTGCTGGACTAGTTTGCCAAATGAGATGGGCAGGCACAAAGACAGATTGAATTTTGAAAGAATTGCTGACCACACAGCAAAAGTGAAGTTGCAATGAACAAGGATGTGATTACAGCTCTCCTCCACATTCCCACACAATTTGCACAAATCATCTATAACCGGCTGCCCTCTTTTTATCAGTTGGTCACATGTGAGGATCTTTTCATGCACTGCTGCCCATAGGAACTGTTGGACTCTCTTGGGTGTTGGGAGTTTCCATACATGTCTTGCTACATGAGTTCTGCCATTGCTTGCTAACAAATTATAATAGGAGGCCACTGTAAAATTCCCTGAGGTGTCGGCTCCCCAAATCACCTCATCCTTGCCATTTGCTGACAAGTAAGTGGACTGTAACCGTGCCATCAAATTTGATGCTTCCTCAGCTTCTCTGTCATTTGGTTGTCTTCTGAATCTCAGGTCCCAGGTGCCGGTTGAGGTTCTGACATCAGCTACTGTGATGTTCTGGTTTCTTGTCAAAAGAAACAATCTGGGGTACCTAGTTTTCAGAGCTGAATCCCCAGTCCATGTATTCCACCAGAAATTAGTGTCTTGGCCACTTCTAACATGCATCCTCATATTTTTTTAAAAAGTTTCTTTCTTTGCAAGTACGGATTTCCATATGGCCGAAGCTGTGACAACCTCCTTGACCTTCCAGTCTTGAGAGCTTGTCCCATATTTGTGTGCAATGACATTACGCCATAAGGCATCTCTCTCTCTGGCGTACCTCCAACTCCACTTTGCAAGCAAGGCTGAGTGCATGTCATTTATTCTTTTGATTCCCAGGCCACCTTCTTTTGATTGACAAACTTTCTGCCATTTGATCAGTGGGTATTTAAAGTGGTTTTGGGAGCCACACCATAGGAAGTTTCTTTGTATGGCCTCGATCTTTTTGGAGATACCTTTTGGGCATGGGATTAAAGATAGCATATAGTTTGGTATTCCAGTAAGTGTGGCCTTTATGAGAGTCACCCTTCCTGCTTGAGACAATAGCTGTCCTTTCCATGCATCTAGCCTCCTTTGGCATTTGTCAAGCACTGGTTGCCAAAGCTGCTTGGTTACTCTTCCTTGGAAAAGAGGCAAGCCAAGGTATGTTGATGGCAACGATAATGTGCTGCACCCTATGACTTCCGAGAGCCAGTTTTGAGTTGGACCATTGCCATTTATAATCATAAGACCTGACTTCCTCCAGTTAATATTTTGCCCAGACATTAGCTCAAAGAGGTAGAGAATTCCCTTTGCTTTTAGAGCATCTTCATCTAACCCGTCACAAAGTAAAAGTGTGTCATTAGCAAATTGAATGATCGGCAAACTCAGATTTCTGATTTTCATGCCCTTTATCCACCCCTCTTCTTGGCTCTTATGGAAAAGTGCACAAAGACCTTCCCCAATGATGTTAAATAGAAGAGGGGAAATTGGATCCCCTTGCCTCAGCCCTCTTGTACTCGAGAAGTACCCCTTCGCAATGCCATTAATGAGAACAGAGAAAGTTGCAGAGTTTAGGCAACTTGCTATCCAAAACCTCCATTGAGTTGGGAAACCCATTTTTACCATCATTTTGTCTAAAAGATTCCAATTTACTTTGTCAAAAGCCTTTTCAAAGTCCAGTTTCATTATCACCCCATGTTGCTTTCTCCTTTTATATTGGTGTACCATCTCATGGAGGATCAGCGCCGAGTCTAGAATTTGCCTTCCTTTTATAAAGGCACTCTGATTTTTGCTGATGAGCTTAGGTAGCACCATCTTTAACCGTGATGCTAGAACCCGAGATATGATTTTATAGTGGCTTGATATTAGACTTATTGGCCTGTAGTCTGAGGTGAGCCGAGCCCCCTCCTTTTTTGGTACAAGTGCAATGAAAGATGCACCCATGCTGCGCGCTATGATCCCCCTGCTATGGAACTCATTAAACATGGCAAGAACATCTTGCTTGAGGAAATCTCAGCTTGCTCTATAGAAGCTTGCTGTGAACCCATCTGGTCCTGGGGCCTTGTCTGGTGGTAGGCTGTTGATTGCATTCTCGATTTCATCCTCCGTAAAAGGTTCTACAAGTGCGTTAGCCTCGGCTTCTGACAGACTTTTTAAGGGCAGATTGCTGGGAAAATGCCTTTGTGCTTTCTCTTCCTTATATAGATTAGAGAAGAACTTTAAAAATTCAGCTTCAATGTTCTCCTTTTGAGTCACCACTGTGCCTTCCACCAATAGTTCACAAATTCTGTTTCTTCTTCTATGAGCTGAGGCCATTGCATGAAAAAATTTCGTGTTTTCATCCCCCTCTTTCACCCAACGATATCGTGCTCTTTGTTTCCAGTATATTCTTTTCTGGACGGTTTTGGCTTCAAAGTCCTTCTTTAGAGTGTCTCTGTCTATCATTTCTCTTGAAGTCAACTGTCCTTGTATTTCTTCAACCTGATCAAGCTGTTGTATTTTCTCCATTATGGCCTTCTTTTCATTGGCAAAGTTCAATCGCCTTTCTGCTTCCCAAGCTCTGATTTTAGATTTCAACATTTTTAATTTCTGACTGAAGATGAAACAAGTTGTCCCTGCTACCTGCAAATCTTCCCACTAGAGCTTTAGCTTGCTTTTAAAATCTTCCTCTAGCAGCCATGCATCTTCAAACCTGAAGGGGGGAGGTCCCCATGACTCCGGTGCTGCCTCCAACATGATTGGACTATGGTCTGAAACTACACGTGTGAGGATTCTTCCCATGGTGTTAACATGTAAGTCTAACTATGATTGGGTTACCAAGAAACGGTCCAGTTTTGCTAATATAGGTAGGTCTCTTCCATTTGTCCATGTGTACTGCATTCCGGCTAATTGCGGCTCAATTAGAGACATGTCATGTATGAAACTGTTAAAACCTCTCATTGCTGCTGTTGTGTAAATTCTTCCTCCCATCTTTTCAGAGATGTATCTAGTAACATTAAAATCTCCTCCTACCACCCACCGAATGTCCCAAAGACTTAAGATGGCAGACATCTCATTCCAGAAATCTGTTCTAAGAGAGTTGACATTCGGCCCATAGACTGCTAACACTGCCCAGCATGATCCATCCTCTATCTTTTTGAATTTCAAAGCCAGGGAGAACTCACCTTCCTCAGTGTCTTTAATTCAATGACTCTACTGTCCCAAAAAACAGCCATACCTCCCGCCGAGCCAGAAGCACCAATTTTGGCCCATGTTGGTCTTCGCGAATACCAGATATCTCTTGCAATTTGTGGTGTTATCTCTGGGAGTTTTGTTTCCTACAACAGGCAATACTTTATTTTTTTGCAAAATTTCTCTGACCACGGCTCGTTTAGCTTCAGTGCCGAGCACCCGTACATTCCACGACAGAACATTCATGTAAGGTGAGTGTTGGCGTCGATTAATCCTCTCATCTTCCTCAACCTATCTCTCCAGGCTTGGAGATCTTCTCTTCGAAAGTGTAGTGCCTCTCCGTACTCCATTACAACACTCTCAATCAACTCATCAACGTTCTTGTTCAACAAATTTCCTTCATCCTCTTCTGTTGTCTTGAGAGTGCAAGGCTTTTTACTCTGTAGATCCATTGCTACTGACTTTCGTTGAGAGTATGTAAGAAAAGGCCGCTCACCTCCTGCCGATTCTTCCTCGTGGTTTGTTTGAGACAGAAAAATCCCGCGCTGGTGTGGTGATGATGGACCGTCGTCAAGTGAGCACGCTGTCGTGGATGTTATTCCGGGTTGAAGGCTTAAGTTATTTTTCTAGTTCGGTTCGCTACAGCCCGGGTCTCTCAGACTAGGGCTCACATGGACCACCTCCGGGTCCGAATAAGTGCCCGCCTCATTTAAGTGTTCCCCAGCTGTATAAGGTTGGATAACTTGCATTAGAAGTCTTTCTTTAATTGGAGACGTGAAAGGCTTGTCCAGACTCAGAGGTCCCGTATACAGCACGGGAGCACCTGCCACCTCTTCGCCGGCTTCTTTTCCGTCGCCGACCACTGCTGCCTCTACTCCGGCACCCCTTTCATCGCCGGCCACCGTAGGAGACTGCTTTTTCCGCCATATTTGCCTCAGCTTCTTTCTTCTTTGGTTTTTTTCCCGCTTTTGCTTTAACTTTGTTTGCTTTCTAGGCTTTTCACGAACTTGAACTTGGTATTTTTTTCCTCCACTGAGGATCAGCACTTCCCTGTCTCTTATTTGACCATGAGAGCATTTTAGTTTTAGCTCTGCCCTGTCCAACCTATTACCGGAATCGACTTCTTCTCCATACTTTGTAATTTCACCGAACTCCTCAACGACTGCTTTAAAGATTTCTCTGCACCAGAGATGAGCCGGGACCCCTTTGACAGTGGTCCAGGTCTCTTTGTCCTCAACTCCCTTGGATGTTTCCCATTCTGATATGTCCTTTACTGCATCTCCTTTGAGTTCCTCTTTTAAGGCTAGGATGCGGTCTTTTTCCGTCTCAGAGCCAAAGTCAGCCAGCCACCGCTTGCGGCTAAAGTTTACTGGTCTCGGTGTCACCACCAGTTTCCAGTTTGCTTTCATCCACTGCTGCAAATCCTCTTTGCCCATGTGATTTCCATTGGCAGTTATTATTAGACTTCTTCGTAGCATTTCTTCTTTCCCGGATTTGAACCCATTCCCCACAATCACTTTTGTAAAGCCCTCGCCTTTTTCAATTCTATTTTTTGTCTCACCTCCTTCTCTTTCTTTTCTGCCTTTCAGTGCTGCGCTGTATGATTTCCCTTGCATGAGAAACATTCGTCTCGAACTCTCCGGCGGCATCACCTCTTCATATCTGGCTGCAACTTGCAGTCGATTATTGCTCATTTTTTCACATAGAGTACGGATGTTACCCAGCAACCAACTCCAACCACTTCCTGAGCATATTTTTTGCGGAATATCAACCGAGCCAACAACTGTGTTGCCTCGGAGTTCTGAGACATTGCAGCTACGAGTTCCTCCTTCTTCATATACTACAACACGTAGCCTTCCAGACATTGCAAAGCGGATCTTGCCATGCACACATTTTGTAGTTTGCATTTCGATGGCGATAAGCACTTCAGGAAGGTCAGCTAGCGGGACTCTCACGTAAGAATGTTTGGTCGCCATTTTTACGGAGATCTTTAGCGCTATATCCTTCCCGAAGATGATCGTGTCCATGTAAAATCTTGCCTGACCATCCTTTAACGAGGAGGAAACTTCGTTAAATAAATGAGAAAAGATCACCTACATGGGCATATAGGAGAAAACTTCGCTACATGCAAAATTTAAAGGAGGGAGTTTTCGTAAATGTTAGGGGTACTTTTAAATGTGAATATAGTTCCAACTTGCATTTATGAAAATACCCCTTCCTTCTTCTTTAAAATTTGCTTGTAGGAATTTTTTTTCCTAATTGTACATGTAGGTGATCCTTCCTCAAAACAAATAAATGTAAATAAATATCTTATTTATATATTGAAGCTTAAAAATAATCATTGAACAAAATCACTAAACGAATACTATATGATGCTTTTAAAAAATTGGATCATATTTTATCTTAGATAATCTTAGAACTAACATGCCCTTTTTTGTTTATTTTTTTTTTTTTTGAGGAAAGTGTGTATATACTACTACATTTTAAACCCAAAATCCCCAAGGCCCCCAAGGAGTCCTGAACTCAAGACCTCCCATTTATTACTCCCATATGTGACCACTGAGCTGTTGCTCAAGTTCAACATATTCTTAGTATAAAAATGACCAAGGAGACTTGTTGCTCTAAACCGTATAAAAATGACTAATATATTTTTAGTATATATTTTCTAACCGAATAAATTCTTTTGAGAATGTATAACAAGAATGAGGTTTTGTCTCTTAGTACCAATGCAAATATTTCAGTTCTATATCTTAATGTTTCTCATCATTAAAAAGAAATGAGTTGCCGTATTTATGTTTTGTCCGTCCAGACAAAAAATCAGCGACTAACTAAAGCAGGGTGTGGAAGAGATGTACGCCACTTCGAGCTAGAACCTCTTTCGTCAGTAAGTATGAAAATGGCTTCCCAATGGCAACTAAAGTATGGTTTTTCTTTGTGATTCTTTCTAAACTTTCAATCTTCAACTTTCAGCTCTCTCCAAAGGTTCCAATATGCTATTCATATTAATTTGGCATTTATACATTTTTCAGTCCATTCAATATCAAGTGGGTGATGTTGTGGAGATCCTCCCTGGTCAAAGTCCTGATGCTGTTGATGCGTTCTTGAGTCGGTGTGATCTAAATCCAGATTCATTTATAACAGTATGTAATATTTTTTAGTAGAATAAATGTGATAGTGAATTTGCCTTCTGACATTGAACCTTTTTTTGTTTGTGTTTAGGTTGCTTTTTCATGCATTAGATGTGTCTATCTTTTTTACGATTCCTATGTCTTCTTCTGTTCTGGCTTCTGCTCTGGCTTTCAATGATTGAGATCCATGGTATTAGTGTTTTAATTTTAATGTTTCAGGTTGAGGCAAATGATCCTGCGAGTTGTGTTGGTTCAACTAAGATTTTCTCCAGAAATCCTATCCGCTTGAGATCTTTAGTGGAACTAACAATGGATGTGGCATCAGCCTCTCCCCGGCGTTATTTCTTTGAGGCAAGAATGCTGTATGTTTTAGATTCTGTTTTTGTAGGTAGCTATTACAATGTGCAAATCTAATTGTATTATTGTTCTCCTGGAATAGACTTTTATTGTATTTTCATCTTTGTTGCATTTTTCCTTTTATTAAGCATGCTTTGTTCACTGATTTTTTTTTTTAAAATGGTGAAGTTTATTGCTTTCTAAAGATAATTGCAGATACAAGATTAGAGTACATAGAATTACAGGGGCTATGTCTGGCCAGTTACTAATACAGACTTGTGGACTCCTTCTTTGGCCAGATGGTCAGCAAGAGAGTTAGCTGACCTTGGCACGTTAATTCATTCAATGTTCCATCCTTTTACAATCTCCCAAAGCTCGTCAAATATTGCTCTTAGTCTCCAAGGTCATTTGGACTTCTCTGTCCAGCTTATAACTAAGACCGAGTCACCTTCATCCTGTACTGGACACCAGCTATGATTGTAACAATGAGAGTGGTGAGGCCAAAGCAGTAGGTAGCAATGCGTGAAAAACAGTAATAGTATTTCTAAAGAAGAACAAAATATCAATTAGTATCAATTAATATGAAGAGAACTATTAGTATCTGTTGGTATGAAGAAAACTCTGTCTAGTGAAAGATCCAGAAGTTTGTTAGTCCATTTCAGTTGATAGGTTGATACTCTCAATGCTAAATGAAAGAGTATATGAAATTCTTATTCGTTGGGTAGAAGTCCTTTTTGAAGTTGGATTAGACTAGTCTCAGTAATGAATGCCAGTATTTTAATATCTTTTTTTTTTTTTTTGAAATAGTGAGCTTTTATTGATAAACTTTTAGAAAAAAATACATCTGTAGTCCGGTCTAAACAAATGGCTTGATGCCAAACATATAAGTTACATCAGGGCTGATTTGTGATTTCAAGTTGGGTACAGAAGTGCCCTGGCTTCAGCTTCATTAGAGGTGCAGCAGCATTTGAATCATCATAAGAAATATTTTATTTAAAACACGGAAAAACAGCTATCAAAAGAGGAAAGACTACTCAGTGACTATGTCAGAAAGTTACATGATGAAACATCCAAGTTAAAAAGTTAATACTAATTCATTGCATAGCATTTCCTTTTATATGTTACGAGGAAGCTCCACCTGTTGTGCAAGTTTTATGCCCTATTCCCTTCCAGCATTTGTGTGGTGTATGAATTGAAACTTCACTATTAGGATTCTGCAGCTGAAATACAGTTGTACTTGCTCAGTTTGGTGTTGAATCTGCCCATCATTTTTTATTCTCATGAACTACAAACGTGGGAATTGTACAAAGACCTTGATTTGATACCAAGTCCGTTGCCTTTCTCAGTTGCGACCTTTCTGTGAAAGGAGTTTGAAAGTCTATTCCTTCCACAAGTTCAGATTAAGACCCCTAATGGCAGGGGAAGGTATCTCTTTCTGATGTTAATGGGTCGTTTCAATTCAAATTGCAATGCTCATATTTATTTCTATATTAATTATTCAATAGTCATTGTTTTTGAACTACAGCTTTTCTGTTAAATAAAAGAGGTCTCAGTGGTTTATATGCTGCATATAATGGCTTTCAAGTGATTGCTGATAATGGTGTGTTCAGGTAATGAGCTTTTTTGCTTCTGCTGAGCATGAAAAGGAAAAGCTTCAATACTTTGGTTCACCTGAAGGACGGGACGATCTCTACCAATATAATCAGAAGGAACATCGAACTGTTTTGGAGGTAAGGATTCTTAATATCACTTTAGAACTGTAAATGCTGTCATTCACAAGCCCTAGCAAAATTGTTTTTATTGTTTCTATGCATACAACACCATACATTCTTTTACTATATAACTGACCTTACAGGTGCTAGAGGACTTCCAATCAGTGCACATGCCATTTGAATGGCTGGTACAGCTGGTACCTCCATTAAGAAAAAGAGCCTTCTCTATCTCTTCTTCTCCGTCAGCTCATCCAAACGAAGTGCACTTAACTGTGAGTATAGTGTCATGGATGACTCCTTTTAAGAGGAAGCGGCTGGGGCTATGCTCAAATTGGTTGGCTGGACTTGATCCTAGCAAAGGTAGTCCCTTTTTATAAAACAAATTATACAATGAAGGATAGGGTAAATATTTTTGAGTTGTTTTCCTTGATAGAGAATTCAAGGGTTCAAGTTGTTTTTGCATAATGTTGTGGGAAATGTTAGACAAAGTTGGGAAGTTGTATATTTTTATGCTGATACTACAGGTTTCTTGAATGAGCAGGTGTTCCTATTCCTGCATGGTTTAAACGAGGCTCCATTCCTCCCCCGCCACCATCACTCCCTCTCATTCTAATCGGGCCTGGAACCGGTTGTGCACCTTTTCATGCATTTGTGGAAGAAAGGGAAATACAAAGAAATTCTGGCCCCATTTCTCCGACCCTTTTTTTCTTTGGCTGCCGAAACGAAAATAGCGATTTTCTTTACAGGGACTTCTGGCTGTCTCACACAAATACCTCTGGGGTGCTGTCAGAGGAAATAGGTGGAGGTTTCTTTGTTGCATTCTCCAGAGACCAGCCACAGAAAGTTTACGTGCAACACAAGATGAGAGAAGAAAGTGAACGCATTTGGGGACTTCTGGCGAATGGCGCTGCTGTATATGTTGCAGGCTCATCATCTAAAATGCCTGCAGATGTTTTTTCTTGTTTGGAGGAAATTATAGCGAAAGAAACTGGCCTTGCAAGAGAAACGGCGACAAGGTTGCTCAGAAAACTAGAAAGAGAAGGTCGGTACTTCGTCGACACATGGTCATAGATTTCTGCTTATGTACTCAAATAGTTTGGTAGAATTATTGAACGTTATCAAGAGGCCATTGCTGATGTAATTAAAAATGTCCGACGTGTCTGTATACTTTATACTAATTGAAACAAGTTCCGAGTCGGAAAAGATAAAACAGATTTAGATGGAAGGCGCAAACGTCTCCAATTTCTGCACGGCAATTGCCGATTAGTTGTTTCTTTGAAAGCAAGATAATGAAAAGTGTGAAAACAACAGTACAATCACATTGAATGGCAATATTATGGCTCGTGGTATATGATCAACTGAGTTGCATCAGAACATCTTAAAATGATTCGTTCAGTTTTGGCACTTAAAAGAATTTGGTACATGGTAGAAGAAACAGGCACCATCAAGTAAATTATTTGGATTTAGGCATGACATACAAACAAACAAACTCGTGAAATGTCCATAGTTTTACATCTCTGAGTAAAGATTCAATTCAATTTCCTGAAACATTAAACGTGAGCAGAAAGGTCTGCAGCTGTACCTGCTGCAAGAAATTCTTTTACAAAGCTTGAAGATGCCCATGATCGAAGCCGTGTACAAGTTGATGAAAACCCATGGTTACAGTCAATGTAAAATAAATTGCATTCATCAAGCAAATAACACCCTCATGCTCGTTAACTACTCTCACAAAGCAAAGCTGCTTGGATCTGTCACTGTAATTCAGCAAATAGGCTCAATGTGCCATTATGCATTTACCTTTCAAGAGCAGAATTTCTTCTTATGATAAGGAAACAGCATTTTCAGGTAGCTACGGAATATATATTTTGTTGGTAGCTGGACCATACCCTCCAGGCAAATTGCATACAACAGGCAGATGACTTTACCCTCCAGGCAGACGATGACTATCATCTGAATCTCTTAAGACAGCTTATAAGTCCCGTGTTTTTTCAAACAAAATCTGAGCTTCCAGGATGCCACTGTGTTGATCAATCTTGATATTTGGTCTGAATTGCAGAGCTAATCCCGTTTGTATTCTTCAGTTCATAATTTCATGTTAACATTAATTATTTGGATATCAACAACCCTCTTAGCCTGGTCCAGAACCTTCGGTCCTCAGCATCTGGTCTTTCCAAGGGCTCCTTAAATTTTGCTTTCTCACTCAGTTCTTCAAAGGAATCAACGACATTCTGTAGCCTGGCGACGAATTCAATCAAAAGAGAAGCAAAAGTGGCCAATGATAAAGCGCTTGCACTCTCATATGTTCTTGATTCCTCCTCATGAGGCACAGCATCCAAGTTGAATGAGTAGCTCTGGGGCCAGTGCATCTGTTTTTCAAAACCACTTTCTGTATGTCCAAGTGTCTGTTCAAAGGTTGGACTCATGTTGTTGTTCCGTACATCCCAGCTTTTTGAGAGGGGAACATATCGAAGGTCAAGTACAGTCTCACTAAAAGACGTGCTCACTAGATGTTTTGTTTCAGATTCTGCGGAAGTAACATTGCCTTCAACTACATCAGTACCATGCCGATTACCTATTTCCCAGCTTTCTGCATGGACAAGAAGATACGATCGTTTGTCAATCTTCTTCTGCAATTCTTCTGCTGCCTCATGTACTTCATACAGAATGCTACCGGGACTCAACTTCTCCATTGCTTTTACTTTTCTTCCAAGTTCACGAAGGACTTTGGCACCTTCAGTACCTACCCGTAACAGCTCACTCCTGAAGACTTGTCTCATTTCTGCTGGAGCCTGCAGCATGATTTCCAGTAAAATAAATAACAAAGAGAAAAGAGTTTGTAATTAATGCCATCAGATTCAGTCGAGAAAGCTAAGAAAGAAACACCTTATTCACTTGGTATACATAGATTGCTAAAAAGAGAAAGACACTAGTTTTTTATGCATCACTACCATAGAATAATGTGGAAATCTCTAGCCCTGATGATCGTTTAGGTACACATGTACTTGGTCATCACTATCTCCAAGATCCATGTAACCCCTAGTCAGGCTACTTCATTATACAAAGGATTCGTTGTGGGAGCTAACAAGAGAATTTACCTGTACATTATATATGTAAATTTTCAAACCAAGTAAGAAAAAGCTCTAGGACAAATCAGTGACTTAAGGCAATCAGTTCTTGGTAAATACAGTAAAGCAGAATTAGTTTAACAGATATCTTGACCTGAAACAACAGATTTTACCAAGAAAATCAGGATTCCCACAAATTAGGTGATTGAAGGTTCACAAGGACAGCAACCCGACCCTTAGGTTTGCATTTGGAATGTCAGATCTAACCGTTTGACTTGGAGGGTCAAGAATGCTTTTTTTTCTTGGTCTATTTGAATGACAAGAAAATTTACTAAAACCAGGAAAGAGATACAAGAAGCCTTGATGCCGCCTCTCTATATCTTCCCAATTTTTCATCTTGAATCAGTTCCACCAGAAGCCCTTCATGTTGCAGACGACTAAATGCAACCAACAAAAAATTTACAATGAACTTACTGTAGTGCTCCACCCAATATCCATGTCAAGTTTTTATCCAGTACATTAGAGGCTCTTACAGACTTTGGGTCTCAACTTCACTATGCTTTTTGCACTAACATTGCCAAAGATAAAAACAAGGCTAGTCCCAAGTAAGAGTAAGAACTAGCATTCACATTCTATTAACGTACACTTTTAGATGTAGGCTTGATTTTCCTATGGCTTTTCTTGTCCAAAGTGCTTTTGAACATTAGATTGCTTAGTTCATCTTTTAATGTGATACATTATTTTAAGTTTATTATATCCATCTCAACCCCCGTACGTCATACAGTATACACTAAAGTTCAGTTTTTACTCATCATGGAGTAAATAGTAGTGGATAGACAACTAGTACAGTTAAAGAAAAAGGTGACAAGAAATGGCCATAGTTAAATTTTCGTATTTATTTTTTGGGTCATTCTCAAACCATATGTAACCAACCAAAAAGCAGTATACATACAGAAAAGAGACGACTGAAAGTGGGTAAATAATTATGTTGAACAAGCACTGGGTTGGTAGAGAGGAGGTGATTTGCTTTGTGGAATAAGGTTAGTTAGGAGTCAGAATGACAACAATGGACTTCCTATTTAATTAAAACAACCACATGGAAAAGGGAGTGGGCTTGTAATGCAACACCATTAAAGGCTTCAATGAGGAGAACGACTACTAACCTGTATCTCAGAAAGAATGCACCCATGCAAAGTCATGACCATGAATGCACAGTGCCTCAAGGCACCACTTACTTTCACATAGCTCTTCCATGGGTATCTTATCATCTTGTAATGGCCGTGAGGAGGTTCCCATATAGCAAATCCTTGCTGTGAAATTGACAGACTTAAAAAATCCATTTATACTAAAATCAGGACAAATATACACCAACAATGTGGCTAAAACATACCAGAGACTCTTCTTGGCTCGTAGATTCAACAGCAGATCTGTATCCACTATAAAGTGGATCATCAGAGGCTTGATAAGTAAGAATTTTTGATGGAACCCTTTCATATTCAACACTTTGAAGATATCCATTAACACAACCTGCAAAATATTTCTTGAATAAGGCAGTACACAAACAAGACTGAACCAGTTTCCTTTACCAAATGTTTATTTAAAATTAAAAGAGACCTAGGAAGAGCTACACGCGAAAATTGCACCAAAAAATTACACGTGGCTCATCGGACTAGCATTGGTCTACAAACATAAAATTCCTTAAGAGCGTAAGCTGCCCTAAGGAAGTCTTTCAGTTTACAAGATTCTAGTCTTAACCATGCCTCTCAAAGTCTGATACAATATTAATGATGTATTGACATGGGCATTCACAATAGCATATTTCAAGGTCGCCTGTACATATTTTGTATGAACTGGATGCCTAGAAACTATCAAGTCTTCCTGAGATGATTATAGCAAGTCTTTGAATGTTTTATTGGCAACTAATAAAACTTTAGGATGACAATCTGACCTTCCAAAGAGTAAGCAACACCCATGAAGTTTTTAACCACCAAGTTGTGAAGATCCTCTCCTGCCCATATTGGATATATGCATATGTTTACAGCCAAACCAACAGCAGCACCAAGAGCTATGAGAAAAAAGCGAGTCACGGCAGTATGAACAAATTCCCTTGTCCGATTCCCCGAGACCATTATGAAGCAATATGTAAGCAGGAAAACTCGAAATCCATATTCATATGGCTTCATTGTAGGGTACAATTTTAGGAATGTTGCGCAGAATCCTAAATGATGCAGCAGGACCATTAGGAAAGCAAGTGGAGAATGTAGCATAAAGAATTATTTTAAACATCTAATCAGCATAGTCGTTAAATGAAACAAACCTATAACGAAGATGCTAAGAATAATCACTAATTCCTCGTACTTCCCAGCCATGGTGGCTAACTGTGCGGCACCAAGAGCAAGGCCTCCGGCTGACAGAGTCCCCAAGCCACGATTGAATCCTTTACTAAGAGTTGCCCCTGCAGACAGATGTAATTGGCTCAGATTAGAATCGGACGCCACCTTGCAATCATGATCTGAGAGCAATCAAACAATCAAGCCAACTCCTTCAAGGAATTAAAATGATCTACATTCTAGGATTTTTTTTTTATAGTTTGATCGAGAAAACTATAATAACTGAAAGTGGCATAAAGATTGATGCATTGAATTGTTCGACCTAGATGAGAATTAGACCCATAGTTAGATACCTATGCTAAATTCGAAGATAAGGACAACGGTAAGAATCGCCCAGACTGAGTATTTGCCTAAATCTTTCAATGGCTCCTTTAAGAAAATAAGGAGAGAGATGAGAGTTAGCGCCAACCCCTGCTTGGTAGCGAATATAATCTTCCTGGGATCCGATATTCCAAATACCCACACTCTCGCAGCAACATCTTTGACAGCGTTCCAATAAGTTGGAACAGGGTCCGTAAACTTGTGAAAGCACCCAACATTCTCTGCCTCCCTTCCGTCAAAATTCCATCCCATGCCATCGAACTTCTGCGAAAGAAGCTTCTCTTTGCTTTCCCTGTTCTTCTCCGCGAAGTTGTACCGAAAAGATCCCACTTTCTGAACCACCATTTCTCTCTCAAGCTGGTAACAAAACAAGGGAAGAAAACAAGAGATGGATCGACCCAGAAGATGAAATGATCAGAAGAGACTCGTAACAAAGTCATATATATGTCATCACACTGTTATGAAATAGAAACTGCATAAAATTTGGAGGAACTGCGATTTGTCAGACAGAGACAGATAAAACATGGCACAGTTCACGATAGAGACGGGAACAAGTCCTTGGACATCTCACATCACACGTTGGTATCAGGCTCTGTGGAGGAAGTGTGGAGAAAAAAACGGAATCCGCAACAGGGTGGGTCACTGGGTCCTGCCGGTCGGATTTTTTTCATTTTCTGTGTGCAGAAGCGAAGCAGGAGAGCAGCAGGAGAGGGAAACTAACCAACACTAACAGAAACTAGTAATGAATTCACAGCCAAAGGTGGTTCTGTGCGTCTTTTTCAATCATTGACTGGACAAGGAGATCATCCATCCTTACATGATTGATGATGGGCGCCACTCGCAACCAATTATGCTAATTAATTGGTTTTAGTTACAGAGTAATAGAGAAAATTAAGAGAAATAATAATTCTGATTCTGTAAAATATTACATATTACATTGCATAATATGCGGGCGGGCCGGCCGGCCGGGATTACGCACAGAAAATAGGAACGGTAATAACCGTGGCAAAAAAAAATTTCATAGCGTCCCTATAGTGTTTAGCTCAGGCAATAGCAACGCTAATAAGTGTCATTATAGTGTTTGCTGAGTTGTAAGGATACTTAATGAGATATCATAAGTGGGTAACCTTATCAGAGTTAATATAATTAAAGTATTTGAAAAAAGGGAATGGAAGTAGGGGTAGGCACGGGTCGGGTTTGGGTCGGGTTTGGGTCAGGTTTGGGTCGGGTTTGGGTTGGGTTTCTGAAAACCCAAACCCGACCCGACTTATATACCCGAAACCCAAACCTGTGAAAAATTCGCATGGGTTTTAAAACCCGAACCCGAACCCGACCCGAAGTACCATTTTACAAACCTGTACCAGACTCGACCTGACCAAAACCAGTCGAGTTTTTGCAAAACTCGAACCCGACCCAAAAAACCCGATTTTTTTATATATTTTTTTTATATAAATTAAAAAAATATATTGTTTCACCGAAAATCCGCCGGTCCGCGAAGAGGCGCGACCGAGAGAAGTTTTCAATTACTTTAGAATAAATTTGTGTTACAGGGTGTGTTTTGTATCAAGGAATGCGAGTCCACTCTCCTAATAACCCTCTGATTCGATCTCCATGTGAATTTGTCGAAGTTTTGACTTTGGGCGAGAACGTCGAAGTTGAGTTCTCGGAACGAGTGTGCACGATCTGGTGTGGCTTTGGTCTGTCGGACGGAAGTATTTGTGTTCCGTGTGTTTTCGACTTGTGGCGTTGCCGTGAACGTGTAGAGCTGCTCCGGTTGAACTGTTGAACGACGAAACTGCGGTGGCTGAACTTCTACGGTTCGAGAGCTTCAGCGAGTGTATTTTCTTCTCCGCAAGAAGGTTTGTCGAACTTCGATTTTTCCAACCTCTGTGTGAGAGCTTCTCCTCCTCAGAAGGAATTTGTGTCCTTCGGTTTGGGAGAGGGAGAAAGTTCTTCACTTGCCGAGAGGTCTTTTGAGGTTAATTTCTCCAACCGTACGGATGAAAGTTTTTTCAACCCCTAGAACAGAATGCTTCTGGCCTTTTGTAGCCTGTCTGTGAGAGACGTTGCCTGTGAAAGGGGATCACGATCCCCTTTCTGCTTGTGAAGTTGAGGGAGAAGAGGGGAGGAGGGAGACCAGGAGCTCCCCGTTGAGATCCCTTAAATGAGGATTGCAACATCTTTCCAGAGATTTTATCTTCTCGTTTGAATTGGTTGACTGTATGCTGACTCATGCTGACGTGGCGA
The DNA here is from genome assembly GCA_019845555.1 of Aristolochia fimbriata. NCBI lineage: Eukaryota > Viridiplantae > Streptophyta > Magnoliopsida > Piperales > Aristolochiaceae > Aristolochia > Aristolochia fimbriata. Next base: position 21,722,331 of record CM034078.1, read on the forward strand.
TGACTCACCGAGTCGTTGATGGCTATAAGATGACTCACTATGTCGATGATGCGGCGAGACGGATGAGTCCGATGATGGGCTGCGTTGGGCAAATCTGAGAATCGTTGAGGCCTGTCCACGAACCTTATTTGCTGGATGGTTGGACTCCTGGACCTGTTGAATTTGGGCCGTGCACATTTTGGTGCATACACATATATTTAAAAAATAAAAATAAAAACCCACGGGTCAGGTTTGGGTAAACCCGAACCCGACCCAACCTGCGGGTTGGATTTGGAAATCCAAATCTGGGTTTTTCGGGTCGGGTCGGATCGGGTTACCCAGAAAACCCGACCCGATGCCCACCCCTAAATGGAAGTTCAATTCAACTTCAAGAGTTCAAGTTGGCCAATGCCCACTCCAAACTTTTTTTTTTTTTTTAAAAAATTATGTTTATTAATAAAAATATCACTTAACTTATCATATGACATTAATTCAGGATTCAATTTTGCACTAGAGTCCTAACTAAAACATCTACACTTGTCCAATTTCACACCCAATATACAAAAAAATATAAAATAATCTAAAAGTTATAAATAACTATTGCTTTAACTAAAAACATACATAAAAATCTGTTCATTAATTTATCAAAAAATTTAAAAAAATTAATTATCAAATTACCATCCTGACAATTAGATAATTGGGTATGGAATAAATATTACCTATATACTTTTCAAATTGTCAAAAAAAAAAAAAAAAAAAAAAAAAAAATCATTTTCGAATTGTCATCACATGCTTCTCCGACTAGTCACCAGAGGAGAGACTGAAGAGAAGCCAGAATGAGATCCTCAGGAGCATAAAGGTGAAGCCATAAAACAAGGGTGCCTCCCTCGATACCAGTCTGGAGACTCTGGAGGCCTTACACCGGAGCTTGACGAATGATGGAAGAAGAAAATGAGGAAGAAATCCGATGGTTCCAAGCCGAGTGCAGGAGATAAATTAGAGAATTGATAAGAACGAATCCTTTACTCACTATGACAAAAAAAAATGTGGAAAGAGAAATGTGAAAAAGTCGTGGAGATTGTAATTATACGAAGTAATCAGAAAAGTCTACCATTAATAAAATTTGGATTTACCCAGTGTCATAAATCATAATACTCATAACATTCGGATTAGACTGGCCAGTAGAGTCGTGTTCCGAGAAACCGAATGCGCATTTCGATTGAAACTCCGTCCCCGACTTCTCCAGTTTTCTAATTCCCGCCTCTTCTCTCGCGTCGAATGCTTAGCCGAGTAAAGAGTGAATCCTTCTGTCGTCGAGCAAGTGGCTGTAATCCCAGGTGTGTTTTTTTCCCAATTTCCCATTTCCTCTCTTTGAGTTTTTCATTTCTCTGATTTTTGCGGAAATGGGATTTTATTTTCCCTTCTATGATTTGGTGGGGATATGCTGTTTCTTGAATACTTATGGCTTGTAACAGAAGATATTGTTGATTACAGGCTTCAATTTCAGTTCGACAAGGTTCTCCGCCCACTGACTTTGAATGACTTGAGAATTGGAGGTCTGATTTTTGTATTAGTTTTAGCTAGGCGAGTTATTCCCTCTGGATTATGTTAAGCTCATTTTCGGGGAACCGTCTCTGATTTATCTCTTTTGGATGCATTATCTTTTCCCTCTTCTTCTGTTCGAATGACGCTTTGCCTGTACTGAATTTTCTCGACTAGTCAGCTGGAATTTCAACAGATGTACAAGAACATAGTAGGTGGCTGAAAGATGTATTTGCAAAGATAATGGCATTTAAAGTGATCATAGCAGTCTTCACACCTCATCTTTCTGTCTTTCTATCCTCCTTTTTAGAAGATGACTTTTTGAGAGAGTAAAGGTCAAGGAGAAAGTTGGGTTTGTGAACCTGTCTCTTCATGTTTCATGATCAGTTTTTGCTGATATAATATGGTTGGCTCAAAAGAAATCAGGTCATTTTATTGCGATGAGATGAGCAAAAGTAGGTTTAAACTAAAGGATATATTCATCTAAAAAATCTGCCCTTTGACGAGTTGTATTTGTAGGCAAAAGAAAGTTAAATGCGATGTATGTTTTTTCTATTTGACGACCTGATCCAGGATAGATATTGATGTCCCTTTTCTGTACCCTCTCTGTAATTACTGCAAGTCGTCTCTCTTCTCATTCTGAAAATTTGATTCGCTTTTCACAATTCTGAGCTGGTTGACTAAATGAAATTGTGGAGGAAGAAAAGATAGAGAACATATCCCCATTTTGACAAAATCATTTTCAGCTTTGATTTGGTAGAAATGGCCTCTCTGCTTAGAGATGTCATATGGAAGTTGTTGTTGATGATTGGACTTTCAGCTGTAGCCTAGTCGCATTCTCTCGCTTCCTCTTTGATCTTTTTTTGGGTTTTCCATAAATACTGTTTTTCAAAAAAATTTCAGGATTCACGTTGATAGAAACTTGCGTACAGAAATAATAGATTCAATTTTCCATGTCAACAGGCTATGGTAAACCACAATGATCACAGCAGATATTTTTTTGCTTGTGGCATTGAAAATAAAATTGTGCTCTGCTTGTTGCTTAATGTGGGAGTGGCATATGCATTATATAATGCTTGCAACTAGAGTATCTATCTTGATTTTTAAAAGAAAATTTCTTTCTTCTCATGTCCAGATTCAACTTTGTCAACCTTGGCACACAGTTGCATTATTCTTGTGAAAAGAAAGCCACATCTTTCTAATTTGATGGTTTCCTGGTTGTTTGCTTTTGGCTGAACTTATTTAATATAATGAGGTACTTAACTATTTGGTACAACATTCTTTCTGTCTTTACTTGTGTCTATCAGCTCCAAGCCACTAACTATAATTAATTTTGTTTGTGCTAAAACTTAAAGGATGGCAAAATGTAAGGACAGAAGTGAGGACTTTAAGGATAGTGTTCGATCAGCTGCTGTCTCTCTTGATTACAGTGAGGTGCTGAAACCTATTCCTCCTCTTTTTCTTATTTGTATATATTTTTTATTTATGTTTCTTCACGTATGTTTCTTCTCATCTTAAAGAGAATATCTGTTTTCTTATATATTAGTCTTGTAGCTTTTACAGTCGTATTCTTTTACTCATGACATATATGTAATCTTGTAAAACAGAATCAATTATTTTAGTGGTTTGAACTTTCTTCTTTTTTCTTTTTAGTTCAAAATGATCATAGTGGTTACTCTAGACATGTTGATATTGGTTAGGTTAGAGCTTTGATCATTTTACTGTCATCACATAGACTCACTATGTAATGCTTATGCGATTAATATGTCTTGATATATTCTTAAATGACTTACATGTTAATTCAGTCTCACAAGTAGGAGGGTTGTAGTGTGAGACCTTAGTTCAAGTCTCACCAGGACAAAGGGTTGTGTTTGAGTTTTTTATTTTTTATTTTTATTTATTTTATTATTATTATTTTTTTTTTTGAGAATAATGATCTCTTTTGTATTCGACATCTTAAACAATGCCATTTTTCATAATGATGTTCAAGCAATCTTAGAACCGTCATGAGATTAGGTTTTGATGTGGGGAATTGAGAGTTCATAATTGCTAATGGGTAGTGGGAATGAGAAATCTCGAGCATTCTTGACAAATAATTCACATTAAGTACAAACTTTTGAGGTGTACTATTGGTAGTTGTTAGTTCGGTGCTAAAATAGTGAATGTGGGAGTATGGATAATCAATATAAGCCTCCAATGGTAGACCGGGTTTCCGGTTTAGTGATTTTTCTATCAATTGTTCAGATTTTGCAGGCTAAATGTTCTAGCCTTGGTTGGCGATTCGAGCAATCAGATGGAAATAATTGCACCTTTGTGAACTATGAAAGAATTTTTTGTGTTTGACAGTCCAAAGTGGCAGCCATCATGGCGTCTATGATTATATGCAAGCCTAAGCAGAAGCTACCATTTACAAAGGCTGCACTTAAAACGGTATTCATTGGTTTAATTAATTGTTATGCATTAACATTTCCATCAACTGTCATATCCAATCGTTGAGGATTAGTCATCTACAAACTATTTGTAATGTATTAGGATGACTTTATATTGATATAAATTGTAATTTTTTTTTTCTTATTCAGTTGCAAAGCATTAATGAATTGGAGTTCTTTATCATGAAACACCGAAAAGATTATGTAGATCCGCATCGAACCACAGAGCAAGAAAGAGATAGTATTGAGCATGAGGTGAGATCTTTAATGGTTCACTCACAAATCATTTTCATCACTTTAGTATGAACTCAAGAACGAAGCTGTTCTATTTCTATCATGTCATTTGTTTGGTTATTTTACAAGGGATTCAGTCAGGCAAACACTTTTTCTTAAGGAAAGAGCATTGCTATTCAGTGAAGTGAAAATCATACAATCTAGGAGGACCCTCTTACAACAAGGGATTGGAGGGAAACCCCATCCACAGCAAACAAATCAGCCTAAAATTGGTGGATCTGGGAATACAGAGGTAATTACATTTGAAACCCCTAACCAAATAAAAGATCTCCCAAATAAGTGTGCAAACTGCCATAGAGAAGAGTAGAGGCACTTGCACCAGTTAATTACATTTCTGGAGTCGCCTTTAATTTCTAAGGCTCCTGAGAACAAAGACTTGAAAATTCTTAATCTATGTAGGACCACATAGATCTAGGCAAGGTGGACTCTGAAATTACAATTGGGTCTCCATAGGAGGTCAAGACAGGTCCAATGGAATCCATGAAGAGACCCCGCAAACCAGAGGTCTAGGAGAATTGTTGGACACATATTTGGCTTAATAGGTCTCTTTTCTGTTGAATTTTATGAGTACATATTTATTGGTGATTGTTTATTGTATGTTTATGAGTAAAGCTGTACAGCTGCTTGTTTTATATCCCCATTCCTTTGACAGGTCAGTGTTTTCATAAAAGCATGCAAAGAACAGGTTGAGATTCTGACAAATAGGATACATGATGAAGAGAAAACTGGAAACTCCAGATCTTGCTTGAGCTTGCGGGAAGATGGTTCTCATGCTGATCTCATTGCTCACAGGCATGGGGTGGTAAGATTCACTGGTTATTCTGTTACTAGTCTAAACTGTTTGTTCATATCAACTGTTGTGGAGATTATCATAATCTTTCTTACAATAGACTACTGTTTTGGAAGGTCTTTGTGATTTGTTCTGTCACTGAAGAGCAAGAAATCTGTCTGTGTGGTTTTTTTCTTTTTTCTTTATTTCGAAGTGACGAAGACTCCTAAAATACAAACTTCAGATAAAATACTATGCCCTTGAACTGAAGACCTTCCACCACTGGATTCCCCATGTGACCTATGAGCTACTGCTTAAGTTCACGTTCTGGTTGTTTTTTGATAGCTAATGGTGTTAGTCCTCTGAAGAATTTGGATCACCTGGTGCGCGCACCAGGTAACTCAATCTGTCATATTTTGATCCTCTCTGTCGTATTTTGTCCACAACTTTGTATTTTGACCCCCTGTCAAAATACTACAGTTAGGGTCAAAATACTACAGATAGTGTCAAAATATGCCGGTTGATTTGGCGCAACAGGTGATCTGGACTCTCCTCTGAAAAGCTGTTGGAGAATTAAGAACCAACAATTGTGCATATTTTATACTGTAATTGTTTAACATTCTGAACTTTTTAGAAGTTCTTTTTGTTGAAATGAGTAACAAAGTGCATTTTTGGTCATTTCTTATTATGCTTAGGTGGTTTGGGTATGGTAGTGTATCGAGTAAGTTGTTACCATGTTATGTTTTAAACTTAAGTTGACATGATTTGTAAAGAGGGAGTTATATTACTTTAGATGTAGAGGGGTATTACTGTCCTCTCACTTGTAGTCAATTAAGTTTTAACATATAGGGTTGTAGGAATCAGACCCTACAGCAAATCTTTTACTGTCCTTCAGTTTTAACATATAGGGCTGTAGGGATCAGACCCTATAGCAAATCTTTTACTGTCCTTCAGTTTTAACATATAGTGCTGTAGGGATCAGACCCTACAGCAAATCTTTTTCTCTCCTTCAGTTTGAACATATAGATGTAGGGATCAGACCCTACAGCAAATCTTTTACTTTTCTTCTGTCCGCATTCTCCGTCTTCCCTTTTCTGGAATCTCCTCGTTTTACATAATTTTTCACTTGATGTTGAAACAGGTTTTGCAAGTTCCAAGGGGTAGTTTCTGTGTCCCAACTAGTTTGATGTCATGGGTTTCATGGGAAGAGGCAGTTTGTTTGTATGCTCCATTGGGAGTTGGTGTCTATGACTCAGGCCTATTTAAAATTGGTACAAAAACTTGATGTGTTCTAGGATTGAGCATTAGCTTTCCTAAGAGGCTAGTCATTTTGGATGAATTATACATTTTTCCTAAGAAAAAGGTAGGAGGTGAATTCATAACTACCATGAAACCTTGAAGATTGGTTGTTACCTTGATGTGTCTCTGGTCAGTGTCTCTGGTCAAACAAAGCAATATGTTTTTAATAACAGTAGACAAGAGACCATCTTTTATAGAAATTATGACATATCACTTTCTTCAGACATGGACGTAGAAAAAACAAGCATGCTGTTTGAGATGGTATGTTGCCTTCAAAGGAATCATAGTTGTATATTTCTTTTTTGCTTATGAATGAAAGCTTTCAACTATTTTGAAGGAAAAAAAGATTGATAAGCAATAAGAATTGTCTGAAACTGTTGGTAAGTGATCGTGACTTATCTTTTGTGAATCATTTGAGAATGGTGGACAAGATTACCAACCACATTCTCTTCTGGACAGCAAGGAACGGAGCTAGGAAAGGAAGGACTTATGTAGGGACTGACATTGAGGATGTTATCCTAAATCTGTAAAGGCCTCAAAGCCCTTGCTTTCTCAAAGTCTTGTACCATTACTGTTGTATCATTAAATCTCTGTAACTCTATCTTATCATCAATAAAGTATCATCATTTCAAAAAAAAAAAGAAGGACGGTTTAGAATTGGTGAGCCACGGTTTGCTTTCTTTCTGAAACATAAATCCATGGCCTAGTCAATCTTAACTTTGGTGGCTGCTTTCTTGAGCTTCTGGATCTGCTGCAAGCTAGAAGGTGAGTCCACTCAACAAAACAGCCAGGCTTGATAGCGTTGCTAAGCCACATAGCGAAGTAAGGAAGTGCCGCTCATGGTTTAGCAACGCTAGTAATTGTTGCTAATCCTACCCAGGCCGACAACATCAACCAGGGTTTGCTCTGGGTTTTTGCTGTTTTTAAGTCTTTGAATGCCTACTGGATGTGCAGGCATGCACCCATTGACTGTGCATACCAGATCGTACAGCGATTAGAAAAAATAGTATAATCGTCCTTTCCTTTACCATAGTACAATTTGACGCCCCTAAACTGAATCAGATATCAACAAAAGTACTATTTCAACAGTCTTTTTTGTTCTCATCATTTTTCAATTGAGTTATGTATACATGCTATGACTCAATGTGGGATTTCTTTAGTCAGCTGGATCTGAAAAATACCCTGTTTACAAGTGGAACAGGGATATCAGTAATTAGATGGATTTCTTTGGAATTTTCTGATTTTATTTTTATGTTTGTTTCTTTTTAAATGAAAGTTTAATTGATCCTGAGGTCTCATTTTGATGATTCCATATTTGTAATAAAGGAGAAGCTCATTTGATCCTCATATTTTTCTATGACCTGTAGGTTTTGATTCTTAGCGAGAGACTTCATTTGGTCACATCTCAATTTGACCAGTTGAGAGCAATTTGCTTCCAAGATGCCATTAATAGAGCAGCTCCACGAAGAAAACTCCAAAGGGGAGTCAAATCAAATTCTTCAAAGCCTTTAGGATCTACCCAATCTGGTTTAGAGGAGCAGGAGCTACCTTTAGAACCCCTTAGACTCCAACAACAACATTTAGATGATGAAACACGCGCTCTCCAGGTACAGAGGTTTCATGGTGCTTCCACATTCTTTGTTTTATGTGTGCCTTAAGGTTTGTTCCATTTTGTTTTTTTGCTATCTTATGCAGGTAGAGTTGACCAGTCTATTGGATGGTGTTCAAGAAACAGAAACTAAGATGGTGGAAGTATCGGCACTAAATCATCTTATGTCCACACACATTCTGCAGCAGGCACAGCAGATTGAATACTTATACGAACAGGTGAGCCATTTAGAGTTTCTGTTGTACCTAATTTCTTTTCTAACTGAATTGATTGGTGCATCTATAAAATGTCAACGCTAGATTTTCCCTGCCAAAGGCACAAAGATGGTGAATTGCTTCCCCTGCATCATGTGTCTTTTTTGATATACTCGTTGTGCCTTTTTTGAAAGAAATTTACTTAGATTTGTTCAGGATTTTTATTATGTAAATCCTTGCTTTTGCTGCTGGATCTCTTGATTACTGTAACAAAGTTTTTTCATCTACTTGATAATAGTCAGAGAGCAGAGCTTAAAACATAGCTGATTTGTCAAAGTGTAGCTTTCCTTCACCTTGTCACATGCTGGTATTAATCTGCTTCAACTGGAACCCCTAAATATCGAATGTTAGAAATTAGTGTTGGAGGCTGTAAATACATTCTTAATGTTCTCATTGATAGTGTGCCTTTAAATAGGCAAAATATATGAGATTACTGGCTTTTCTAGCCAGTATATAACAAGGTGAAATTTCTACCGCCAATTTTGCATGTAAGGAAAGCGGGATGGCACCTATGCAATGGTTTCTAGGACATATACCCAGAATACAAAAGTACCCTTTAAGTTAAAGAAATAACAAAAATTCCAAATAGGATATTTCCAACACCCTCGAGCTGATTCGGAGATATTAGGAGGTGAAGACTGGAATTAAGCTAAGCATTCTTCTACACCCCCTCTCAAACCAAAGTTGGAGATAACTTGGGCGTGAAACTTGAACTTGAACTGCAATGGTTTCTAGGACATCTACCCACAATACAAAGTACCCTTTTAAGTTAAAGAAATGACAAAAATTTCAAATAGGATATTTCCAACACCCTCAAGCCGACATGGAGATAATTAGGAGGTGAAGACTGGAATTAAGCTAAGCATTCTTCTACACCCCCCCTCAAACCAAAGTTGGATATAACTTGAGCGTGAAACTTGAACTTGAAATGCAATGGTTTCTAGGACATCTACCCACAATACAAAAGTACCCTTTAAGTTAAATAAATAAAAAAAATACCAAATAGAATATTTTCAACACCCTTGAGCTGACATGGAGATAATTCGGAGGTGAAGACTGGAATTAAGCTAAGCAATCTTCTGCACCCCCTTTCCCCCCTTTCCCCCCCTCAAACCAAAGTTGGATATAACTTGGGCCTGAAACTTGAACTTGAAATGCAATGGTTTCTAGGACATCTGCCCACAATACCAAAGTACCCTTTAAGTTAAAGAAATAACAAAAATACATAATAGGATATTTCCAGCACCGTCGAGCTGACAAGGAGATAATTCGGAGGTGTAGACTGGAAATTAAGCTAAGCATTCTTCTACTCTCCCCGTTTAACCAAAAGTTGGAGATAATTGAGGATTGTGAAACTTGAACTTGAATTTCTAACTCTTAACTATTGTCCAGCCTGAAATGGTACCTTATTCTCTGCATATTGAGATCACATAAGATGGGTGCCTCGACTTGAAGAGTTTAAAAATAGGGACCTAACTTTCTTTGACAAGAATAGGAAGAAACTTGGCTTAAAATATAGGAAATTAGTGCCAAAAATCATTTACAGAAGAATGAATAAAAAACTCAGAGGCTATTCAAGACACTAACCATGTGAAATTCTTCCCTCTTCAGGTGAGATTACTGGACAATTCTCCCCTCTTCAAGCACACAATTTATGCGATAGTAGTTTAATATTTTCATTTAGATTGAGTGCTCTTGAACTAATTCATCACACATGCATATCTTCCCATGGGGATCTGGCTAATAGGGTGGATTACGGTGCGATTTACTTAGGGTTTCTTTTCATAATTCAGGTCCTTTTTTTATTGATATATATATATATATATATATATATATATATATATATATTATTTTATTTGTTTTCAGGCCATTGAAGCAACACATAATGTAGAGAAAGGTAACAAAGAGCTGTCTCAAGCTATTGAACGGAACAGGGGTAGCAGGGCCTTTCTTTTGCTTTTCTTGTTTGTTCTTACATTTTCTATTCTTTTCCTTGACTGGTACAGCTGAATGATGAGATTCCTTATTGTTGATTTTTTTCATTCGTTTTATGCAATGTTCTAACTACTTGGCATGGTATACAAGTAATAGAAGAGTACAAAATATGTTAGAGCAGGTGTGACTTCGGTAGTAGATGGGCTTACTTTCTTTCCACTTGTTTGGAGCCATTGTTTCTTTATCAGGAGACTAAACCTACGAAGGCATGTAAGATGACCGGACGAGTGTGACAAAGCCTAAAATTCAATGCTACTAAAGCCGAGAGTAGAAATTGCACCCGGGAACAAGTTTGTTTTCTTGCTTTTCCTTGAGATCTGGAGTAGTTGTCTTGGTAAGTGACCAATCTTGAGCTGCAGAATAGGAAAGAGAAGCAATATTCAGCTTAGAGATGACAGCATGCTTATATTTAAGGGTGCAAAAGGTATATGGATTTAAAATCTGAATAAGTCCGTTACCATTTTGTTGATATTTTGTATAATGGTATGCGCCATGCCGTATCAACAGTATATGAAATGGGTTATCCTGTTTACCGTCTATTCGTTTATTTATAGGATGGTTGAACGCATAAGTGGGTCATAAATGGATTAATAAAAAATAACTTATAAATTGGTGAAGAAAAGAGATGTGTAAATAACTATACTGTTTATGTACTTACATATAGTCATATGAAAGTACTTTGTTATATGTATTATTATGTTATACATCATGAAATTACTATGTTATATTAACGTGACCAATACAGATAACAGTGTGTTACAGACTTTTCTAGGGCTTAATGGCATACCCTACTGCTTGAAGTAGTTTAATTGCATACAGATAAAGTAAATAAGTATTTAAAATGCTATTATTCCCAAATAGTAAATGTTACTTTCAAATTATATATGAAACTATAAATTATTTTTTTAAAATGGCAAAATAATGTATTATTTATTTAGAGAAATAACACATCAGATATTAGTAGCTTGGATTTGAGGTGAAATAAACATCTTGAAATCCTTCAGTCTCATGATCCACTCCGTAACCTTTTTCTTCAGGAAAACAATTAGGTCAGCTACCTGCACTTCCCTACCATTAAAGACCCTGTTGTTTCTTTCCTTCCATAACGCCTAGGGGATAAATGCAAAGCAACCTTTCATCATGCATCTTCTTCTTACTCCAAGTATACCTTTCGTGACTGACTCTACAGTATTAGTCATTCTTCCCACCACCCTTGTCCACACCAATTTGACTACGTATTTGAAACTTCAAAAATTATGCCCAACTAAATGCTAATTTTTTTTACTTCCATCTTCTTTTCTCTGTAACACATGTTGTGGCATCCTACTACTTGGGACGTATTTGGATGCTACGGCACGCAGTGCATTGAAGAGATGGATTTTAAGGGATGTAAATTTAGGATGTTTTGGCTTTGTCCTTAGGTTTTTAGTTTGGTTTTCCTTTGGTTCGATGGCTTAAAAGGGAAACGGGGGGTATTTAGAAACGGATTCGACTCGTTTCCATTTTCCACATGGCTCAAAGGGAAACGGGTTCTACTCAAGGTTCTCCTGGGATTCTCTTGCAATCAAATACTCTTTCTACACAGATTTACACAAGGTAAAGTTACCGTCAATTAAACCATATAAAGAAGCAATGAGCATCACCCAAATTAGGATACAAAACACTGTTTTAAAAATCGAACCGGACCGGCGGGTCCAACCCGGTTGAACCAGAACCGTTCTTATTGACTCGGCCCGGTTCTCTGTAATCAACATTAATTTTGTCTTTTTACCTATAGAAATATAACGTATTTATAAAGTTGTATGCACCAAAATGTGCATGGCCCACGTTCGACAGATCCAAGAGTCCAACGACCCAGTAAACAAAGTTCGTGGACAGGCCGCGACAATCCACGAAGTAACTCAACGCAGCCCACCGCCAGGATCCTGTTTCGTCGCGTCGTCAACACGGTGAGTCATCTCGTCGCATCATAGACTCGGTGAGTCATCGTCTAGTCAGCAACGACTTCGATGAGTCATCGCCACGCGTCGGCATGAGTCAGCGATCTGATCAGCCCATTTCAAACGGAAGATGAAAACCTATAAAAGAAGCCACGATCCTCATTCGGGGGATCTCAACGGGAGCTCCTGGTCTCCCTCCTCCCCTCTTCCCTCAACTTCCCGAGCGAAAGGGGATCGTGATCCCCTTTCCCGGCAAAATCCCTCAACAACTACAAAGACCCGGCTACAAAAGGCCGGGCGTTCCCCCTGTTCCAAGGGTTGGTTGGAAAAATTGAAAAGTTAGAGAAATCACATTCGAAAGGCTCTCAAACATCGGTCTTGAAGCACTCTCTCGCTCCCGGTCGAAGGTCCAAAGCTCCCTTCACCGATAAGAGTTCCTCACGCATCTGAGGTTCTTTCATCGCAAAGAAGTCAACATCTGCGGTTCGTGCGCTCTGATTCGACCAGCAGCAATTCTACACCGTCGCCGGCATCGTCACAAGTCGAAACACTCGGAACACAAATACTTCCGTCCGACCGACAAAAGCCACAACAGATCGTGTACGTTCGTTTCTGTAACTCGAAGTCTCGACGACGACCTCGCAGGAGCCAAAACTTCACCCAAACCACACGGAGATCGAATCAGAGGGTTATTAGGAGAGTGAACTCGCTTTTTTCCTGACTCACACACCTTGTAAACTCAAAATTATTCTAAAGTAATTGAAAACTTCTCTTGGTCGCCTCTTCTTCGGCGGACCGACGGATTTTCGGTGAAACAGATTTGGCACGCCCGGTGGGACCTTTCCTACCTCTCATCTCCTTCTCCGTCCAACAAAAAAAAAAAAATACCCAACCTCAGCCATGGCCAGCAATGCCAACAACGGCAACAACAACAACAACAACAACAACGGAGGCAAACAGACTGCCTCCTCGAGTTCTGCTCAACCGCGCCCCGCCGAGACTGCGAACTCGACCACCGGAGCTCGCGGACCAGCTGCCACATCTCCGGCCAACCTCTGCGCTCCGACATCTCCTCCACATGCCACACGCCCATTTACAAGGGCTCTGGCCAGAAGTTTGTCCACTGGACAAGCTCCTTTCATGCGCGACACCCGTCGCCCAACGACCGTGTTCGTTCCTCCGGCTACCGCGACCTCAACTAAACCTGCCGCATCCTCCACCAAACTGATGCCGCTGATGGCCAAGCCAACATATCTGGCTGTCGTCGCTTCACCTTCTTGCAGCCCGACCGCCAGCCCGACGCAGTCGCCGCCGTCACGGAGAAGCTCTATTGTTCCCACCTTGGTACAGTAATACGAGCAAAGCGGGGGCATCTCCTCTCTCCCTGCGACCAGAACACACTCTGTGCCGGCTTCCTCCGTACATAGAACATCGGCGACAGACAACTCGCCGGTTATGCTGGTCTCACATGACCTCCTGGCCGCGCTAAACGCAGCAGCTGGTCCACCACCTGTCCGTTCACCTCGTCGACAAACAACGACGACCTCCCCTACCGCCACATCGCCCATTCCATCTTGCCGGTTCTCACCGGCGGCTGTCACTACGAGTCAGTCGTCGCCCAGAGCCACCTTCCGCAATCAACCTGCGACTGGTCCTTCTGACCGGTCCCCCACAACAACCACCTCTCCAATGAAGTCACCAACGAAGGCTTCATATCTTCAAGCTGCGTCGAGAATAACTACCCCGACGCAAACTGTCAAGATGGCCGCGATGACGACTTCGGCCAAAACTATTGAAGAACAACTTACCGAGATGCAGGCTGCAATAAAGGAGCAAAGCGAACAGCTGCGCATAAAAGATGCGCAGCTTGCAGCCCGTGATGCTCAACTAGCAGCTCGCAATGATCAAATTGCGAAGTTGTTTGAACGGCTCGAAATGGGCACAACCACCAATAACACCGGTGGCGTCTCTCAAGAAGTCGACCGAAATCGGCCGACTACCGGCGCCTCGGCCAAATGCCGCGAAGACTCTTCCTCCGACGACGAGCTGCCCCCGTCGCTCCGGTGGCCATCCGCCGCGAAGCCGACTTCGAAGTGGATCCGTCTGCTCTTACCCTTGACTCTATTACAGAGCTCATCAACCGTGCAGTACGAAACAGTGCCGGCGATCACAAATCAGTCGCCTACAAGAGACCGTACACACAGAGGATCCAGAATATTCCAATGCCAATCGGCTATCACCCTCCCAAGTTTCAACAATTCAACGGCGACGGCCACCCAAAGCAACATGTCGCACATTTCATCGAAACTTGCAACAACGCCCGGCACGAGGCGGCGACCTATTGGTCAAGCGATTCGGCCCGATCGCTGAAGGGAAATGCCTTCGATTGGTACATCGAGCTGCCTCAAGAGTCTATTGACGGTTGGGAGCAACCGGAGAGCGAATTCCTCGGTCGATTCTACAGTACTTTCGGCGTCTTGTAACACTAGTCGAGATCGCCAATCTAAAAAAAGTAGAAGAAGGGCGAAAAAGTGGTCGACTACATCAACCGATGGAGGAACCTGAGCCTCAATTGCAAAGAAAGCTCGAATCTATCGCCGAAGCGAACTAGAAATGTGCTCACGGGGGAATGCGATGGAACCTCCTCTCTACATACAAAGCCGAAGGCGAAAAAGATTTCAAGAGCTCGCAAATGTAAGCTAACAAAGATGGAAAACTTGATAGAAGAACGAGGAGAAGATGGATCCTCTTCCGCCGACCCTCGCAAAAAGGGGAAGTCACCCGCTGCGACTGCATCCAAAGAAACGAAAGAGAAATCAAAGTCCTCTTTCGCGACAAATACTGTCGAACCAATCAAGATCGGCAGTAAGGTCAAGCAGACTTACCTCCCACGACAATTGACGGGAGGTTTCAAGAAGTTGACACTGGAAGAACGACAGGCAAAGACATATCCCTTTGCCGATGCCGACGTTCCCATCATGCTCGATCAGCTGCTGGACAACCAACTATTGAGGCTGCCAGAAATCAAAAGGCCTGGCGACCAATCCAAAAGCAAAGATCCCAATTTTTGCAAATACCATCGACTGGTTGGGCACTCGACGGAAAAATATTTCGTCTTGAAGGATCGCATCATGGAGCTGGCGGCGCAAGGCCGTATTGAAATTGAAGGAGCTGAAAACACAGCCTCCTCATATGCCATCTCCATCCGAGCGAGCTGAATCTGCTAACTTCGGCCAAACAAGAAGCAGGCCACGAAGAAGGAGTACCGACCAAAGCCCGGTTCCTCTAGCCGACCTCATAACAACAGACGACCACCGGCTAAGGTCGCACCAAAACCGGCACCCCGTGAACAAGCTGCAGCCGACGCAGAGGGGTGGATCTTGGTCACCCGGAGAAAGAAGGCTATTCGAGAAATCGAACCGGCACCGGCGACCACCAAAACAAAGGCAAAGCGGCCAAACAAAAGAGCCGCAAAACGCCAAAGGAAAACTCCCAAGACTGACGTCCAGGGGGCAAACAAAAAGAAAAGAAGACCCGTCACATTGGCGGAGTTCTTCCCGAAGGAGTTCTTCTCGCCGCCTGCAATGGTGGCGACCTGCTCAACAGCTCCTCCCGAGCAAGCAACAGTAACAAAAGAGAAGGGCAAAAGACCTGTCGTCGAATGCGACGACCTCGAGATCGTCGCTCAAACAAATCTCACATCTCAACAAAATAGAAGATGATCTCGATTTGGACATCAGGTCCGCACAAGCCTTAATCCGAGTCCTCGACAAACCGAGGAACTCAAAGCTGAGCTCGAGACGCTGCTGATGAGAAAGAACGACCTGCCGAAAATCGGGTTAACCCCTCCTTTTCAAAAAGAAGAGGAAGATGCTTATACCAAAGCGCATCTCGCAAAGTTGGAGGAAGCATTGGTCGTCACATGCCCGCCCTGCATTACATTCAGAGAGGAAGACACACCATTGGGGTCGAAGAATCGCAACAGACCGTTGTTCGTCTCCGGCTACATCAGACTCTATAAAATCAACCGTATCCTCATCGACTGTGGATCCGCAGTCAACATTCTGCCCATTCGCACGATGAAGAACATTGGTCTCTCTGCTGGCGACCTTTCTCCAAGTTCCCTCCTCATTCAAGGCTTCAACCAGGAGGGCCAAAGAACGCTCGGCATGACGAACCTGAAGCTGCACATCGGGGATATGGTAGCCGACACTCCTCTCCAAGTCATCGACTCTAGGACGTCCTACAATTTGCTCCTGGGTCGACCATGGCTTCATTCAAACGGAGTCGTACCATCCACACTGCACCAATGCTTCAAGTATTGGGAAAAAGCGGCAAGCGAAAACGGTGTATGCCGGCGAAAAGCCCATTCACGAAGCGGGCGTGGTTCGCGATGCTAAATTCTATCGGCGACTAGACCGACAAATCAAATTGTCACCTTGGTCGAACCAAGCAGCGAACGCTAAAGGTACCCCGGCGCAGGTTGCATTGTCCAAACAACCGGTGCAAGATACAACTCTCAAAACGATCGTCGCGATCAGCCAAACCACGGAACTTCGCGCAAGTTGCATCTCTCAAACGACCCACGGCGCAAGTCGTATCTCCACAACAGCCAACACACACGGTCATAAATCGGCCCACGGTCGGCGCCTACACCAAATCGGGCGCAACATGCCCATCTTCGCGATACATTCCACGGTCGCCAAAGGAAGAAAGGAGAGGCTCCCACGGTCGCCACAACAAAATCCAGCCGACCCCGTTGCCAGAATAGGTCACGCTTCCTCTACCAAAATTAGAGGAAAGAAGTATCGTGAAGCGGCTGCCGAACCAACAACAGTTGCCGTCTACACGCTCAAATGAAGGCTTCGACCCAAATGCCTACCGGTTGATGGCCAGAGCAGGGGGCAATCTTATAAAAGACGAGATTCACGCCAAGCCTTATGTGACTTTACCCGTCTTCAATCCAGAGCAGGAGAAGCTAAAGAACGAAGGGCAGCGCATTAGTCAAGGTCGCCTGGGCCTTGGCTATGAAAGGCCAAAACCAATCAAGATCTATACAGCCTAAACGAAGCCGGTAAAGATAACCAGAAAATCATCGGCAGACGTGTACCAAGTCTCAGTTGGCCAAATCCCAATAGAGGAACAGGATACTTCAAAGCCGGTGATTATTTACACAAAAGCTGCCATCAATCGACGTCAACCAAAGAAAGACGGCAAGCCAGTCATCATCTATACTTTGAAAGCAGCCCTCGCACGAGATCGCGCATACGACTCGGTAATGGTGAATCACATCTCCGTCACCGATGACGAACAAGATGATGAGGAATTTGTTTTGAAAGAGGCTCCGGCTGAATTCGAAGAAGGAGGCCAGTCAACCGTCGATGAATTAAAGAAAGTCGACTTGGGCGCAGCAGAGGACCCCAGGCCGACATTCCTCAGTGCTTCATTGACGGCCGATGAAGAGGTCGAATACATGGCGCTGCTCTGCAAATATCGCGACATCTTTGCCTGGAACTACACAGAGATGCCTGGCCTCGACCCGCGAGTGGCAGTCCACAAGTTGGCGGTTCATCCCTCTGTTCGACCAGTGAAGCAATCACAACGACGATTCCAGCCAGAACTAGTGCCAGAAATCGAAAAGGAGGTCGACAAGTTGATCGCAACAAATTTCATCAGGGAGGTGAAGTACCCGTCCTGGATTGCAAACATCGTCCCAGTCAAGAAGAAGACTGGCCAAATTCGGGTTTGCGTCGACTTTCGCGACCTGAACAAAGCGTGCCCGAAGGATGACTTCCCTCTACCAATTATCGAGCTCATGGTCGATGCGACAACAGATCATGAGGCTCTATCTTTCATGGACGGGTCCTCCGGCTACAACCAAATTCGGATGGACCCAAAAGATGAAGAACTCATTGCTTTCCGCACCCCCAAAGGCATCTTCTGCTACAAAGTTATGCCGTTCGGACTCAAAAATGCCGGTGCGACATATCAAAGAGCGATGCAAAACATCTTCGACGACTTCCTCCATAAGCGAGTCGAATGCTACGTCGACGACTTGGTGGTGAAAACAAAGCAGAGAGCCGACCATCTTCTCGACCTCCGGGCAGTATTTGAGAGACTGCGACGGTTTCAGCTCAAAATGAATCCGTTAAAGTGTGCTTTCGGCGTCACCTCCGGCAAATTCTTGGGATTCCTCGTCCACCACAGAGGAATTGAAATAGACCAGTCGAAAATCGATGCCATTCAAAAGATGCCGGAGCCCAGAAACGTCTCTGAGCTCAAAAGCTTCCAAGGTCACCTGGCGTACATCCGCCGCTTCATTTCGAACCTTGCCGGGAGGTGCCAGCCTTTCAGCCGGCTGCTAAAGAAAGGTACACCGTTCGAGTGGGACGATACATGCCGGAACGCCTTTAACAACATAAAGGCGTATCTCACCAAGCCACCAGTGCTCGTAGCTCCGATCGTCGACAAACCATTGCTGCTATACATCGCAGCACAGGAGAAGTCGGTGGGAGCTCTTTTGGCTCAATGTGATGAGGACAATAAAGAACGTTCTCTCTACTACCTTAGCCGAACATTGGTGGGCGCCGAGCTCAACTATACACCGATTGAGAAGACTTGTCTGGCTCTCATATTCGCAGTTCAAAAGCTTCGGCACTACCTCCTGGCGCATTCGACAAATCTCATTTCAAGAGCTGATCCGTTGAAGTATATTATATCACGACCAATTCTCTCTGGTCGACTGGCAAAATGGGCGCTGCTTCTCTCCGAATTTGAGATCAACTTAGTTCCCAAACGAGCTATCAAAGGTCAAGCTCTTGCTAATTTCTTGGCCGACCACCCGGTGCCGGCCGAATGGGAGTTAACTGAGGAATTCCCAGACGAAGAAATATTCCTGGTCGAAGTATTTCCCCCTTGGGAGATGTATTTTGACGGCGCCGCATGAAGAAATGGAGCTGGCGCCGGAGTCCTTTTCGAGTCTCCAAAGAAGGATCTACTGCTGTATTCGTTCGTGCTATCCCAGACTTGTTCGAACAATGAAGCAGAGTATCAAGCCATCCTCCTGGGACTCGGTATAGCGGTCGAGATGCAACTGCCGCAATTAAATATCTACGGCGACTCGGCTTTGGTCATCAAACAATTGTCAGGAGAGTTCGAAGTCAAGAAACTCGAACTCGAACCTCTATGGAGATATGCCGGTGAACTTCTGGCCCAAATCCCGGAAGTTTCACTCCACAATGTCCTTCGCTCCGAGAATGGGCCAGCCGACGCATTAGCCGGCATTGCCGCCAGCTTAGCACACTTCGACGAACGGCCAAACCAAGTTCCCATTTGTGAACGATGGGTCATCCCTCCACCACTCGAGGAAGGAAAAGAAGAAGAGCAAACAGAGGAGACAGAAGAATCTCTCCCTATCTCGGCTAGCCAAAATCAGACCGAGGACTGGCGCAAGCCTATCATCAACTTCCTCCGTCACAACACACTCTTAGTCGACCTGCGAGAGTGAGTCCAAATCCGGCGGACAGCTCCTCGGTACATTTTCATCAATGATGTACTATACCGAAGGTCGTATGAAGGTCTGCTCCTACGCTGTCTTTCAAAAGAAGAGGGGTTGCAAGTGTTGAAAGAAACACATGGTGGGATCTGCGGTGCACATCAAGCTGGCCCGAAGCTCCACCTACAAGTCAAACGACTCGGCTACTATTGGCCAACTATGCTCGGGGACGCCATCGAAATGGCTCGAACCTGCAAACCGTGCCAACTCCATGCCGATTACATACATCAACCACCGGTGCCGCTTCACCCAACGGTCGCTTCCTGGCCATTCGAAGCCTGGGGCATGGATATCATCGGCCCTATCACTCCCAAATCCGACACCGACCGGCAATACATCTTGGCTGCCACCGACTATTTCTCCAAATGGGCCGAAGCTGCAGCCTACCGAGAGATCAAAGCCACCACCGTCGCCGACTTCATCCGAACTCAAATCATATACAGATATGGAGTTCCACGGTATATCGTGACGGACAACGGTACACCCTTCAGGAATAAAGTCATGGACCGCTTCTGCGAAAAATTTCGCATACAACAGCGGATGTCGTCGGCTTACAACCCGGCAGCCAATGGACTCGTAGAGGCCTTCAATAAGACACTCTGCAAAATTCTGAAGAAAACGGTCGGCACCCACAAAAGGAGCTGGGATGAAAAGCTTCCCGAAGCTTTATGGGCATACAGAACGACGGCCAGAACGCCTTCCCAGTCGACTCCATACTTGCTGGTTTATGGCTCGGCGGTGCTCCCTCTCGGTACAACTCCCTTCCCTACGCATAGCGGTAAGAGAAGGACCCGACGACGGAGGAATGTGCCCAATTGAGGCTCGCAGAACTTGAGTCTCTTGATGAACAACGACTCGAGGCACAACAACGTCTCGAATGCTATCAGTCCCGCATGACCAGAGCCTTCAACAAAAAAGTACGACTCTGGTCATTCCAGAAAGGCGATCTCGTGCTCGCAGTAAGACGGCCGATACTTTTCACCAGCAAAACCGGGGGCAAATTCGCCCCAAAGTGGGAAGGACCTTATGTGGTGCAGGAGGCCTATACCAATGGCACCTATAAGCTCGTCACTGCAAACGGGTCGGAGCTGCCAATAACGAACGGTAAATTTCTCAAACGATTTTACCCATGAAAAGGGCAGCGAAAAAATGTGAGAAAAGGAAAAGTAGTCGAATAAAGGAGAGTACTTCTCATAAAAAATTATATGGGAATATTCTCAGCCTCACAAAACATAAACGAGGCAAACAAAAAAAATGCAAAGGAAAGAAAGAGTGATATGGCCTCAAAGTCGCGGAAGCTCGAAACTGGTAAGTTGGCCCTTCAAACGGATCACCTCAGCCTGGGCGTCGGCTAGCTCATGTCCCTCCTGCTCGCTAAAAGTAGGCCGAGCTCTAACCTCGGCCAAACGTCGACGAATAGTGGCAGCCTCTTCATCTTTTGTATCAAGCTGTCTCCTATCGGTCGCAAGTTGTGCATCCAAAGAGTGAAGTCGAGCTGAAACCTGAGTAAGCTGCTCGCGAAGCCGCTTCTGCTCCTCTTCGGCAGCTTGCCTTGCCGCCCGATTCTGGTCGACACTAGCGGACAGTTGGTCACGACTGCTGGTCACACGTCGCTCAGCTTCAGTAAGTTCAGCCTCTGCAACTTGGCGTTCTTCTAGACTGAGCTTCCCTTCCAGCGAACAACGCAAATGTTGAAGTCGAGCCGCCCCGGAAGCGAATTCCTCAACCCAATATCCCAATATAGAGGTGTCAATACCTACCTCAATCAGCTTCTCAAGGCAGACGAAGGCATCCTCCACCAATTCGGGTGAACTCGGATCGCTGGCTGGCAAGAGGTCCGTCTGGATGAAGTCCTCCCACAACCCCAAAGCCGCCCTCTGAAGCCTTAGAGTCGTCCTCGCTGATGGACGTCTCGAGGACCCCCGTAGAAACAGAGGCTATGAGTTCGAGGGAGAAAAGACAAACAAATATATATACGAAAAGGAGAAAAGGAAATCATGACTCACCGACAAAGACTTCGAAGAGGTCGAATGATCGCTGCCTGGCGGATGAAGGGCTGATGACGGCTCTCCACCTTTCGAAGATAAAGACACAATAGAAGGCTGTATCACGGTGACTGGAGTCGCTGGAATAGGACGAGAAGTACTGGGGGCATTAGGCTGAATTCCCCAGACGGCCACCTGGCTCAAGCCGGCAACACTGACTCCATCCACAGTCGTCTCTGCCTCGGTCTGAGGGGATGCACCATCAGCAACCACTGTCGTATCGTCCTCCACTTCATCGAGTATAGGATCAGCAGCAGATAGCGGAACCTTACGGAATCGCATTCTGGCGAGGTCTGCCAAAGAGATGTGATCTTCCTCGTCCAGCATGGAGTGGTGAGGTAACTCCAACCCAGAAAGGTCCAACGGCTCGTCCAAAGCCGGAGTAAGCTGAATCTCCCGCGGGTCAACCAACCGAGCTTCTCCTGTAGGCCCCTGAGACGGACCTGGAAGAAGAAGAGGAGTCGAAACGGCCAAAGGTTCGGGCGGTTCCAACAGAAGAGATGACGAGCTAGGGACATCAGACAAATCCTCGGATGGCTTAGCAACACTAATTCGGACGCGCTTAATGAAGGGTGGAGGAGCGAAAATCAGGGGCTGGAGAGGTGCCTTCCGCTTGGCTGGAGCCTTCTTCTTCTTCTCCTACGAAGTTGGAATTGGAGACGCTAGCAAAGCAAGGACCACTGGCTTGGCCTCTTCCTCCGGCACAGATGGCTCCTTCAGCACTATACCCTTCGCCTTTGCCGCAGGTAACTTCTCCTTCACTACCTTCGGACGAGGCTCTTTAGCCTTGGTTTCCCCTTCTTGGCCTTAGCAGAGGCAGGACGTGGTAGGAGAGCCTCTGCGTCATCATCACTCAGCGCACGCAGCAACTCGGATTGAGATGCGGACACGACGGTTCGAGCAAGGTTCTTCCACATGCTAAAAAAAACAGAAGAGGGTAGAAAGATGAAGGAAATATCGGAGACAAAGAAAAGAAGCCAAAGGAAAAGAGACAGAAGTTCACATACCTCGAAAAGGGGGACTACGTGCTCGAGCCACGATTCCCTAAAGCTCAAAGTGACACCAGGGTCTGCGTCAGCACCCAGAAAAACTGGCACCTCAACATGACCAAAAGGCCTTGCGACGCTGGTCCTCCACATCTCCAAAAGGGCCGAAAGAGACTCTGCCCTGCGCTGATCAGAAATAAGCACGCCAGGCAAATCCTGGCAAAAGCCAAACTGCCTAGCGAATCTGTGAGGACTGTATGGCTCAATAGCCAGAGTGTCGCGCTGCCGGTAAACCAAAGAAGTCGATCGAACACACAGAAAATATTCCGATTCGATCGATGAAGCCACGCGACTCCTTGCGTCAAGAAGAATTCTAGAAGGAAGAGACTCGGTTGTATACCAAGTCTTGATCGAACTCTTCCAAAACAATGCACGAGCTTCGACCGGAGTAAAATGTCGGCAGAGTTCTGGGTTCCGATACATCCACATGAGAGGACCAGAGCCCTCGCTAGGATCTGCGCCGTGAGCACCGAAATGCTGCGCCAACCAGGCACAAAGGAACGGCCAAGCTATGCGACCCGGAGAGAAACTGTTGAGGCTCCGATAAAGATGTGCCAAAGCCGCCCCGGCCAAGCCCACTTTAGTCCCGCTCGCCATAAAATAGGCCATCTTGAAGGTATCCGGTCGCATAGCAAAACCCGCCATGGGGATCACACTGCGGCACAACCAAAGGGCTAAGAATGCTGCCAAGTAGACCTCATCTGCAAGAGCCTCAGGTACGCCGAGTTCAACAAGGACCCGATCCTGAATAGTAGAACGATCTCTGCTACGGGACTCTGTCATCTTGCCGCGATCAGCCCAAGGGTCAGACGAAGGAACGACCCCCTCCTCAGTGCGAAACCAAAAGGATGTCCTGTCCGAAAAGGACACGGCAGGACTCTTCTTGTCTCCCGGGTCGCGACGACAGTAAATCCGGTAGAAGGCCAGCAGTAAATATGATACACCCTCTGGCAGCGGTAGAGCTCGAACAGCAGTAAAGTCAGCCACCGTCGGCACCACCTCGTCGTAGATAGATCCAGAAACGGGCAGCCCACAAAGATGATGTAAGTCCCACAAAGAAATCGAGAATTCCCCACCTCGAGTGAAAATCGTATTCGTCGACGGACACCACAGCTCCAAGAAGGCATGAATCACATGGGTGGAGCACTGATAAGTAAAAGTGGAGGCACGGATTGCGGTCAAAATGCCCAGTCTAGCCAAGATCTCCGGGCAAGTACGAATGATGGTGCAGGTCCATTCGAAGTAAAAGGGCACATGTACGGGAAAAGGAACCGGTGGTGCGGGGTGTGAATCGTCCCAAGTGCCGAACCGAGGGTCGTGAATCGATAGCTCGGGTGCTGTGTACGTGGCTAACTTATGCAGAGGGCTCAACAGAACGTTTCCCCCAGCCTGATGTGAAGGGAAGGCCGCTTGTCGCAGAAGATAACAAATCTGGTCATCCTCAACCACTGGACGACTCCACAAGTCATGCACACTCATGAGCGTGGGCGCAGACACGGACTGACCCCCGAATGCTGATTCGCCGTGAGGTAATAACATCGACTTCTCTTGTCCATTTGAATCTCTGACCCGCAGGCAGCGTCGCGCAACACCATCGGACAGCACAGAGAGACATCTGAGAAGGTCGACCGAGGAGGGTAACTGGCTGAAGAGAGACAGTGACATCTGCGGCAAAACAAACAGTAACGCAATCACTCTTTCGAAAAAAAAAAATTTTATGTATCCCCTGCGACAAAAAAAAAAAAGAGAGAGCAGAGTCGCAAATAAAAACAAAAGAAGGGGAACCTGCGACAAAAAAAAAAAAAATCGAAGTCGCAAGAAAAGAAAAACAGAGGGACGACAAAAAGAACAAGTCGTCAGTCAAAAAACAAAAACGGAGAAACAAGAAAAAAAAGAGAGAGGGGGCAAACCGAAGAGGTATACCAATCCTTTTCGACAGTGCGACAAACAAGTCTCGTGCTCGGCAACCGAGCCGAGTACGATCCAAATGGAGTTATCTCACCCAGCGACCAAATCGGGTGGAGCACATCTTCAAATTCGCAGCCAACTACAAGGCTGGCCGCAGTAAAAAAAAAAAGGAGTAGCATCCGACGACCGAGTCGGGTGCGAACAAAACAACAACACTGTTCTCGACGGCCCAAACCGAGAACAGTCCCAAAGTCTCGCGGCCACCAAACCGGAGGTGAACAAGACAGAGTTCTCTAGTCCTGGACGATCAAGTTAGGCGCACCAAAACAGAGAACTCAGCATCTAACGACAGAGTTAGATGCCGCATACCCGGTCCTGTGCCGGACGACCGAGTTGGACAGGAAAGGGATATTGCGAAACAAAATGCCCGGCAACCAGGCCAGGCGCAACTCAACTCATTGCGACCAAGTCAAACAGTTGGCCGTGATCAAAACAGGCGCCCAGTGCCAAAACAGGCGTGAAGAGGAGTGCAAAAACACTACCCGACGACCGAGTCGGCTGCTGAACTTCACACTCCTGTGGCCGGCGACCGAGCCGGATGCAACCAACAGAACAAGCTCGCAAACGGCGACCGAGCCAGGTGCACCAACGCTGGAATTCAGCCTCCTTGCGACTTAACCGAGTTCAGCCGAACCAAAGCCTCGACACTCGGTAACTACAACAAACGTCCAACCTCCCGACGATCGAGCCGACCGCAATCAAAAGGTGCCAGGTACGTAACTCTGTCCCGAAAAAAAAAAGGCCGCGACAAAAAGAAGCCGTCGCTCAAAAAAAAAAAGCTACGACAAAAAGAAGCAGTCGTAATAAAAAAAAGCTATGACAAAAAGGGCAACACAACTCGCACCTGGCAACCCTTGCCGACTGCGGCCCCAGCCCAGCTCGCACTCGGCGACGCTTGCCGGCTGCGACCTCAACACAACTCGCACCCGGCGACCCTTGCCGGCTGCAACCTTGCATTAGCAATCAACTCTGGCCTACTGCGACCAGACTGATAATTGCACTCGACATCCAAAACAGGTGTGCTAGCGCAGATAGACTGTCTCCTGGCGACCAAGCTGGATCAATCCACCGAAATTTCAGCACCTGGCGACAGAGCTCGGCGCGACCCGAATGAATTGCAGCACCTGACGACAGAGCCAGGCACCACACACTCTCACAACGTCTGGCACAAAAACTGTCAATTTGTCACAACAAACAAATTGACAAACACTTAGAGCGCGAGACAGAGAGAAAAGAAGAATTCAAAAAAAAAAAGAACAACTCGAAGAAAAAAAAAAGGGGAGAGAAAATGAGAGACCGAGGGAGGAGTCGAAAATGAGAGGAGAGAAAAAGAGGAAGGAAAAGGAAGAAAAAAAAAAAAAGAGAGTGGGAAACCCGGCTGACTCGAATTCAATCCGAGCTTGCCGGGAGAAAAAAAGTTTTTTTTACAGTACCTTTGAATCGGATTCGTAGAGACATCTGACGCAAGCCGGAGGGATCAGAGAAGACAACAAAACGACCACGTGCAGCCTCCCAAAATCGCAGATAAGAACAGTCAGTTCGAAGACTGTCTACCAGAATACAGTGGCAGACAGAGCACAGACTGACAGAAAAAATGCAAAACTATAGAGTCTCAAATCGTGGACTGACAAAAAAACAGTTGTCGCAGATAGTCAAGAAGAAAAGGAGGATTTTTTAGGAGAACCAAAGGAAAGCCAATGAGCTCCTCGGATAGGGGATTAATTGACTAAAGTTATCAAAGAAGGGAATTAGGGCGGGGCCTACATCCCTTAATGGAGGAAGCACGATTTGGGAAAACCCTAGGTCAGTGCCAATCCAATTAGGGCGGGACCCACAATCATCATATTAAAGAGGCACGACCTGGAAAATCCTAGGAAAGCGAGACCTATTGGGGTGGGGCCCAAGGCAAACTCCTGATCTCTCCCTCTCCTCTTCCTTCCTTCCTCTCTCTCTCCCGCTTCCCCTCTCTTTCTCCCCTTTTTTCTCCTTCCTCCCCTGTTTTGTTCCGCGGCAGTCGCCGCTTCACTTTTCTCTCCCTCTCCTTCCCTGTTCTCCCTTTCTCCTCCCCGCCCTCCGCATCAATTCTTCTCTCTCGTTTCAATTCCGTCTCTGGCTTCCGCGGCCGGCTTCGTTCCTCTCTCAAGTTTCCCTCTTCACCTCAATCTTCCTCTCATCCCTCTCCCTCCGCTTCGCATCTCCCTCCCCCCCCGGTTCTCCCTTTCTCCTTCCTGCTTGCCCTTGACCTCCTCCCCTCTCCCCGCCTCGTCTCCCCCTCTCCCCATTCTCTCCTTCTCTCCCTTCTGCGTCGCCGTCCTCTCCCGCCCGCGGCATTGGCTCCACGTGTATCCCGTTTTCCTCCTCTCCCTCCCGTCCTCCCCTCTCCCCCAGCCAGCGGCCCTCGGATCCCCTCCGCCCCCGTTCTCCTTCTCTCCCTTCCGCGTCGCCGTCCTCTCCCGCCCGCGGCGTCCGCTCCCCTTGTCTCCCTTCCACTTCAATTCCTCTCCCCCTCTCTCCTTTTCGCTGATTTCCCCTGCCTGCCTCGGCTCCCTTTCTCCCCTGTTTCGTTCTGCGTCGATCTCTTTTTTTTTTCTTTCCCCTTCGGTAGCAGCAGCTCGACAATCTCTTGTCTAAGAGGGATTCAGTCACAAGTTTCTGAACAGAGTCCAGTGAAATTCCGCATGGAGGTTTGATCAAGAATAGCGTCGAGTTGTTAACAGTCAAGGGTGGACCACCACTTCGAATCCGTCTCAAACTACTCAAGCTCGATTACAAGCCACGACGAGTTTGAGAGAAGGAAGGAGACGTCTACCTCCGAAGAAGCTCCTGAACAACGAAACCATCACAAAAAAAAAAAAAAAAATCGGTGTTGGTTGTTGGTGGGGCCCACACAATTGCATCCCCCTCCCTTGCGGTGGAACAATTCTGCCGCAGCGGAGTAATTCTGCCGAAATCGAACAACCCGCCAGCGGGGCTTCGCCGTTAGTCGGTACACAACACGGGCCCCACGACCCGACCTCCCTCCCTTAGAAATCGTAACTCCGCGACCCATTGAAGCAATTCTGCCAAAATGAACAACTCATTGCAGCTGAAGCAATTCTGCGAAATCAGACAACTCGGCCGTCAGCGAAAGCAATTCTGCCCGAAATCGGACAACCATTTTGCCAGGAGCTTCGTCGTTGAGTCAGCCACACAAGGTGGGGCCCACCTGCCTCCTCCCTTCCTCCGCATAGGGGAGCAGTTCTGTCAAAATCGGACAACTCAGCTGCCACGGGAGCTTGCCGGCGCTGAGTCAGCCCACCAAAGGGGCCCGGCCTTTACCTCCCTCCTTCTGCCCAAATCGAGACAACTCGGCTGCCCATGAGAAGCAATTCTGCCGAGGCGAAACAATTCTACCAAACTGTCCTCCCTTCCTCCCCTGGCTGGGGGAGCAGTTCGGCCGGCCGGAGGTCGTCCAAGATGAGTCAGACCACCAGCCATCTCCCTCCTCCAGTGTAGAACCAATTCTCACCGGCAGAATTTCACTAGCCATCCGGGGTTTGAAACAACTTTCGGCAACACTCAAAGCAGAACCGTAGCCAGCAGCTCAACTCCAAGTCGTCGTTGTTCTTCGCGACATCTCTCGCTCAGTGTTCATCATTTCTCTCTATACCGCATACATATTCCACATATCACGAGAATAAATAAAAAAAAAAAAAAAAAAAAAAAAAAAAAATCAAAAAAAAAATAGCTCTTAAACAAAGAAGAGAGCCAAAAAAAAAAAAAAAAAAAAGAAAAGAATGAAAAAATATACATAAAAGGTGTACAGAGAATATACATTGTCCTAAAAAAAGCAAGAGGACGATAGAAATACGCATTACACAAAAGATAAACGATCCAAAAAGAGTAAGAGGATCAACAAAAAAAAAAGAAACAAAAAAAAAAGGGGTGTGTGTGTTGTGCTCGTTCATCTTTCTTCGTTTGAAACTTGTTCGTTCCTCCCGAACGAACAAGTCTCGGCGGGGCAATCAGTATGCACCAAAATATGCATGGCCCACGCTCGACGAGATCCAGAGTCCAACGACCCAAAACAAAGTTTGTGGACAGGCAGCGACAATCCTCGAAGTAACTCATCGCAGCCCACCGCCAGGATTCTGTTTCGTCGCGTCGTCAACACGGTGAGTCATCTCGCCGCATCATAGACTCAGTGAGTCATTGTCTAGTCAGCAACGACTCGATGAGTCATCACCACGTCGGCATGAGTCAGTATACAGTCAGCCATTTCAAACAGGAAGATGAAAACCTATAAAAGAAGCCACGATCCTCATTCCGGGGGATCTCAACGGGAGCTCCTGGTCTCCCTCCTCCCCTCTTCCCTCAACTTCACGAGCGAGAAGGGGATCGTGATCCCCTTTCCCAAAGAAAAATCCATCAACAACAACAAAGACCGGCTACAAAAGGCCGGGCGTTCCCTGTTCCAAGGGTTGGTTGGAAAAATTGAAAAGTTAGAGATATCACATTAGAAAGGCTCTCAACATCGGTCGTGAAGCTCTCTCGTTCCCGGATCGAAGGTCCAAAGCTCCCTTCACCGAGAAGAGTTCCTCACGCATGCAGGTTCTTTCATCGCAAAGAAGTCAACATCTGCAGGTTCGTTGGCTCTACGATTCGACCGAAGCAATTCTACACCGTCGCCGGCATCGTCACAAAAGTCGAAAACACACGGAACACAAATACTTCCGTCCGACCGACAAAAGCCACAACAGATCGTGTACGTTCGTTTCTGTAACTCGAAGTCTCGACGACGACCTCGCAGGAGCCAAAACTTCACCCAAACCACACGGAGATCGAATCAGAGGGTTATTAGGAGAGTGAACTCGCTTTTTTCTTGACTCACACACCTTGTAAACTCAAAATTATTCTTGCTGTTTTAGAGCTTTTAACATATTTCGATTTTTTTTTTTTTTTTTTTTTTTTTTTTAAATTATTTATTATCGTTCATGTGGAATATGTACAGTATAGACAGAAATGATGAACACCTGAGCAGAGATGTCGCAGTAACAACGACGACTTGGAGTTGAGCTGCTGGCTACGGTCTGCTTTGAGTGTTGCCGAAAGTTGTTTCGAAACCTCGGATGGCTAGTGAAATTCTGCTTCGGCAGAATTGGTTCTACACTGGAGGAGGGGAGACTGCGTGGTGCTGACTCATCTTGGACGACCTCCGGCTTCGGCCGAACTGCTCCTGCGTAGGGGAGGAAGGGAGGACGGTTTTGGTAGAATTGTTCCGGCCTCGGCAGAATTGCTTCTGCGGCAGCGGAGTTGCTCCGATTTGGGCAGAAGGGAGGCAGTGCCGTGGGCCCCGGCCTGTGTGGTGCTGACTCAGCGGCAAGCTCCTGCGGCGACGGAGTTGCTCCGGCTTCGGCAGAATTGTTCCAGTTTCGGCAGAAGGGGAGGCAACGCCGTGGGCCCCAGCCTGTGTGGCGCTGACTCAACGGCAAGCTCTGCAAAATGAGTTGCTCGATTTTATCAGAACTGCTCCCCTGCGGAGGAAGGGAGGCAGCGCCGTGGGCCCCGCCTTGTGTGGCGCTGACTCAACGGCGAGCTCCTGCGGCAGCGAAGTTGCTCCGATTTCGGCAGAATTGCTTCCTCATGGGTACGAGTTGTTCCGATTTCTGAGAAGGGAGGCGCGGTTTGTGGGCCCGTCTTGTGTGTGGCGCTGACTCAACGGCGAAGCTCCTGACAGCGGTTGTTGCTCGATTTCGGCAGAATTGTTCCGGCTAGGGCAGAATTGTTCCACCGCTAGGGGGGGGATGCGCTTGTGTGGGCCCCACCAACAACCAACACCGATTTTTTTTTTTTTTTTTTGGTTTGATGGTTTCGTTGTTCAGAGCTTCGGTGGTAGACGTCTCCTTCCTTCTCTCAAACTCGCCGTGGCTTGTAATCGAGCTTGAGTAGTTTGAGACGGATTCGAAGTGGTGGTCCACCCTTGACTGTTAACAACTCGACGCTATTCTTGATCAAACCTCCATGCGGAATTTCACTGGACTCTGTTCAAAAACTTGTGACTGAATCCCTCTTAGACAAGAGATTGTCGAGCTGCTGCTACCGAAGGGGAAAGAAAAAAAAAAGAGATCGACGCAGAACGAAACAGGGGAGAAAGGGAGCCGAGGCAGTCACGGGAAATCAGCGAAAAGGAGAGAGGGGAGAGGAATTGAAGTGGAAGGGAGACAAGGGGAGCCGACGCCGCGGGCGGGAGAGGACGGCGACGCAGAAGGGAGAGAAGGAGAACGGGGGCGGAGGGGATCTGAGGGGTCGCTGGGCGGGAGAGGGGAGCCGAATGAGGGAGAGAAAACGGGAGAACGGGGAGCCGGACACGGAGAGGACCGGGGAGAAAGAGAACGGGGCTGAGGGATCCCGAGGTCACTGGCGGGAGTGGGGAGCCGCACGAGGGAGAGGAGGAAAACCGAGACACCTGGGAGAGGGAGACCGCTGGGGAGAGGACGGGACGCTGCAGGGAGAGAAGGAGAACCGAGCCGAGGGGGAGACGAGGGCCGGTTAGAGAGGGGGAGCGAGGCCGAGGGAAGGAGAAAGGAGAACCGGGGAGGGAGATGCTGGCTTAAAGGAGAGAGGGATGAGAGGAAGATTGAGGAAGAGGGAAACCTGAGAGAGGAACGGTCGGCCGCCGTAGACGGAATTGAAACCAGATAGAAGAATTGATGAGGGCGGGGAGGAGAAAGGGAGAACAGGGGAGGAGAGGGAGAGAAAAGTGAAGCGGCGACTGCCGCGGAACGAAACAGGGGAGGAAGGAGAAAAAAGGGGAGAAAGAGAGGGGAAGCGGGAGAGAGAGAGGAAGGAAGGAAGAGGAGAGGGAGAGATCGGGAGTTTGCCGTGGGCCCCACCCCAATAGGTCTCGCTTACCTAGGATTTTCCAGATCGTGCCTCTTTAATATGATGATTATGGGTCCCGCCCTAATTGGATTGGCACTGACCTAGGGTTTTCCCAAATCGTGCTTCCTCCATTAAGGGATGTGGGCCCCGCCCGAATTCCGTTCTTTGATAACTTTAGTCAATTAATCCCCTATCCGAGGAGCTCATTGACTTTCCTTTGGTTCTCCTAAAAAATCCTCCTTTTCTTCTTGACTATCTGCGACGACTGTTTTTTTGTCAGTCCACGATTTGAGACTCTATAGTTTGGCATTTTTTCTGTCAGTCTGTGCTCTGTCTGCCACTGTATTCTGGTAGACAGGTCTTCGAACTGACTGTTCTTATCTGCGATTTTGGGAGGCTGCATGTGGTCGTTTTGTTGTCTTCTCTGATCCCTCCGGCTTGCGTCAGATGTCTCTGCGAATCCGATTCAATGGTACTGTAAAAAAAACTTTTTTTCTCCCGGCAAGCTCGGATTGAATTCGAGTCAGCCGGGTTTCCTACTCTCTTTTTTTTTTTCTTCCTTTTCCTTCCTCTTTTTCTCTCCTCTCATTTTTGACTCCTCCCTCAGTCTCTCATTTTCTCTCCCCTTTTTTTTTTTTTTTAGTTGTTCTTTTTTTTTTTGAATTCTTCTTTTCTCTCTATCTCACGCTCTAAGTGTTTGTCAATTTGTCTGTTGTGACATATTGACAGTTTTTGTGCCAGACGTTGTGAGTTTGTGTGGTGCCTGGCTCTGTCGTCAGGTGCTGCAATTCATTCGGGTCGCGCCGGGCTCTATCGCCTGGTGCTGAAATTGCTGTGGATTGATCCAGCTTGGTCGCCAGGAGACAATCTGTCTGCGCTAGCACACCTGTTTTGGATGCCGAGTGCAATTAGCAGTCTGGTCGCAGTAGGCCAGAGTTGATTGCTAATGCAAGGTTGCAGCCGGCAATGGTCGCCTGGTGCGAGTTGTGTTGAGGTCGCAGCCGGCAAGCGTCGCCGAGTGCGAGTTGGGCTGGGGCCGCAGCCGGCAAGGGTCGCCGGGTGCGAGTTGTGTTGCCCTTTTTGTCATAGCTTTTTTTTATTACGACTGCTTCTTTTTGTCGTAACTTTTTTTTTTGAGCGACGACTTCTTTTTGTCGCGGCCTTTTTTTTTTTTTGAGTTACGTGCGACACCTTTGATTCGCGGTTGGCTCGATCGCCGGAGGTTGGATGTTTGTTGTAGTTACCGAAAGTGTCGAGGCTTTGGTTCGGCTGAACTTCGGTTAAGTCGCTAGGAGGCTGAATTCCAGCGTTGGTGCACCTGGCTCTGGTCGCCGGGGTGAAGCTTGTTCTGTTGGTTGCGTCCGCTCGGTCGCCGGCCGGAGAGTGTGAAGTGCAGCACCCGACTTCGGTCGTCGGGTAGTGTTTTTGCACTCCTCTGCACGACGCTTTTTTACTTGGCTTGCTTTTGATCACGCCAACCGCTTGACTTGGTCGCAATGAGTTGAGTTGCGCCTGGCCTGGTTGCCGGGCATTTTGTTTCATAATATCCCTTTCCTGTCCAACTTCGGTCGTCCGGCACTAGGACCGGGTATCGCGACATCTAACTCTGTCGTTAGATGCTGAGTTCTCTGTTTTGGTGCGCCTAACTTGATCGTCCCGGGACTAGAGAACTCTGTCTTGTTCGCCTCGGTTTGGTGGCAGCGAGACTTTGGGACTGTTCTCCGTTTGGGCCGTCGAGAACAATGTTGTTGTTTTTGGTCGCACCCGACTCGGTCGTTGGATGCTGCTCCTTTTTTTTTTTTACTGCGGCCAGCCTTGTAGTTGGCTGCGAATTTGAAGATGTGCTCCACCCGATTTGGTCGCTGGGTGAGATAACTCCATTTGGATCGTACTCGGCTCGGTCGCCGAGCACGAGACTTGTTTGTCGCACTGTCGAAAAGGATTGGTATACCTCTTCGGTTTGCCCCCTCTCTTTTTTTTTTTGTTTCTCCGTTTTTTTTTTGACTGACGACTTGTTCTTTTTGTCGTCCCTCTGTTTTTCTTTTCTTGCGACTTCGATTTTTTTTTTTTTTTGTCGCAGGTTCCCCTTCTTTTGTTTTTATTTGCGACTCTGCTCTCTCTTTTTTTTTTGTCGCAGGGGATACATAAAATTTTTTTTTCGAAAGAGTGATTGACGTACCTGTTTGTTTTGCCGCAGATGTTTACTGTCTCAGCTTCAGTTACCCTCCTCGGTTTGACCTTTTCAGATGTCTCTGTGCTGTCCGATGGTGTTGCGCGACGCTGCCTGCGGGTCAGAGATTCAAATGGACAAGAGAAGTCGATGTTATTACCTCACGGCGAATCAGCATTCGGGGGTCAGTCCGTGTCTGCGCCCACGCTCATGAGTGTGCATGACTTGTGGAATCGTCCAGTGGTTGAGGACGACCAGATTTGTTATCTTCTGCGACAAGCGGCCTTCCCTTCACATCAGGCTGGGGGGAACGTTCTGTTGAGCCCTCTGCATAAGTTAGCCACGTACACAGCACCCGAGCTATCGATTCACGACCCTCGGTTCGGCATTTGGGACGATTCACACCCCGCACCACCGGTTCCTTTTCCCGTACATGTGCCCTTTTACTTCGAATGGACCTGCACCATCGTTCGTACTTGCCCGGAGATCTTGGCTAGACTGGGCATTTTGACCGCAATCCGTGCCTCCGCTTTTACTTATCAGTGCTCCACCCATGTGATTCATGCCTTCTTGGAGCTGTGGTGTCCGTCGACGAATACGATTTTCACTCGACGTGGGGAATTCTCAATTTCTTTGTGGGACTTACATCATCTTTGTGGGCTGCCCGTTTCTGGATCTATCTACGACGAGGTGGTGCCAACGGTGGCTGACTTTACTGCTGTCCGACCTCTACCGCTGCCGGAGGGTGTATCATATTTACTGTTGGCCTTCTACCGGATTTACTGTCGTCGCGACCCGGGAGACAAGAAGAGTCCTGCCGTGTCCTTTTCGGACTGAACATCCTTTTGGTTTCGCACTGAGGAGGGGGTCGTTCCTTCGTCTGACCCTTGGGCTGATCGCGGCAAGATGACAGAGTCCCGTAGCAGAGATCGTTCTACTATTCAGGATCGGGTCCTTGTTGAACTCGGCGTACCTGAGGCTTTTGCAGATGAGGTCTACTTGGCAGCATTCTTAGCCCTTTGGTTGTGCCGCGAGCAGATCCCCATGGCGGGTTTTGCTATCGCGACCGGGATACCTTCAAGATGGCCTGTTTGATGGCGGCCCGGGACAAAAGTGGGCTTGGCCGGGCGGCTTTGGCACATCTTTATCGAGCCTCAACAGTTTCTCTCCGGTCGCATAGCTTGACCGTTCCTTTGTGCCTGGTTGGCGCAGCGTTTCGGTGCTCACAGCGCAGATCCTAACGAGGGCACTGGTCCTCTCATGTGGATGTATCGGAACCCAGAACTCTGCCGACATTTTACTCCGGTCGAATCCCGTGCATTTTTTTGGAAGAGTTCGATCAAGACTTGGTATCCAGCCGAGGCTCTTCCTTCTGGCATTCTTCTTGGCGCGAGGAGTCGCGTGGCTTCATCGATCGAATCGGACTATTTTCTCGTGGTGTTCGATCAACTTCTTTGGTTTACCGGCAGCAGCGACACTCTGGCTATTGAGCCGCACAGTCCTCACAGTTAAGCTAGGCAGTTTGGCTTTTGCCGGGATTTGCCCGGCGTGCTTGTTCTGATCAGCCGCAGGCGTAGTCTCTCTTTCGGCCCTTTTGGAGATGTGGAGGACCAGCGTCGCAAGGCCTTTTGGTCATGTTGAGGTGCCAGTTTTTCTGGGTGCTGACGCAGACCCTGGTGTCACTTTGAGCTTCAGGGAATCGTGGCTCGAGCACGTAGTCGCCCTTTTCGAGGTATGTGAACTTCTGTCTCTTTTCCTTTGGCTTCTTTTCTTTGTCTCCGATATTTCCTTCATCTTTCTACCCTCTTCTTTTTTTTTTAGCATGAGTGGAAGAACCTTGCTCGAACCATCGTGTCCGAGTTGCTGCGTGCGCTGAGTGATGATGACGCAGAGGCTCTCCTACCACGTCCTGCCTCTGCTAAGGCCAAGAAGGGGAAAGCCAAGGCTAAACAGCCTCGTCCGAAGGTAGTGAAGGAGAAGTTACCTGCGGCAAAGGCGAAGGGTATAGTGCTGATGGAGCCGTCAGTGCCAGAGGAAGAGGCCAAGCCTGTGGTCCTTGCATTGCTAGCGTATCCAATTCCAACTTCGCAGGAGAAGAAGAAGAAGGCTCCAGCCAAGCGGAAGGCACCTCTCCTGCCCCCGATTTTTGCTCCTCCACCCTTCATTAAGCGCGTCCGAAGTAGTGTTGCTAAGCCATCCGAGGATTTGTCTGATGTCCCTAGCTCGTCGGCTCTTACATTTGGAACCGCCCAACCTTTGGCCGTTTCGACTCCTCTTCTTCTTCCAGGTCCGTCTCAGGGGCGTTCTGGAGAAGCTCGGTTGGTTGACCCGTGGGAGATTCAGCTTAGTCCGGCTTTGGACGAGCCGTTGGACCTTTCTGGGTTGGAGTTACCTCACCACTCCATGCTGGACGAGGAAGATCACATCTCTTTGGCAGACCTCGCCAGAATGCGATTCCGTAAGGGTCCGCTATCTGCTGCTGATCCTATACTCGATGAAGTGGAGGACGATACGACAGTGGTTGCTGATGGTGCATACCCTCAGACCGAAGCAGAGACGACTGTGGATGGAGTCACTGTTGCCGGCTTGAGCCAGGTGGCCGTCGGGGGAATTCAGCCTGATGCCCCGGTACTTCGTCCCTATTCCAGCGACTCCAGTCCACCGTGATCCAGCCTTCTATTGTGTCTTTATCTTCGACTGGTGGAGAGCCGTCATCAGCCCTTCATCCGCCAGGCAGCGATCATTCGACCTCTTCAAGTCTTTGTCGGTGAGTCATGATTTCCTTTTCTCCTTTTTAGTATATATATATTTGTTTGTCTTTTCTCCCTCGAACTCATAGCCTCTGTTTCTACAGGGGTCCTCGAGACGTCCATCAGCGAGGACGACTCTAAGGCTTCAGAGGGCGTCTTTGGGGTTGTGGGAGGACTTCATCCAGACGGACCTCTTGCCAGCCAGCGATCCGAGTTCACCCGAATTGGTGGAGGATGCCTTCGCCTGCCTTGAGAAGCTGATTGAGGTAGGTATCGACACCTCTATATTGGGATATTGGGTTGATGAATTTGCATCCAGGGCGGCTCGACTTCAGCATTTGCGCTATTCGCTGGAAGGGAAGCTCAGTCTAGAAGAACGCCAAGTTGCAGAGGCTGAACTTACTGAAGCTGAGCGACGTGTGACCAGCAGTCGTGACCAACTGTCCGCTAGTGTCGACCAGAATCGGGCGGCTAGGCAAGCTGTCAAGAGGAGCGGCGCGCCATAAACAGATTACTCAGGTTTCAGCTCGACTTGACTCTTTGGATGCACAACTTGCGACTGATAGGAGACAGCTTGATACAAAAGATGAAGAGGCTGCCACTATTCGTCGACGTTTGGCCGAGGTTAGAGCTCGGCCTACTTTTAGCGAGGAGGAGGGACATGAGCTAGCCGACGCCCAGGCTGAGGTGATCCGTTTGAAGGGCCAACTTACCAGTTTCGAGCTTCAGCGACTTTGAGGCCATATCACTCTTTCTTTCCTTTGCATTTTTTTTTTTGCCTGGTTTATGTTTTGTGAGGCTGAGAATATTCCCATATGATTTTTTATGAGAAGTACTCTCCTTTATTCGACTACTTTTCCTTTTCTCACATTTTTTCGCTGCCCTTTTCATGGGTAAAATCGTTTGAGAAATTTACCGTTCGTTATTGGCAGCTCCGACCCGTTTGCAGTGATGAGCTTATAGGCGCCATTGGTATATGCCTCCTGCACCACGTACGGTCCTTCCCACTTTGGGGCGAATTTGCCCCCGGTTTTGCTGGTGAAAAGCATCGGCCGTCTTACTGCGAGCACTAGATGGCCTTTCTGGAATGACCTGTGTCGTACCTTTTTGTTGAAGGCTCTGGTCATGCGGGACTGATAGCATTCGAGACGTTGTTGTGCCTCGAGTCGTTGTTCATCGAGAGACTCAAGTTCTGCGAGCCTCAATTGGGCACATTCCTCCGTCGTCAGTCCTTCTCTTACTGCTATGCGTAAGGAAGGGAGTTGTACTTCGAGAGGGAGCACCGCCTCGGAGCCATAAACCAGCGAGTATGGAGTCGACCGGGTAGGCGTTCTGGTCGCCGTTTCAGTATGCCCATAAAGCTTGGGAAGCTTTTCATCCCAGCTCCTTTTGTGTGTGCCGACCGTTTTCTTCAGAATTTTTGCGAGTGTCTTATTGAAGGCCTCTGCGAGTCCATTGGCTGCGGGTTGTAAGCCGGCGACATCGGCTGTTGTATGCAAAATTTTTCGCATAAGGTCCATGACTTTATTCCTGAAGGGTGTACCGTTGTCCGTCCACGATATCTTGTGGAACTCCATATCTGTATATGATTTGAGTTCGGATGAAGTCGGCGGCGGTGGTGGCTTTGATCTCTCGGTAGGCTGCAGCCGGCCCATTTGGAGAAATAGTCGGTGGCAGCCAAGATGTATTGCCGGGTCGGTGTCGGATTTGGGAGTGATAGGGCCGATGATATCCATGCCCCAGGCTTGAATGGCCAGGAAGCGACCGTTGGGTGAAGCGGCACCGGTGGTTGATGTATGTAATCGGCATGGAGTTGGCACGGTTTGCAGGTTCGAGCCATTTCGATGGCGTCCCCGAGCATAGTTGGCCAATAGTAGCCGAGTCGTTTGACTTGTAGGTGGAGCTTCGGGCCAGCTTGATGTGCACCGCAGATCCCACCATGTGTTTCTTTCAACACTTGCAACCCCTCTTCTTTTGAAAGACAGCGTAGGAGCAGACCTTTATACGACCTTCGGTATAGTACATCATTGATGAAAATGTACCGAGGAGCTGTCCGCCGGATTTGGACTCACTCTCGCAGGTCGACTAAGAGTGTGCTGTGACGGAGGAAGTTGATGATAGGCTTGCACCAGTCCTCGGTCTGATTTTGGCTAGCCGAGATAGGGAGAGATTCTTCTGTCTCCTCTGTTTGCTCTTCTTCTTTTCCTTCCTCGAGTGGTGGAGGGATGACCCATCGTTCACAAATGGGAACTTGGTTTGGCCGTTCGTCGAAGTGTGCTAAGCTGGCGGCAATGCCGGCTAATGCGTCGGCTGGCCCATTCTCGGAGCGAGGGACATTGTGGAGTGAAACATACGGGATTTGGGCCAGAAGTTCACCGGAATATCTCCAGAGAGGTTCGAGCTCGAGTTTCTTGACTTCGAACTCTCCTGACAATTGTTTGATGACCAAAGCCGAAGTCGCCAGAGATATTTAATTGCGGCGGTTGCATCTCGACCGCTATACCGAGTCCCGTGAATGGCTTGATACTCGCTTCATTGTTCGAACAAATCTGGGATAGCATGAACGAATCACGGCAAGAGATCCTTCTTTCGAGACACGAAAAGGACTCGGCCCAGCTCCATTTCTTCGTCTGCGGGGCCGTCAAAATACTTCTCCCAAGGGGAAGTACTTCACCAGGAATATTTCTTCGCCTGGGAATTCCTCGCTTAACTCCCATTCGCCGCACCGGGTGGTCGGCCAAGAAATTAGTAAGAGCTTGACCTTTGATAGCTCGTTCTGAACGAAGTTGATCTCAAATTCGGAGAGAAGCAGCGCCCATTTTGCCAGTCGACCAGAGAGAATTGGTCGTGACATAATATACTTCAACGGATCAGCTCTTGAAATGAGATTTGTCGAATCGCCCGGGAGGTAGTGCGAAGCTTTTGAACTGCGAATATGAGAGCCGGACAAGTCTTCTCAATCGGTGTATAGTTGAGCTCGGGCGACCACCAATGTTCGGCTAAGGTAGTAGAGAGAACGTTCTTTATTGTCCTCATCACATTGAGCCAAAAGAGCTCCCACCGACTTCTCCGTGTGCTGCGATGTATAGCAGCAATGGTTTGTCGACGATCGAGCTACGAAAGCACCGGTGGCTTGGTGAGATCGCCTTTATGTTGTTAAAGGCGTTCCGGCATGTATCGTCGCCCCACTCGAGCGGTGTACCTTTCTTTAGCAGCCAGCTGAAAGGCTGGCACCTCCCGGCAAGGTTCGAAATGAAACGGCGGATGTATGCCAGGTGACCTTGGAAGCTTTTGAGCTCAGAGACGTTTCTGGGCTCCGGCATCTTTTGAATGACATCGATTTTCAACTGGTCTATTTCAATTCCTCTATGGTGGACGAGGAATCCCAAGAATTTGCCGGAGGTGACGCCGAAAGCACACTTTAACGGATTCATTTTGAGCTGAAACCGTCGCAGTCTCTCAAATACTGCCCGGAGGTCGAGAAGATGGTCGGCTCTCTGCTTTGTTTTCACCACCAAGTCGTCGACGTAGCATTCGACTCGCTTATGGAG
This sequence comes from Aristolochia fimbriata, assembly GCA_019845555.1. NCBI lineage: Eukaryota > Viridiplantae > Streptophyta > Magnoliopsida > Piperales > Aristolochiaceae > Aristolochia > Aristolochia fimbriata. The sequence goes on from CM034078.1 coordinate 21,762,387, forward strand.
GAAGTCGTTGAAGATGTTTTATATCGCTCTTTGATATGTCGCACCGGCATTTTTGAGTCCGAACGGCATAACTTTGTAGCAGAAGATGCCTTTGGGGGTGCGGAAAGCAGTGAGTTCTTCATCTTTTGGGTCCATCCGAATTTGGTTGTAGCCGGAGGACCCGTCCATGAAAGATAGAGCCTCATGACCTATTGTCGCATCTACCATGAGCTCGGTAATTGGCAGAGGAAAGTCATCCTTCGGGCACGCTTTGTTCAGGTCGCGAAAGTCGACGCAAACCCGAATTTGGCCAGTCTTCTTCTTGACTGGGACGATGTTTGCAATCCAGGACGGGTACTTCACCTCCCTGATGAAATTTGCTGCGATCAACTTGTCGACCTCCTTTTCGATTTCTGGCACTAGTTCTGGCCGGAATCGTCGTTGCGATTGCTTCACTGGTCGAACAGAGGGATGAACCGCCAACTTGTGGACTGCCTCTCGCGGGTCGAGGCCAGGCATCTCTGTGTAGTTCCAGGCAAAGATGTCGCGATATTCGCAGAGCAGCGCCATGTATTCGACCTCTTCATCGGCCGTCAATGAAGCACTGAGGAATGTCGGCCTGGGGTCCTCTGCTGTGCCCAAGTCGACTTTCTTTAATTCATCGACGGTTGACTGGCCTCCTTCTTCGAATTCAGCCGGAGCCTCTTTCAAAACAAATTCCTCATCATCTTGTTCGTCGTCAGAGACGGAGATGTGATTCACCATTACCGAGTCGTATGCGCGAGCTCGTGCGAGGGCTGCTTTCAAAGTATAGATGATGACTGGCTCGCCGTCTTTCTTTGGTTGACGTCGATTGATGGCAGCTTTTGTGTAAATAATCACCGGCTTTGAAGTATCCTGTTCCTCTGTTGGGATTTGGCCAACTGAGACTTGGTACACGTATGCCGATGATTTTCTGGTTATCTTTACCGGCTTTGTTTGGGCTGTATAGATCTTGATTGGTTTTGACCTTTCATAGCCAAGGCCCAGGCGACCTTGACTGATGCGCTGCCCTTCGTTCTTTAGCTTCTCCTGCTCTGGAGTGAAGATGGGTAAAGTCACAGGAGGCTTGGCGTGAATCTCGTCTTTTGTAAGATTGCCCCCTGCTCTGGCCATGAACCGGTAGGCATTTGGGTCGAAGCCTTCATTTGAGCGTGTGGATGGCAACTATTGTTGGTTCGGCAGCCGCTTCACGATACTTCTTTCCTCTAATTTTGGTAGAGGAAGCGTGACCTTTTCTGGCAACGGGGTCGGCTGGATTTTGTTGCAGGCGACCAGGGGAGCCTCTCCTTTCTTCCTTTGGCGACCGTGGAAATGTGTCGCAAGATGGGCATGTTAGCGCCGATTTGGTGTAGGCGCCGACCGTGGGCCGATTTATGACCGTGTGTTGGCTGCTTTGTGGAGATCGACTTGCGTGCGTGGTCTGTTTGAGGGATGCAACTTGCGTCGAAGTCCGTGGTTTGGCTGGATCTGCGGCGACTGTTTGAGTGTTGTATCTTGCACGGTTGTTTGGACGATGCAACCTGCGTCGGGTACCTTTAGCGTTAAGCTGTTTGGTTCGACCAAGGTGACAATTTGACTTTGTCGGTCTGGTCGCCGATAGAATTTAGCATCTGCGAACGACGCCTCTGCTTCTGTGAATGGGCTTTCGTCGGCATACACCGTTTTCTGCTCGCCGTTTTCCCAATACTTGAAGCATTGGTGCAGTGTGGATGGTACGACTCCGTTTGAATGAAGCCATGGTCGACCCAGGAGCAAATTGTAGGACGTCCTAGAGTCGATGACTTGGAGAGGAGTGTCGGCCACCATATCCCCGATGTGCAGCTTCAGGTTCGTCATGCCGAGCGTTCTTTGGCCCTCCTGGTTGAAGCCTTGAATGAGGAGGGAACTTGGAGAAAGGTCGCCAGCAGAGAGACCAAAGTTCTTCATCGTGTGAATGGGCAGAATGTTGACTGCGGATCCACAGTCGATGTGGATACGGTTCATTTTATAGTCTCTGATGTAGCCGGAGACAAACAACGGTCTGTTGTGATTCTTCGACCCCAATTGTGCGTCTTCCTCTCATAATGTATTGCAGGGCGCGCATGTGACGACCAATGCTTCCTCCGACTTTGCGAGATGCGCTTTGGTATAAGCATCTTCCTCTTCTTTTCGAAAAGGAGGGGTTAACCCGATTTTTGGCAGGTCATTCTTTCTCATCTACAGCGTCTCGAGCTCAGCTTTGAGTTCCTCTGGTTTGTCGAGGACTCGGATTAAGGCTTGTCTGGACCTGATGTCCAAATCGAGATCATCTTCTATTTTGTTGAGATGTGAGATTTGTTTGAGCGACGTCTCGAGGTCGTCGCATTCGACGACAGGTCTTTTGCCCTTCTCTTTTGTTACTGTTGCTTGCTCGGGAGGAGCTATTGAGCAGGTCACCACCATTGCAGGCGGCGAGAAAAACTCCTTCGGGAAGAACTCCGCCAATGTAACGGGTCTTCTTTTCTTTTTGTTTGCCCCCTGGACGTCAGTCTTGGGAGTTTTCCTTTGGCGTTTTGCGGCTCTTTTGTTTGGCCGCTTTGCCTTTGTTTTGGTGGTCGCCAGTGCCGGTTCGATTTCTCGAATAGGCTTCTTTCTCTGGGTGACCAAGATCCACCCCTCTGCGTCGGCTGCAGCTTGTTCCGCGGGTGCGGTTTTGGTGCGACCTTAGCGGTGATCGCCTGTTGTTATGAGGTCGGCTGGAGGAACCGGGCTTTGGTCGGTACTCCTTCTTCGTGGCCTGCTTCTTGTTTGGCCGAGTTAGCTGATTCGGCTCGGCTCGGATGGAGATGGCATATGAGGAGGCTGTGTTTTCAGCTCCTTCAATTTCAATACGGCCTTGCGCCGCCAGCTCCATGATGCGATCCTTCAAGACGAAATATTTTTCCGTCGAGTGCCCAACCAGTCGATGGTATTTGCAAAAATTGGGATCTTTGCTTTTGGATTGGTCGCCAGGCCTTTATATTTCTGGCAGCCTCAATAGTTGGTTGTCCAGCAGCTGATCGAGCATGATGGGAACGTCGGCATCGGCAAAGGGATATGTCTTTGCCTCGTCGTTCTTCCAAAGGTCAACTTCTTGAAACCTCCCCAATTGTCGTGGGAGGTAAGTCTGCTTGACCTTACTGCCGACCTTGATCGGTTCGGCAAGTATTTGTCGCGAAAGAGGACTTTGATTTCTCTTTTCGTTTCTTTGGATGCAATCGCGGCCGGTGCCTTCCCTTTTTGCGGGGTCGGCGGAAGAGGATCCTTCTTCTCCTCGTTCTTCTATCAAGTTTTCCATATTGTGAGCTTACATTGCGAGCTCTTGAAATCTTTTCGCCTTCGCTCTGTATGTAGCGAGGAGGTTCCATCGCATTCCCGTGAGCACATTTCTATTTCGCTTCGGCGATAGATTCGAGCTTTCTTTGCAATTGAGGCTCAGGTTCCTCCATCGGTTGATGTAGTCGACCACTTTTTTCGCCCTTCTTCGCTTTTAGATTGGCGATCTCGACTAGTGTTACAAGACGCCGAAAATCGTAGAATTGATCGAGGAATTCGCTCTCCAGTTGCTCCCAACTGTCAATAGACTCTTGAGGCAGCTCGATGTACCAATCGAAGGCATTTCCCTTCAGCGATCGGCCGAACTGCCTGACCAATAGGTCGCCGTCTGTGCCGGCGTTGTTGCAAGTTTCGATGAAATGTGCGACATGCTGCTTTGGGTGGCCGTCGCCGTTGAATTGTTGAAACTTGGGAGGGTGATAGCCGATTGGCATTGGAATATTCTGGATCCTCTGTGTGTACGGTCTCTTGTAGGCGACTGATTTGTGGTCGCCGGCACTGTTTCGTACTGCACGGTTGATGAGCTCTGTAATGGAGTCAAGGGTAAGAGCAGATGGATCCACTTCGGGTCGGCCTCTACGGATGGCCACTGGAGCGACGGGCGGCAGCTCGTCGTCGGAGGAAGAGTCTTCTCGCGGCAGTTCGGCTGAGGCGCTGGTAGTCGGCCGATTTCGGTCGACTTCTTGAGAGACGCCACTGGTGTTATTGGTGGTTGTGCCCATTTCGAGCCGTTCAAACATCTTCGCAATTTGATCATTGCGAGCTGCTAGTTGAGCATCACGGGCTGCCAGCTGCGCATCTTTTATGCGCAGCTGTTCGCTTTGCTCCTTTATTGCAGCCTGCATCTCGGCAAGTTGTTCTTCAATGGTCTTGGCCGAAGTAGTCATTGCGGCCATCTTGACAGTTTGCGTCGGGGTAGTTATTCTCGACGCAGCTTGAAGATATGAAGCCTTCGTTGGTGACTTCATTGGAGAGGTGGTTGTTGTGGGGGACCGGTCAGAAGGACCAGTCGCAGGTTGATTGCGGAAGGTGGCTCTGGGCGACGACTGACTCGTAGTGACAGCCGTCGGTGAGAATCGGCAAGATGGAATGGGCGATGTGGCGGTAGGGGAGGTCACCGTTGTTTGTCGGCGAGGTGAACGGACAGGTGGTGGACCAGCTGCTGCGTTTAGCGCGGCCAGGAGGTCATGTGAGACCAGCATAACCGGCGAGTTGTCTGTCGCCGATGTTCTCTGTACGGAGGAAGCCGGCACAGAGTGTGTTCTGGTCGCAGGGAGAGAGGAGATGCCCCCGCTTTGCTCGTATAGCTGTACCAAGGTGGGAACAATAGAGCTTCTCCGTGACGGCGGCGACTGCGTCGGGCTGGCGGTCGGGCTGCGAGAAGGTGAAGCGACGACAGCCAGATATGTTGGATTGGCCATCACCGACATCAGTTTGGTGGAGGATGCGGCAGGTTTAGTTGAGGCCGCGGTAGCCGGAGGAACAAACATGGTCGTTGGGCGACGGGTGTCACGCATGAAAGGAGCTTGTCCAGTGGACAGACTTCTGGCCAGAGCCCTTGTAAATGGGCGTGTGGCATGTGGAGGAGATGTCGGAGCGCGGAGGTTGGCCGAAGATGCGGCAGCTGGTCCGCGAGCTCCGGTGGTTGAGTTCGCAGTCTCGGCGGGGCACGGTTGAGCAGAACTCGAGGAGGCAGTCTGTTTGCCTCCGTTGTTGTTGTTGTTGTTGTTGTTGCCGTTGTTGGCATTGCTGGCCATGGCTGAGGTTGGGGATTTTTTTTTTGTTGGACGGAGAAGGAGACGAGAGGTAGGAAAGGTCCCATCGGGCGTGCCAAATCTGTTTCACCGAAAATCCGTCGGTCCGCGAAGAGGCGCGACCGAGAGAAGTTTTCAATTACTTTAGAATAATTTTGAGATTACAAGGTGTGTGAGTCAGGAAAAAAGGGAGTTCACTCTCCTAATAACCCTCTGATTCGATCTCCGTGTGGTTTGGGTGAAGTTTTGGCTCCTGCGAGGTCGTCGTCGAGACTTCGAGTTACAGAAACGAACGTACACGATCTGTTGTGGCTTTTGTCGGTCGGACGGAAGTATTTGTGTTCCGTGTGTTTCGACTTGTGACGATGCCGGCGACGGTGTAGAATTGCTTCTGGTCGAACTGTAGAGCGACGAACTGCAGATGTTGACTTCTTTGCGATGAAAGAACCTCTGTGCGTGAGGAACTCTTCTCGGTGAAGGGAGCTTTGGACCTTCGATCTGGGAACGAGAGAGAGCTTCTGCACTGATGTTCAGAGAGCCTTTCGAATGTGATTTCTCTAACTTTTCAATTTTTCCAACCAACCCTTGGAACAGGGAACGTCTGGCCTTTTGTAGCCAGTCTTTGTAGTTGTTGAGGGATTTTTGCTGGGAAAGGGGATCACGATCCCCTTTCTGCTCGTGAAGTTGAGGGAAGAGGGGAGGAGGGAGACCAGGAGCTCCCCGTTGAGATCCCCTGAATGAGGATCGTGGCTTCTTTTATAGGTTTTCATCTTCCTGTTTGAAATGGCTGACTGTATGCTGACTCATGCCGACGTGGCGATGACTCATCGAGTCGTTGCTGACTAGACGATGACTCACTGAGTCTATGATGCGGCGATATGACTCACCGTGTTGACGACGCGACAAAACAGAATCCTGGCGGTGGGCTGCGTTGAGTTACTTCGAGGATTGTCGCGGCCTATCCACGAACTTTGTTTACTGGGTCGTTGGACTCCAGGATCTGTCGAACGTGGGCCATGCACATTTTGGTGCATACAAATTGAAAACTTCTCTCGGTCGCGCCTCTTCGCGGACCGGCGGATTTTCGGTGAAACAAAAGTATAGAGGATAATATTCAATGGTTGAACCATTAGTCCAACCCGGTCAAACCAAGTTCGGCCAAAACCGAACATACTGCCGGTTTGATGGCCGGTTCGGTTTTTAAAAATTGATACAAAGAATCTTTAAGAAGCCTTGAAAACCGGCTCTGGCCAACGTAAGGGAAAAAAAATTTTTAATAAAAAAATTCTAATTTTTTTAATTTTTATTTTTTATATTTTAAGCTCTTGCCTCTAAGGAATATGAAGAAAAATAATGTTAGAATACGAAAATATGATGAAATTTTGTAAAAAGTTTATAATAAATAATTATGAAGAAAAAAACATTGAAAGAAGTTTATAAGGGAATATCAAGAAATATTTCAAATGAATGCTATAATAAGAAAATATAAAGAAAAAATTTGAATGAAGCTTTAACAAGAGTGTATGATGATAAATTTTTAAAAGAAGGCAATTAATCTAAAGAATATGAAGAAATTTTAGAAACACCCACTTTAGTAAGGGATTATGAAGAAAATTTCTAATGGAGGTGTATGATGATAAAATTTTAAAAGAAAGCAATAATAACGAGAAACTACAATAAGTGAGGAACTAAAAAAATAAGGAAAAAAGGCTAGAGAAGAAAAATATGAAGAAAAAAGTTGAATGAATGTCTTTAATAAATAATAAGGGAACACTCCAAAAAGTTTGAAACAAGGTTATAATAATGGAATGCAAAGAAAATTTTTGAACAAAGGCTATTTGTAAGGAATATTAATAAAAAATTCAAAAAATGATAACAAAAAATAATGAAGAAAAACATTGAAATAAGGCTACATTAAGGGAATATGAAGAAAAATTTAGATAGAATATGACTTCAACTTCTCATAGACGGTGTCAGTCAGAACTTCTTTGGTAGATAAAGTCTTCAATGAGTGAAAACCAGACCAGACTTAGTCCGTAGTACGAGCCACATACATATATACAGAGCCGCACCCCTTTGATATGATGAGAAGAAGAGGGGTCACCCTCTTTTCTTTTCCGCACCCATCCTTATTTACTAATTTTTCGGGTGTATGGATCAGTTGGCAGATCACTGAGCTTTTAACCTATTGGTTGCAGGTTTACCGCCTATTTATTATACACTAACCTACCTTAGACTTTACTATGTCTAAGGATGCATAGTCATGCTTAAAAGAGATCACTCTTTGGTGGAGGAGAGGTAAGGAGTACTTGAAGGAGCACCATGCTGGAAGGATATCGAGATGTCGGGCACCATAGACAATAGTTGTGTGCCCATGGCACTCGGATTTATCGAAGACACGTCATCACATGCACGACAGTGTCAAATTGTGAAAACTGCTATTGACGTTGATGCAACAATGTTAGTGTAGCTGCGGCTTAGTGCCAACACTAACATAACAACTCTTATTTACGAAACTTGACTCATTTGAGTTAGTGCAAGGGCGTTACCATAGCAGACTTAGTATGTGCGCCCACAATACTTAGCTAGGGATGGCAACGGGTTCCCGTAACCGGGAAACCCGCATTGACCCGACCCGCTGAAAGCGGGTTCGGGTTTGCATATTTTCCCCGCGGGGCGGGTTTGGTATTTTGGAACGAAACCCGTCACGGGTTTGGGGCGGGGACGGGTTTTGCCCCAAAAACCCGACCCGGCCCATTTAATATTTATAAAAAATAAAATATTAAAAGGTAAATATATAATAAAAAAATATATTAATATATTTTATATATGATAAAATATTTAAGTTAAGTATTTACATGTTTATGTATGCACCAAAATGTGCATGGTCCACATTCGACAGATCCAGGAGTCCAACGACCCAGTAAACAAAGTTCGTGGATAGGCCGCGACAATTCTCGAAGTAATTCGATGCAGCCCACCGCCAGGATTCCATTTCGTCGCGTTGTTAACACGGTGAGTCATCTCGCCGCAGCATAGACTCAGAGAATCATCGTCTAGTCAGCAACAACTCGGCGAGTCATCGCCACGTCAGCATGAGGCAGCATACAGTCAGCCAATTCAAACGAAAAGATAAAATCTCTGGAAAGATGTTGCAATCCTCATTTAAGGGATCTCAACGGGGAACTCCTGGTCTCCCCCCTCCCCTCTTCTCCCTCAACTTCACGAGCAGAAAGGGGATCGTGATCCCCTTTCACAGGCAACGTCTATCACAGACAGGCTACAAAAGGCCAGAAGCATTCTGTTCTAGGGGTTGGAAAAAATTTTCATCCCTACCGATTGGAGAAATCACATTCGAAAGACTCCCTTAACATCAGTGCAGAAGCTCTCTCGTTCCCAAACCGAAGGTCAAAAACTCCCTTCACCGAGAAGAGTTCCTCACGCACAGAGGTTCTTTCATCGCAAAGAAGTTCAACATCTGCAGTTCATCGCTCTATAGCTCGACCAGAAGCAATTATACACCGTCGCTGGCATCGTCACAAGTCGAAATACACGGAACACAAATACTTCCGTCCGACCGAAAAAAGCCACACCAGATAGTGTACATCTGTTTCTGTAACTCGAAGTCTCGACGACGACCTCGCAGGAGCCAAAACTTCACCAAATTCACACGGAGATCGAATCAGAGGAAGCCTAGGAGAGTGAACTCGCATTCCTTGATATTTACAACACACCCTGTAACAAATTTATTCTTAAGTAATTGACATATTCTCTCGGTCGCGCCTCTTCGCAGACCGGCGGATTTTCGGTGAAACAGATTTGGCACGCCCGGTGGGACATTTCCTACCTCTCATCTCCTTCTCCGCCCAACCAACAAAAAAAAAATCCCCAACCTCAGCCATGGCCAGCAATGCCAACAACGGCAACAACAACAACAACAACAACAACGGAGGCAAACAGACTGCCTCCTCGAGTTCTGCTCAACCGCGCCCCGCCGAGACAGCGAACTCGACCACCGGAGCTCGCGGACCAGCTGCCGCATCTCTGGCCAACCTCCGTGCTCCGACCTCTCCTCCACATGCCACACGCCCATTTACAAGGGCTCTGGCCAGAAGTTTGTCCACTGGACAAGCTCCTTTCATGCGCGACACCCGTCGCCCAACGACCATGTTCGTTCCTCCGGCTACCGCGGCCTCAACTAAACCTGCCGCATCCTCCACCAAACTGATGTCGGCGATGGCCAAGCCAACATATCTGGCTGTCGTCGCTTCACCTTCTCGCAGCCCGACCGCCAGCCCGACGCAGTCGCCGCCGTCACGGAGAAGCTCTATTGTTCCCACCTTGGTACAGCAATACGAGCAAAGCGGGGGCATCTCCTCTCTCCCTGCGACCAGAACACACTCTGTGCCGGCCTCCTCTGTACAGAGAACATCGACGACCGACAACTCGCTGGTTATGCTGGTCTCACAGGACCTCCTGGCCGCACTCAATGCAGCAGCTGGTCCACCACCTGTCCGTTCACCTCGCCGACAAACACCAGCGATTTCTCCTGCTGCCACATCGCCCATTCCATCTTGCCGATTCTCACCGGCGGCTGTCACTACGAGCGAGTCGTCGCCCAGAGCCACCTTCCGCAATCAACCTGCGACTGGTCCTTCTGACCGGCCCCCCACAACAACCACCTCTCCGATGAAGTCACCGACGAAGGCTTCATATCTCCAAGCCGCGTCGAGAGCAATTACTCCGACGCAAACCGTCAAGATGGCCGCAATGACTACTTCGGCCAAGACCATTGAAGAACAACTTGCCGAGATGCAGGCTGCAATAAAGGAGCAAAGCGAACAGCTGCGCGCATAAAGATGCGCAGCTTGCAGCCCGTGATGCTCAACTAGCAGCTCGCAATGATCAAATTCATGGCGATGTTTGAACGGCTTGAAATGGGCACAACCACCAATAACACCGGTTGGCGTCTCTCAAGAAGTCGACCGAAATCGGCCGACTACCAGCCCGGCCGAACTGCCGCGAGAAGACTCTTCCCCCGACGACGAGCTGCCGCCCGTCGCTCCAGTGGCCATCCGTAGAGGCCGACCCGCAGTGGATCTGTCTGCTCTTACCCTTGATTCCAGTACAGAGCTCATCAACCGTGCAGTACGAAACAGCGCCGGCGACCACAAATCAGTCGCCTACAAGAGACCGTACACACAGAGGATTCAAAACATCCCAATGCCGATCGGCTATCACCCTCCCAAGTTTCAACAATTTAACGGCCACGGCCACCCAAAGCAGCACGTCGCTCACTTCATAGAGACTTGCAACATTGCCGGCACAGACGGCGATTTGTTGGTCAAGCAGTTCCGCCAGTCGCTGAAGGGAAATGCCTTCGATTGGTACATCGAGCTGCCCCAAGAATCTATTGACAGTTGGGAGCAACTGGAGAGCGAATTCCTCAGTCGATTCTACAGTACTCGGCGTACTGTAACACTGGTCGAGATCGCCAATCTAAAACAGAAGAAGGGCGAAAAAGTGGTCGACTACATCAACCGATGGAGGAACCTGAGCCTCAATTGCAAAGAAAGCTCGAATCTATCGCTCGAAGCCGAAATAGAAATGTGCTCACGGGGAATGCGATGGAACCTCCTCTGCTACATACAGAGCCGAATGCCGAAAGATTTCCAGGAGCTCGCAACAGAAGCTCACAATATGGAAAACTTGATAGAAGAACGAGGAGAAGAAGGATCCTCTTCCGTCGACCCTCGCAAAAAGGGGAAGGCACCTGCTGCGACTGCATCCAAAGAAACGAAAGAGAAATCAAAATCCTCTTTCGCGACAATTGCTGTCGAGCCAATCAAGGTCGGCAGTAAGGTCAAGCCCTCCCACGACAATTGACAGGAGGTTTCAAGAAGCTGAAACTAGAAGAACGACAGGCAAAGACATATCCCTTTGCCGACGCCGACGTTACCATCATGCTCGATCAGCTGCAGGACAATCAACTACTGAGGCTGCCAGAAATCAAAAGACCTGGCGACCAATCCAAAAGCAAAGATCCCAATTTTTGCAAATACCATCGACTGGTTGGGCACTCGACGGAGAAATGCTTCGTCTTGAAGGACCGTATCATGGAGCTGGCGGCGCAAGGCCGTATTGAAATCGAAGGAGCTCAAAACACAGCTTCCTCATATGCCATCTCCATCCGATCCGAGCCGAACCAGCTAACTCGGCCAAACAAGAAGCAGGCCACGAAGGAGTACCGACCAAAGTCCGGTTCCTCCAGCCGACCTCACAACAACACACGACCACCGGCTAAGGTCGCACCAAAACCGGCACCCCGTGACCAAGCTGCAGCCGACACAGAGGGGTGGATCTTGGTCACCCGGAGAAAGAAGCCTATTCGAGAAATCGAACCGGCACCGGCGACTACCAAAACAAAGGCAAAGCGGCCAAACAAAAGAGCCGCAAAACGCCAAAGAAAAGCTCCCAAGACTGACGTCCAAGGGGCAAACAAAAAGAAAAGAAGACCCGTCACATTGGCGGAGTTCTTCCCGAAGGAGTTCCTCTCACTGCCTGCAATGGTGGCAACCTGCTCAACAGCTCCTCCCGAGCAAACAACAACAAAAGAGAAGGGCAAAAGACCTGTCGTCGAATGCGACGACCTAGAGACGTCGCTCAAACAAATCTCACATCTCAACAAAATAGAAGATGACCTCGATTTGGACATCAGGTCCAGACAAGCCTTAATCCGAGTCCTCGACAAACCAGAGGAACTCAAAGTTGAGCTCGAGACGCTGCTGATGAGAAAGCACGACTTGCCAAAAATCGGGTTAACCCCTCCTTTTCGAAAAGAAGACGAAGATGCCTACACCAAAGCGCATCTCGCGAAGTCGGAAGAAGTTTTGGCCGTCACATGCCCACCGTGCATTACGTTCAGAGAGGAAGACGCACAATTGGGGACGAAGAATCACAACAGACCGTTGTTCGTCTCCGGCTACATCAGAGACCATAAAATCAACCGTATCCTCATCGACTGTGGATCCGCAGTCAACATTCTGCCTATTCCCACGAAGAAGAACATTGGTCTCTCTGCCGGCGACCTCTCTCCAAGTTCTCTCCTCATTCAAGGTTTCAACTAGGAGGGCCAAAGAACGCTCGACATGACGAACCTGAAGCTGCACATCGGGGGTATGGTAGCCGACACTCCTCTTCAAGTCATCGACTCTAGGACGTCCTACAATTTGCTCCTGGGTTGACCATGGCTTCATTCGAACGGAGTCGTACCATCCACTCTGCACCAATGCTTCAAGTATTGGGAAAACGGCGAGCAGAAAACGGTGTATGCCGACGAAAGCCCATTCACAGAAGCAGAGGCGTCGTTCGTAGATGCTAAATTCTATCTGACGACCAGACCGACAGTCAAATTGTCACCTTGGTCGAACCAAGCAGCGAACGCCAAAGGTACCCCGACGCAGGTTGCATCGTCCAAACAACCGGTGCAAGATGCAACACTCAAACAGTCGTCGCAGTCAGCCAAACCACAGACTTCGACGCAAGTTGCATCTCCCAAACAGACCACGACGCAAGTCGTATGTCCACAGCAGCCAGCACACAGTCATAAATCGGCCACAATCACGCCTACACCAAATTGGCGCAACATGCCCATCTTTCGATACATTCCACAGTCGCAAAGGAAGAAAGGAGAGGCTCCCCTGGTCGCCTGCAACAAAATCTAGCCGACCCCGTTGCCAGAAAAAGTCACGCTTCCTCTACCAAAATTAGAGGAAAGAAGTATCGTGAAGCAGCTGCCGAACCAACAACAGTTGCCGTCCACTCGCTCAAATGAAGGCTTCGACCCGAATGCCTACCGGTTGATGGCCAAAGCAGGGGGCAATCTTACAAAAGACGAGATTCACGCCAAGCCTCCTGTGACTTTACCCGTCTTCACTCCAGAGCAGGAGAAGCAAACGAACGAAGGGCATCGCATCAGTCAAGGTTGCCTGGGCCTTGGCTATGAAAGGCCAAAACCAATCAAGATCTATACAGCCCAAATGAAGCCGGTAAAGATAACTAGAAAATCATCGGCAGACGTACACCATGTCTCAGTTAGCCAAATCCCAACAGAGGAACAGAATACTTCAAAGCCGGTGATTATTTACACAAAAGCTGCCATCAATCGACGTCAACCAAAGAAAGACGGCGGGCCAGTCATCATCTATACTTTGAAAGCAGCCCTCGCACGAGCTCGCGCGTACGACTCGGTAATGGTGAATCACATCTCCGTCACGCGAATTTAACAAGATGATGAAGAATTTGTTTTGAAGGAGGCTCCGCTTAATTTGAAGAAGGAGGCCAGTCAACCGTCGATGAATTAAAGAAAGTCGACTTGGGCACAGCTAGGACCCCCCCAGCCGACATTCCTCAGTGCTTCAATGACGGCCGATGAAGAGGTCGAATACATGGCGCTGCTCCGCGAATATCGCGACATCTTTGCCTGGAACTACACAGAGATGCCTGGCCTCGACCCGCGAGTGGCAGTCCACAAGTTGGCGGTTCATCCCTCTGTTCGACCAGTGAAGCAATCACAACTAGGGGTGGCAGTTTTACCCGATTACCTGATTACCCACTTACCCGATTACCTGATTACCCACTTACCCGAAAGGTAATCGGATGGATAGGTATAAACTTATTGTATTTTGATTACCCGATTACCCGATTAAAAAATTACCCGATTACCCGACTCTTAAATGAAACGGATATGGATAATGGGTATTCCTTACCGGGTTACCCGATTACCCGGATGGTAATTTGGTAATTATTTAAAACTTTATACCCTTATTTGTTTGATACATTAACTAAGTTATTTTTCCTTGTAATTTGGTAAATATATAAAACTTTATGCCCTAATTGGTTTACTTACACTTGGTAATTTGGTAAATATTTTAAACTTTATGCCCTTATTTGTTTGAAACATTAACCGAAGTTATTTTCTTTGGTAATTTGGTAAATATATAAAACTTTATGCCCTTATTTGTTTGATACATTAACCAAGTAACTTTTTCTTGGTAATTTGGTAAATATTTAAAACTTTATACCTTAATACATTAACTTTATATCTTTATCCTTTTATTTACCCGATTACCCGATTACCCGCGGGTAATCGGGTAAAAGACTCGGGGTGACGGAATAGCTAATTGTTATTCGGGCGAAACGGGTAACGGAATACCGGGTATGGTAAGCGAAATGGGTAACGGAATACCCCTTACCCGTTTCGTTTATTACCCGTTTACACCCCTAATCGCAACGACGATTCCGGCCAGAACTAGTGCCAGAAATCGAAAAGGAGGTCGACAAGTTGATCGCAGCAAATTTCATCAGGGAGGTGAAGTACCCGTCCTGGATTGCAAACATCGTCCCAGTCAAAAAGAAGATTGGCCAAATTCGAGTTTGCATCGACTTCCGCGACCTGAACAAAGCGTGCCCGCAGGATGACTTCCCTCTGCCAATTACCGAGCTCATGGTCGATGCGACGACAGGTCACGAGGCTCTATCTTTCATGGACGGGTCCTCCGGCTACAACCAAATTCGGATGGACCCAAAAGATGAAGAACTCACTGCTTTCCGCACCCCCAAAGGCATCTTCTGCTACAAAGTTATGCCGTTCGGACTCAAAAATGCCGGCGCGACATATCAAAGAGCGATGCAAAACATCTTCGACGACTTCCTCCATAAGCGAAGTCGAATGCTACGTCGGCGACTTGGTGGTGAAAACAAAGCGTAGAGTCGACCATCTTCTCGACCTCCCGGCAGTGTTCGAGATTGCGGCGGTTTCAGCTCAAAATGAATCCGTTGAAGTGTGCTTTCGGCGCCACCTCGGGCAAATTTTTGGGATTCCTCGTCCACCACAGAGGAATTGAAATAGACCAGTTGAAAATCGATGCCATTCAAAAGATGTCGGAGCCCAGAAACGTCTCTGAGCTTAAAAGCTTCCAAGGTCACCTGGCGTACATCCGCCGCTTCATTTCGAACCTTGCCGGGAGGTGCCAGCCTTTCAGCCGACTGCTAAAGAAGGGTACACCGTTCGAGTGGGACGATGCATGCCGGAACGCCTTTAACAACATAAAGGCGTATCTCACCAAGCCGCCAGTGCTCGTAGCTCCAATCGTCGACAAACCACTGCTGCTATACATCGCAGCACAGGAGAAGTCGGTGGGAGCTCATTTGGCTCAATGTGATGAGGACAACAAAGAACGTTCTCTCTACTACCTTAGCCGAACATTGGTGGGCGCCGAGCTCAACTATACACCGATTGAGAAGACATGTCCGGCTCTCATATTCGCAGTTCAAAAGCTTCGCACTACCTCCCGGGCGCATTCGACAAACCTCATTTCAAGCGAGCTGATCCGTTGAAGTACATTATGTCACGACCAATTCTCTCGGTCGATTGGCAAAATGGGCGCTGCTTCTCTCCTCAATTTGAGATCAACTTCGTTCCGCACCGAAGCTATCAAAGGTCAAGCTCTTGCTAATTTCTTGGCCGACCACCCGGTGCCGGGCCGATTGGGAGTTAACCGAGGAATTCCCAGGCGAAGAAATATTCCTGGTCGGTGCTTCCCCTTGGGAGATGTATTTTGACGACCCGAACGAAGAAATGGAGCTGGCGCCGGAGTCCTTTTCGTGTCTCCAAAGAAGGATCTACTGCCGTGATTCGTTCGTGCTATCCCAGATTTGTTCAACAATGAAGCAGTATCAAGCCATCCTCCCGGGACTCGGTATAGCGGTCGAGATGCAACCGCCGCAATTAAATATCTACGGCGACTCGGCTTTGGTCATCAAGCAATTGTCAGGAGAGTTCGAAGTCATGAAACTCGAGCTCGAACCCCTCTGGAGATATGCCGGTGAACTTCTGGCCCAAATCCCGGAAGTTTCACTCCACTATGTCCCTCGCTCCGAGAATGGGCCAGCCGACGCATTAGCCGGCATTGCTGCCAGCTTAGCACACTTCGACGAACGGCCAAACCAAGTTCCCATTTGCGAACGATGGGTCATCCCTCCACCACTCGAGGAAGAAAAAGAAGAAGAGCAAACAGAGGAGACAGAAGAATCTCTCCCTATCTCGGCTACCCAAAACCAGACCGAGGACTGGCGCAAGCCTATCATCAACTTCCTTCGTCACAGTACACTCCCAGTCGACCTACGAGAGCGAGTCCAAATTCGTCGGACAGCCCCTCGGTACGTTTTCATCAACGACATACTCTACCGAAGGTCGTATGAAGGTTTGCTCCTACGCTGTCTTTCAAAAGAAGAGGGGTTGCAAGTGTTGAAAGAAACACACGGTGGGATTTGCGGTGCACATCAAGCTGGCCCGAAGATCCACCTAAAAGTCAAACGACTCGGCTACTATTGGCCAACTATGCTCAGGGACGCCATCGAAATGGCTCGAACCTGCAAACCGTGCCAACTTCATGCCGATTACATACATCAACCACCGGTGCCGCTTCACCGAACGGTCGCTTCCTAGCCATTCGAAGCCTGGGGTATGGATATCATCAGCCCTATCACTCCTAAGTCCGACTCCGACCGGCAGTACATCTTGGCTGCCACCGATTACTTCTCCAAATGGGCTGAAGCTGCAGCCTACCGAGAGGTCAAAGCCACCACCGTTGCCGACTTCATTCGAACTCAAATCATATACAGATATGGAGTTCCACGGTATATCGTAACGGACAACGGTACACCCTTCAGAAACAGAGTCATAGACCGCTTTTGCGAAAAATTTCGCATACAACAGCGGACGCCGTCGGCTTACAACCCGGCAGCCAATGGACTCGCAGAGGCCTTCAATAAGACACTCTGCAAAATTATGAAGAAAACGGTCGGCGCCCACAAAAGGAGTTGGGATGAAAAGCTTCCCGAAGCTTTATGGGCATACAGAACGACGGCCAGAACGCCTACCCAGTCGACTCCATACTCGCTGGTTTATGGCTCCGAGGCAGTGCTCCCTCTTGAAGTACAACTCCCTTCCCTACGCATAGCAGTAAGAGAAGGACTGACGACGGAGGAATGTGCCCAATTGAGGCTCGCAGAACTTGAGTCTCTCGATGAACAACGACTCGAGGCACAACAACGTCTCGAATGCTATCAGTCCCGCATGACCAGAGCCTTCAACAAAAAGGTACGACTCAGGTCATTCCAGAAAGGCGATCTCGTGCTCGCAGTAAGACGGCCGATGCTTTTCACCAGCAAAACCGGGGGCAAATTCGCCCCAAAGTGGGAAGGACCTTATGTGGTGCAGGAGGCCTATACCAATGGCGCCTATAAGCTCGTCACCGCAAACGGGTCGGAGCTGCCAATAACGAACGGTAAATTTCTCAAACGATTTTACCCATGAAAAGGGCAGCGAAAAAAATGTGAGAAAAGGAAAAGTAGTCGAATAAAGGAGAGTACTTCTCATAAAAAATCAAATGGGAATATTCTCAGCCTCACAAAACATAAACGAGGCAAACAAGAAAAATGTAAACAAAAGAAAGAGTGAGATGGCATCAAAGTCGCGGAAGCTCGAAACTGGCAAGTTGCCCCTTCAAACGGATCACTTCAGCTTGGGCGTTAGCTAGCTCTTGTCCTTCCTGTTCGGTGAAGGTAGGCCGAGCTCAAACCTCAGCCAAACGTTGACGAATAGTGGCAGCCTCTTCATCTTTCGCATCAAGCTGTCTCTGATCGGTCGCAAGTTATGCATCCAAAGTGTCAAGGCGAGCTGAAACCACAGCGAGCTGTTCGTGAAGTCGACTCTGCTCCTCTTCGGCAGCCTTCCGAGCCGCCCGATTCTGGTCGACATTAGCGGACAGTTGGTCGCGACTGCTGGTCACATGTCGCTCAGCTTGAGTAAGATCAGCCTCTTCAACTTGGCGCTCTTCTAGACTGAGCTTCCCCTCCAACGAACAGCGCAAATGCTGAAGTCGAGCCGCTCCGGACGCGAACTCCTCAACCCAATGCCCCAATATAGAGGTGTCGATACCTACCTCAATCAGCTTCTCAAGGCAGACGAAGGCATCCTCCACCAGCTCTGGTCGTCCTCAACTACTGGACAACTCCACAAGTCATGCACACTCAGGAGCGTGGGCGCAGACACGGACTGACCCCCGAATGCTGATTCGCCGTGAGGTAATAACATCGACTTCTCTTGTCCATTTGAATCTCTAACCCGCAGGCAGCGTCGCGCAACACCATCGGACAGCACAGAGACATCCGAGAAGGTCAGACCGAAGAGGGTAACTGAAGCTGAGATAGTCACATCTGCGCCAAAACAAATAGGTACGTCAATCACTCTTTCAAAAAAAAAAATTTATGTATCCCCTGCGACCAAAAAAAAAAAGAGCAAAGTCGCAAATAAAAACAAAAGAAGGGGAATCTGCGAAAAAAAAAAATCGAAGTCCAAAGAAAAGAAAAACAGAGGGACGACAAAAAGAACAAATCGTCAGTAAAAATAAAAAAAAATAAAAAATAAATAAATAAATAAATAAAACGGAGAAACGAAAAAAAGAGAGTGGGCAAACCGAAGAGGTATACCAATCCTTTTCGACAGTGCGACAAACAAGTCTCGTGCTCGGCGACCGAGCCGAGTACGATCAAAATGGAGTTATCTCACCCAGCGACCAAATCAGGTGGAGCACATCTTCAAATTCGTAGCCAACTGCAAAGCCGGCCGCAGTAAAAAAAAAGGGAACACCCGACGATCGAGTCGGGTGCGACCAAAATAACGACACTGTCCTCGGCGACCCAAACCGAGAACAGTTCCAAAGTCTCGCGGCCACCAAACCGGAGACAAACAAAACAGAGTTTTCTGGTGCTCGACGATCAAGTTAGGCGCACCAAAACAGAGAATTCAGCATCTGGCGACAGAGTTAGATGCCGCATATCCGATCCTAGTGCCGGACGACCGAGTTGGACAGGAAAAGGATGTTGCAAAACACAAGTGCCAGGCGACCAGACTAGGCACAACTCAACCTATCGCGACCAGTCAAACAGTTGACCGCGATCAAAACAAGCGCCCAACACCAAAACGGACGTGAAGAAAAGTATTGTACTACAAACTCCTGCGGCCGGCGACCGAGCCAGACGCAGCCAGCAGAACATGGTACGTAATCCATCTTCTCAAAAAAAAAAATGAGAAAGAAAAGGCTGCGACAAAAAGAAGCCGTCGCCGAACAAAAAAGCCGCGACAAAAAGCAGCTGCCGCAAAAGAAAAATGCAGCGACAAAAAGAAGCAGTCGCAAAAGAAAAGAAGTGGTTGACGATCAAACTAGAGCTGATCACTCAACAGCTCGCAGCAGCTCGCACCCGGCCACCGGGCCGGATGCACCAACGCAGGAATTCAGCCTCCTGGCGACCTAACCGAGCTCAGCCGAACCAAAGCCTCGGCACTCGGTGACCAAAACAGACGTCTAACCTCCCGGCGACCGAGCTGGCCAAGTTAAAAATGAAAACTGCAACACCCGGCGATCGAGCCAAACACAATCAAATGGTGTCGGTCACGAACTCTGCCCCCCAAAAAAAAAAGGAAAAAAAGCAGCGAAAAAAGAAGCAAATCGCTAAACAAGAAAAAAGGACGCCGACAAAAAGAAGCCGTCGCCAAAAAAAAAAAAAAGGCTACGACAAAAATAAGCAAATCGTAAAAAAAAAAAAAGGTCAACACAACTTGCACCAAGACCTTTGCCGGGCCGCGACCTCAACACACCGCGCACTGGCGACCCTTGCCGGCCAAGCGACCTCAACAACAACTCGCACCCGGCGACCTTTGCCGGCTGCAACCTTGCATTAGCAATCAACTCGCCTCATCATGCGACCGGGACCGCTAATTGCACTCGGCATCCAAAACAGGTGGTGCTAGCGCAGACAGACCGCCTCCTAGCTTACCAAGACGGATCAGTCCGCAGAAATTTCAGCACCTGGCGACAGAGCCCGGCGCAACCCGAACGAATTGCAGCACCTGGCGACAGAGCCAGGCACCATGCAAACTCACAACGTCTGGCACAAAAACTGTCAATTTGTCACAACAGACAAATTGACAAACACTTAGAGCGCAAGACAGAGAGAAAAGAAAAAACTCAAAAAAAAAAAAGAGAGAACAACTCGAAAAAAAAAGAAAAGAGAGAGAAGATGAGAGATTGAGGGAGGAGTCGAAAATGAGAGGAGAGAAAAAGAGGAAGGAAAAGGAAGAGAGAAGATAAAAAAAAAAAGAGAGTGGGAAACCCGGCTGACTCGAATTCAATCCGAGCTTGCCGGGAGAAAAAAAAAAGTTCTTTTTTACTGTACCTTTGAATCGGATTCGCAGAAGATTTCTGACGCAAGCCGAGAAGATTGCAAAGTCAAAACACAGAGGGCAACAGGCAGACTGTCTCTCGGGTCACAATTGCAAACAGTCTCTCAGACCTAAATTCGCAGACTCTATCTCTTCAAATTCACAGACTAGCAGAAAGTCAGTCTCAGTCAACTTAGTCGAAAGAGTCGCAGTCTCCCCAATAAGGTTTGACGCTGGTGGTTTTAAAGGAAGTTAAGGGCCCTCCTCAACTTAAGGGTTCGATTAGCCTTCTTTAGAGGAGCTTATCAAGGAGACTCCCAAATTCAAATTCAAACTCTCGGATTGGGAAATCCGCGAATAAAGCCCTAAATAGAAGAGCGGGGCCCACCTTATTTAAACCCGCGACCTCGGCTCCCTCCTTCCTCTTCCTTTCTCCTTTCCTCCTTCGCTCTCGTTTCCCCCCCCCCCCTTTTTTCTTCTCCCCCCCAGCCGGCTCCCTGTTCTCCCTTTCTCCTTCCCCCCCAGTGACCTCAGCTCCTCCCTCTTTGGCTTCCGGCTTGACCTCGGCTCTTCTGCTCCCTCACTGCCTCCCTCTCCCGGTGGGTCGTTTCCCCCCTCTCTCCCTTCCACTTCAATTGCTCTCCCCTTCTCTCCTTTCATCTCCGGCTTCGTTCCTGGTTCTCTCTCCCTTTCCCATCAACTCCTCTCTCTCTGGGCTCAGGAATCTCTCTCTCCGTAGAACTCCCCCCATTATATGGTTCTCCTCCTCTCCCCTCCGGTTAAACCCCTCTCCATGCCACCTTCGGTCCCCTCGTCCCGTTCTTCATTATACTTGCGCCATGGGTCCTCTCAGCCGGTGAACTCCCCTTGTCTCCGTTCTCCTCCTCTCCCTCGGTAGTTAGGTCCTCTCTCCTTCCACTTCAGTTCCTCTCCCTTCTCTTGCGCCTTCTTCCATAAGGTCCGGCCGGGTGCTCCTCTCCCCCCCTTCCTTCCATTTTTTTGCTTCCCCCTCTCTGGCTCCGACTCCTCCTCTCTCCCTTCCTCCTGTTTTGGTTATGGTTTAGGTCCCGATTGAACTCTCTCTCTCTCTCTCCCACTTCGATTCTGCCCCCTTCCGCGTCGTCCCCCTTTCTTTTTCACTTCCGTCGCGGCTAATTCTCTTCTTTTCCCTTCTGTCTCGATCCTCTCTGTTTTTCCCCTTCGGCAGCGGCAGCTCGACAATCTCTTGTCTAAGAGGGATTTGGTCACAAGTTTCTGAATAGACTCCCAGTGAAATTCCGCATGGAGGTTTGATCAAGAATAGCGTCGAGTTGTTAACAGGTCAAGGGTGGACCCACCACTTAATCCGTCTCAAACTACTCAAGCTCGATTACAAGCCACGGCGAAGTTTGGGAGAAGGAAGGAGACGCCTACCAATCAAGAAGCTCCCCGAACAACGAATCCATCACACAAAAAAAAAAAAAAAAAAAAAAAAAAATAATCTAAGTTGGTCAGGGTGGGGCCCACACAATTGCATCCCCCCCCCCACGGCTGCCTCCCCCCCTTTGCGGCTGGAGCAATTTTGGCGAAGCCGGAGCAACTCTGCCGCCGCAGGAGCTCACCGCTAAGTCAGCGCCACACAAGGCGGGGCCCATGGCGCTGCCTCCCTTCCTCCGCGCAGCGGAGCGATTCTGCCGAAATCGGAGACAACTCCGCCCCGCCAAGAAGAGCTCATCGCTGAGTCAGCAGCGCCACACAAGGCCCGGGGCCCATGGCGTCCTCCCTTCCTCCCACACAAATTGGAGCAATTCTGCCCCGAAAATCCCGAACAACTCTGGCTGCCCGCGGAGGTCTGTTCCGGCCGGAGTAATTCTGCGAAATCGAACAACTCACCCGCCAAGAGCAATTCTGCCGGCCGAAGCAATTCTGCGAAGCCGTCCTCCCTTCCTCCCTGGCGGGGGGCAGTTCTGCGGCGGGACCAACTCCGTCGCCCGCGGGAGCTTCATTGCTGAGTCGGCGCCACCGATCTCCCCTCCTCCCCAGATAGAACCGGTCCTGCCGAAATTGAATTTCACTAGATGGTTCCGGCCCATACGGTTATGGAATTCAACTGCGCGCAGTCTCCCTCTTCTCGGCGCGTCATTTGTTATTAAAACCCCAAGCGACATCTCTTTCCGGTATTCATCATCTTTCTATACCGACGCATTACTACATGTATGCGTGCATAAAAAAAAAAAAAAAAAAAAAAAAAACAAACAGCTCTTAAAACAAAGAAGAGAGCCAAAAAAAAAAAAAAAAAGCGAAAAAGAATGAAAAAAAATATGTGCAAGGTGTACAGAAAATATACATTGTCCTAAAAATCAAGAGGACATGAAAAACATACGCATTACAAAAAGATAAACGATCCTAAAAGAGTAAGAGGATCAACAAAAAAAAAAAAAAAAAAAAAAGGTGTGTGTCGCGTTATGCTTCATTAATCTTCACATTTGAAACTTGTTCGTTCCTCCCGAACGAACAAGTCTCGGCGGGGCAATCAGATGCACCAAAATGTGCATGGCCCACATTCGACAGATCCGAGGAGTCCAACGACCCAAGAAACAAAGTTCGTGGACAGGCGCGACAATTCTCGGCAATTCGATTCAACCCCCGCCAGATTCCATTTCGTCAGCGTTGTTAACACGGGTGAGTCATCTCGCCGCAAAGATAGACTCGAAATCATCGTCTAGTCAGCAACAACTCGGGCGAAGTCATCACCACGTCAAGATGAGGCAGCATACTGGTCGGCCAATTCAAACGAAAAAGATAAAATCCCGGGAAAGATGTTGCGATCCTCATTTAAGGGATCTCAACGGGGAACTCCCGGTCTCCCCCCTCCCCTCTTCTCCCTCAACTTCACGAGCAGAAAGGGGATCGTGATCCCCTTTCACAGGCAACGTCTCTCACGGACAGTCTACAAAAGGCCAGAAGCATTCTATTCTAGGGGTTGGAAAAAATTTTCATCCCTACCGATTGGAGAAATCACATTCGAAAGACTCCCTTAACATCAGTGCAGAAGCTCTCTCGTTCCCATACCGAAGGTCCAAAACTCCCTTCACCGAGAAGAGTTCCTCACGCACAGAGGTTCTTTCATCGCAAAGAAGTTCAACATCTGCAGTTCATCGCTCTATAGCTCGACCAGAAGCAATTATACACCGTCGCCGGCATCGTCACAAGTAAAAATACAGGGAACACAAATACTTCCGTCCGACCGACAAAAGCCACACCAGATCGTGTACATCTGTTTATGTAACTCGAAGTCTCGACGACGACCTCGCAGGAGCCAAAACATCACCAAATTCACACGGAGATCGAATCAGAGGAAGCCTAGGAGAGTGAACTCGCATTCCTTGATATTTACAGCACACCCTGTAACAAATTTATTCTTAAGTAATTGACATATTCTCTCGGTCGTTGCCTCTTCAAGGACCGGCAGATTTTCGGAAAAACAGTTTATATATTTATAATATTTATTTTCAATTTTTTTAATTTTTAAAATTTTTAATATAAAATATGTCAAAATGGGGCGGGTAGGTTTTCGGGGTTCGGGCCGGGTTTTTTGCCCAGCAGGGCGGGGACGGGTTTACAAAGCAAACCCACGGGGCAGGTTTTCACAGGGACGGGTTTCCCTGGATTTTCACGGGGGGGGGTGATGGGTTTCCAAAACCCGCCTCCCCCCGCCCCGTTGCCACCCCTATACCTAGCCACTTAATTGCCCTATATTGAAGGGTTTTTATTTTTGAGGGGGGGAATTCAAGGGATTTTTTTTGGGATCTTTTGGAAGACTTAATCTCAATAGCTACATTGAGGGAATGATATCCATTCATCACTTTATTACTTGTGCAACATGTGCATAGCTTATTTCGGTAACAAAGCAATAGAAGGAATATGAAGAATATCATAAACATTCTTGAAAGAAGATTGTAGTAAGGGAATATGAAGAAATATTTTAAAAAATATTATAATACAAACCAATAAAGGAAAACATTGAAAACAAGCTATAGTGAAAGGAATATGAAGAAAAACATTAAAATAAGGCTATTTAAGAAGGAAATATGAAGAATATCATAAAATTTTTGAAAGAACGCTACAGAAAGGGAATATGACGAAAAAATGGCTATAGGAAGGGAATGAAGAAAAATCACCATAGAAGACTATTGTAAAAATATGTATAGGAAAACTTTGAAGAAAGGTTATAATAAGGGATTGTGAACTAATGTGGTAGTGTGAAGAAATATGTTAAAAGATGCCTATTGTAAGGAAATAAGAAAGAAAAAACCCACAAGAAGGCGAAAAGAAAGGAATTACAAAGAAACATTAGGAAGAGGCTATGGTACGAGAATATTAAGAAATATTTAGAAAGAACACTATAGTAAAGGAATATGAAAGATAAATTTTGATGAAGGCCATAATAAGGGAATTTAAAGAAAAATCAAGAAGAAAGAATATACTAAAGGAATATGAAGAAAATTTTTATAAGAAGGCCATAGTAAGAGAATATGATGAAAAATTTGAAATAAAGGCCATAGTAAATGGTTATGATGGAAATTTAAGAATAAAGAATGAAGAAAGTGGGGGTTGAGTGAGGGTCTTGAAGAAGGTGGGAGTTGTATGAGGGTCTTGAAGAAAGAGGGAGTTGTATGCGTCTTATATGCACTCGCCAAAGAGGGAGTTGTACGAGGGTCTTGAAGAAATATAGTCCAAGAAGTTAGTCGATAGTTGAACTCTGGTAGCTGGACACACCGGGAATTCCCAAACTTCCATCCTGACGCGAAGTTAGTATTTAGTTCCGGCCTTTGAGAAGCACAACCGACTCGCATCTATTTATGAAGTTGGAATGACTGGAAACAAAAAAAAAAAAACATTACAGCTCAACATGAAGCTTTGAAGATTTTATTTTGATAGTCAAAAGTATTGGATAACTATCTCCTTTCATTTGTATGTATGCTAAGTTCTGGATTCATATCCACAGGATGCATTTAAAGTTATATACAATGTACAACAACAAGACGTCCTGCAGATCAATCATTTCTTTTACTTTTTTATCACCCTATAATAGGGCCTCAGATGATTTACAGCAATTTTTTTTCTTCATCAGCAACCACCACTTGCCGGCTCGATTGAACTTAAGAGACCATTACCCCTCAGCTGCATACAATGTTCCTCAGCGTCTGCTTGGGCACAAATAATAACCACCGCAAGGCCATTATAGTGGGCCTCTTGCATGATGTTAACAGCATTATCAAGAGTCATTCCAGGAATAACCTTCATCAATACTTGAACTACATACTCACGTTTGTTGTAGTTGTCATTGTGCAGGAGGACACGATAGGGTGGTGACATCTTCCTTGACTTCCTGAAAAAGCAGATAATAGCTTAGAACTATGGCTGTTACGGGATCAAAGTAGTTATTCATGATTTCCATCCTTTCCCCTTGAGGGTTCCAGAATTTTCAATTAATTAATTAATTAAATATTTTTATTATGAGAAAGGTAGAATCCTAATTTGAAGAAGTAATACAATAGTAAGAACAAGTGCTTAGGAGACAGAAGATTCTGTTATGTTTCAATTTAATGGGTCTGCACCAGGTCAACATTTTTTAATGTTTTTAATTTTGGATTATACAAAAGCACTACACCCAACTACACTGCAGCAGAAGATATAGAATTGGAATTTCTTGGAACAACCTTAATTGAAAGGTTTCTGGACTTGGTAACATATAGATGTAATTCCACAAACTTGAAATCGAGGCATTTCAGATGGTTGACATGTTCAAAAAAGTAGTACTTCATCAAGCTGCTCAGTCTCATGTCAAACATGAACGACACAGCTTGTACTACCTTTCATTTATTCTTGAGGAAAAAATGAAAAGAAAAAAAAAACAAGAGAACATATGAAGAAAAGGAAGCAACACGGAGCATAAAATATGCTGAAAGTGGCAAAATTGCTGGAGGGGTTTCTCCAGGATGACAAGAAAGGGAGAAAACATTCCCAAAATGGTGCAGTTAAGTTAGTCAACTAGCAGAAATTTTATTATGGACACGAGGGCAAGAATGGCGTGATACAACAAATAAGTGAACTTTTACAGTTTCAAGGAAACAAGTTTCAAAGACTTAATAACACACCCTTGAATATATCCAAATACAACAAGCAAAGGTTAGTATAGAATAATTATTCAGAAGAGTTCAAGAGATAAGGTTGCATTAGAGTATCTTTAGCAATTGTCAAAAATTGCAAGGTAGAGCTTCAAAGTTAACATACCTTAAATCAAACTCCGATTCACGACCTGGAGTGGTTTTCTCAATGGTTGGTCTTTCCAACACACCACCTCCTTTCCCTGGAGCACTGGCGGACAAAGCCATAAGACTTGCCCGGTTTCCATATGGTGCTTTATAAAGAGGATGCTTATCACCTAATAGAACATATTATCACTGAATGAGAATTGAAGAAGCTACTATAAGATACTTATCAGTTGAAGCAAAAGCCACAATAAATCCAGGAACACGAACCCTTCACGACTATTTTAGTTTGAGAATAAAGAACATTCAGTGCGGAACAAATGAAAGTGAAGCGGAAATGTTTTCATACAATTTTATCCCAGACTCAGTATAACTCCAAGCCTTCTGTTAAGCACCCTAAGTTTCATAGACTAAGTACTCAATTAAATAGGAAGTTCTTCAAAATGTCACTTCCACGGTCTTCAACTATATTTCCATTCCACCAAACATATAAAATAGCTCATACTTCGGGTCACATGCCCAGAACCAATACAGCTAAATCTTCACCAGCATAACTTGTTTTTCTTCTGGGTTGCTAGTCTTTTCGGGATGCTACTAGGTTATGCTTCACAAGCGTACAACAAGAAAGACAGGCAGACATGGTTTAGAGGTTTTGTTAAAAAGAAAACATAGGAGGAAATGTTAGTAACAACCCCTTCCTAGAAGCAAGAGACAACTAACAAGACTAAAAAGATATAGAAAAAGTTCATCCAAGGACAAGAAAAAGCAGCTTTTATGAAGTCTCCAGCGTGTACCAAAGTATAGTAAGACTGCAACACACAACTGAGAGAGTAAAACGAAGTTTTTTCTCTTTCTTGGATGGTTGAATATACTGAGTCTAAAAGGTGTATTCCAAAAAGACCAAACCAAAAAGGAAATACATATACACTTATTATGGCTTCAATGTATAAATGCTTGGCATTGGATATTGCTTTTAGTAGGCAAGCAAACCAATAATTTCTGGTATCCATCCTTCATTGCTATCTATCTTTGCCACTTGAAATGAAAGAAACTCAAGAACTTCTTAGGGTTGCTCACTTTATCAAAGAACATTGAAAACTCCATTCAATTTACTCTATTCACCACGACAAAACTTCCCTTTTTGGCCAGCTTCTTAGTGGAATGATTTCAACATAAATGCACTTTTATAAGTAATCCTAAGAACGGTGGAGGGTATAATTTATGATGACTAGGGGGAGATCATACTTGTACATTTAGCTTCTTTTTTCACAAGATCTGGACATCACATCCCATCTTCTTATTCAATGAACGTGCATTCCTGGTAAGGCTGACCATTTGGCTGATGCCTTTGCAAGAGATGGGTCTTGTCCTTAAACAACTTCTTGTCAGGAACTCCTTCCCTAGGGAATTTCACTTTGGACTTGAAGGAACCCCACAGGTTTAAGAATGAGCCACAGAGTAGCTTTAGCTTCAAATCGCTCATAAGACAAATTTTTAGCACGACAACAAGTAGTAAGGAGGTTACTCAACCCCCATTATTTTCAAATTACGGGTGTCAAGAATCTGGTGTTCCAAAATCCCTGACAAAAACAGTTCGGTATGATACTTCATCGAATATCAAGTTCATTTCCATTTTACAATATAGTTTTTTTATAAAAAACCGCGTTTAAATTCTCTGAGAGTCAACGTACAACATATAAGAATTTTCTCTTCAGGATATTGTTAGAGGGGTAGAATCCACAACCCCCCAAACAACTCGCGAACGAATCTAACGCTGACTATCGAACAGCTTTAACAACAACTAAAAACGAAGTTCCGTAGGAAACTAAGTTTGCATCTGCAATAACAGATCGCTTCACACCACAGGTCCACAACAATTGCGGGGAAAGGAAGAAAGAGACATCAGAGAAGTATAAAAAACAGACACAGAAACACAAGGGGAAAGAAAACCTGGCTTCGGGCCGAAGACGTGATTAGGAGAAAGAGCGATTCTGCCGCAAATGGCAGTGCCCATCATCTGTCTACTTGCAGCCTGAGGCTGGGCGGGAACGACAACTGTACCCACTTTTTGGTCGAGTTTCTGCTGCTGCGTCCTGGAGGGTGGAGCTTGGCAAGTTGAGGCGGATTTCCAGCCAACGCATAGATTTTTCTTTCTTTTCTTTTTCAAGTTTCCTCTTTGCGTTAATTTTTGTGGAGAAAGTTGCAGGCACGCAGCTGCCGCAGCCGAACCACCACTTAAGCGCCAATGTTCACAGTTGGGTCGCCCAAATAACTGGGCAAAAGTTGCCCAGAAAACCGTTTCATGTTAAGTTCTTGCAAAGATATATGTATTATTGTTCTTAAAAACACAAAAATATCCTAAGAATATATATTATATCAGTGTTTTAAAAACGGAACCGAACTGGCCGGTCCGACCCGGTTGAATCAGAATAGGAGGTCAATTCGATTTTGATTGACTCAACTTGGTTCACTATAACCCGCATTATTTTGAAGTTTTTTAAAATAATTAAAAAAAAAAAATTTATATTTGTTTCACCGAAAATCCGCCGCAAAGAGGCGCGACCGAGAGAATATTTCAATTACTTTAGAATAAATTTGTATACAGGGTATGTTTGAATATCAAGGAATGCGAGTTCACTCTCCTAGGCTTCCTCTGATTCGATCTCCGTTACAAGTTTAGTTGAAGTTTCAGATCCTTCGAGGTCGTCGTTGAGACTTTGAGTTACAGAAACGAACGTACACGATCTGGTGTGGCTTTCGTCGGTCGGACGGAGGTATTTGTGCTCCGCGTGTGTCGACTTATGACGTTGCCGGCGACGGTGTAGAAAGGCTTCTGGTCGAACTGTTGAGCGAAGAACTGTGAGTGGCTGAACTTCTCTGGTTCGAGAGCTTCCGCGAGTGTATTTTCTTCTCGGCAAGAAGGCTGTCGATCTTCAAAATTTCCAACCCTTGGGACAGGGAACTTCTGGCTATTTGTAGCCTGTCTGTGTAGTTGTTGCGAAACGTTTCCCGAAAATGGGCTCGTGCTCCTCTTTCTGCTCGTGAAGTTGAGGAAGAAGAGGGGAGGAGGGAGACCAGGAATTCCCCCGTTGAGATCCCCTGAATGAGGATCGTGAACCTGACTTGGTCTTTATCTTCACGTTTGAAATGGATGACTGTATGCTGACGTGGCGATGACTCATGAGCTGCTACTGATTGGACGATGACTCACTGAGTCGTTGCATGGATGTAAGATGACTCACTATGTCGATAATGCGACGAGACGGATGACTCTGGCGATGGGCTGTGTCGGATGACCTTGAGAATCGTCGAGGCCTGTCCACGAACCTTGTTTGCTGGATTAGTGGACTCCAGGACTTGTTGAATTTGGGTCATGCACATTTTGGTGCATACAGATTGCCCCCTTCAAGACTTGTTCGTTTTGAAGAAAACGATCAAGTGTCGAATGTGAAGATGAACGAACACAACGCACATGCACTTTTTTTTTTTTTTTTTTGATCCTCTTACTCTTTTAGGATCGTTTATCTTTTATGTCGCGATGCTGCTCTTACGTCCTCTTACTTTTTTAGGACAGTGTATATTTTCTGTACACTTTGTATGTATTTTTTTTTTCTTTCTTTTGTTTTTGGCTCTCTTGCTATTTTAGAGTTGTTTATTTTTTTTGCATATACGCATACGTATACGGATATACGTATCGGTATATGGGAAGTGAGCGGCACCTGAGTCGAGTCTGCTGCGATGCCATGATTAGAAACTGCATTGGAGTATGAACTCGGCGTTTTCCGCGATCTCTCTGAGAATGGCTTCTTCGGAGGAATTTTGCTTCGGTGGACTTGCTTCAGCACAGGAGAAGAGAGAGGTTGCGCAGTGTGCTGCACACTGCGTGGCGTTGACTCATCTGGGTGAAATTCGCCCTGGAATTGTTTCGGGTGGGGAGTGGAATGGCGTGGCGCTGACTCATCGGCGACCTTCTGCATCGGCAGAATCGATTCTGCACAGGAGGAAAGGAGGCAACGCAGGAGGGAAGGGGAGGCAGCGCCGTGGGTCCCGCCCAGCGTGGTGCTGACTCATCAGTGAGCTACTGCTTCGGCAAAACTGATTTTTGCGCAGGAGGGAAGGAGGCGCGGGTTATGGGCCCCGCCTCTGCGTGTCGCCGACTCACTCGACGACATTCAGCCTTCGCAAAACAGAGTATACGCGAAGAGAAGAGGGAGGCGTCCGTGGGCCCCGCCCCATGTGGCGGCCGACTCATCCATCGACCTTCTTGAAAAAATTGCTTCAAATACAGAGAAGAAGGGAGGCAGCGTCGTGGGCCCCGCCCTATGTGGCGCTGACTCATCCGGCGAAATTCGGCTTTGACAAGATGGAATCTGCGCTGGGGAAGGGAGGAGGCAGCGCCGTGGGCCCCGCCCAGCGTGGCGCTGACTCATCAGCGAGCCTCTTTGCCGAAAACTGATTTTTGGCGCAAGAGGGAAGGGAGGCGTCATCGTGGGCCCGCCACAGCGTGTCGGCCGACTCACCAGCGACCCCCTCGCCCAAAAACTGATTTTTACGCAGGGGGGAAGGAGGCAGTGTCGTGGGCCCCGCCCTGCGTGGTGCTGACTCACCAATGACTCCCTGCTTCGGGAAAGTAGAGTATGGTCAAGAGAAGAAGGGGCATTGCGGTGGGCCCACCCTAACAGGGTTGGCGCTGACCTAGGGTTTTCCCAGGTCGTGCCTCCTTAGTCATGGAGTGTGGGTCCCGCCCTAATTGGGTTGGCACTGACTTAGGGTTTTCCCCTGGTCGTGCCTCCTCAATTAAGGGACGTGGGCCCCGCCCTAATTCTCTTCTCTATTAACTTTTGTCAATTAATTCCCATAACAGAGGAACTCATTGACTTCCCTTAATTTCTCCTGTGAACCTGCTCTAAAAAATCCTCTTTTTCTTCTTGAGTGTCTGCGACCTAGCCCTTTTTTGTCAGTCCACGATTTGAGACACAGTCTGTGGTTTGACATTCTCTGTCAGTTTGTGCTCTGTCTGTGACTGTGTTGTGGGAGACAGTCTTCAAACTGACTGTTCTTGTCTGCGACTTTGGGAGGCTGCACGTTGGTCGTCTGCTATCTTCTCTGAGCCCCCGACTTGTGTCAGAGTTCTCTGCGAATCCAATTCAAAGGTATTGTGAAGAAAATTTCTCTCTTCTTTTTTTTCTATCCTGGCATCCTCAGATTGAATTTGAGTCAGCCAGAATTCCCACTTTCTTTTTTTTCTTCTCTCTTCCTTTTCCTTCTTCTTTTTCTCTCCTCTCATTTTCGACTCCTCCCTCAGTCTCTCTCTCTTTTTTTTTGACACGATTTTCTCTCTTTTTTTTTTTCGAATTTCCTCTCTCTTTTTTTTTGACTTCTCTTTTCTCTCTTTCTTGCACTCTAAGTGTTTGTCAATTTGTCTATGTGACAAACTAACAGCCTTTGTGCCAAACGTTGTGAGTTCCTGTGGCGCCTAGCTACTTAGTTTATCTTTTCTTTTCTTCTTCATGGTTGGATTCAAGACCTTGTTTTGTTCTTTAATGTTCAGCATGGAGTAGTCTTTTATATTGGGAGTCCATGACTCCCTAGGCATGTAATGAGATTGATACTTTATAATCTATTTGGTTTTCAATTTGGTGTATGAATGAGTTTTCTATGTTGTTAATTCTTGATTCATACTTACTGTCTGGCTATGTACTGGTTATAAGGTGACGCTAGGCTTAAGGTAAGACATGGTGATAGGATTTTACAAATCTTTATGAGTTTATGCACTAGGTAGATAACTAATCCTTGGGTTAATCCTCGACCTTAAAGTAATACCCTGTTGGATTAGTTGATCTGCCTATGACACAATGAGCTTCATGTTTATGCTATAAAGTAGAGTCAATCATGCTAGCAAGGTTTACTCTAGGAGATAGAAACAGGTGATGCCGATGCGGATTGTAGCCATGGTTTTATAAGCTCGTCAGAAATTGATTTCCAAAGCTCAACTTCTATTTAATCTCAGAATTGCCTAGGGAGGGAATTGGATTCCCAATACCTTTTTCCATACCGATTTTATCAAAAGCCCTCTCTTTATCTCTATAGGATATGGTAGATTAGTTTATTTTCTATTTTCATAACTCCTTTCCAATCGCTTTCTCAAACTTTGGTTTTTAAACTAGAAAAGCAATTATCTATTAACTTGGTCCTTGTGGGACGATATTCGGACTTGCATAAGTCTATATTACTTTGATTAGTCCTCTTGGTAGTGATTAGCTGGGATTGCATCAAGTTTTTTGCGCCGTTACCGGGGACCAATGTTTTAATAGTAATTGCTAGTGTTTAAAACTAGAGCTTTGAGTGTATATTCTATTTTTTTTTTTCTTCTGTTTATTTTTTATTATTTTTGGTGGACTGATGTGTTGTGTGCATGGATTTTGGTTTGCATAAGTCCACATATGGAAGGAGACACCTTGAGGAGTTTACTGATTTTTCTTACCCAAATCAAGCATGGAATTCTTTTCAGCATTCTATAAATTTTCATATGCCATGTGATTCTTATGAACAACCATGTAGTCCTTTTGACCACTCTTATATTTCTCCCACCCATCATGATGATACGCTTAGCATGCAATTTCAAATGGATTCTGTGAATTATTTTTGTGATGTGTGTGGAGGTAACTATGCTACTAATGTATGCAATATAAATTCAAGACCTGATTTTTCTAATTATGAGTCTAATTCCTGCAGGTCAGACCCATATGACATTTCATACAACCAAGAAAAAGAGGAGCTACTAGGCACCAAGGCTGAATTGGAGGAAGAGTGGAAATTGAGGCAAGCAATGTATGCAGAGTTGCAATCACTAAGGCAATCAGTCACACTTCTGACCACTCAACTGAATCAACTTAATCAAGATGCATATGAGAGACCTGAGGGAACCATGTTTAACAATTTTGAGGAGAATCCAAAAGAGCAAGAACAGTCCTTACCCTTTATGAGTGGAGAGATCCTAGAAAAGCCTCAGCCAAAAGAAACCTTGGAAGAGAGTGTGTACCCCTATGATTTAGAGGATGAGGAAGAACCAATTGAAGAGGTAGTAGCTGAGGTGGAGGAAATATTCATCCCATTTCTTATCTTCCATCTAATTGAGCAAGAACTACAAGCATTATTTGCTGAAGAAGAAAGCATGGCAGTAGTGAATGAGGTCAAAGAAGAAAAACCCATGGCAGAGATAGCTATGAATGTAGAAGAGGTAGAAGAGAAAACCCAGCAAGAAGAAAAATCATTAGAGGCTGAAAAAGAAACCATACCTGAAGAATTAGATGAAGGGGACGAAGAAGAAACCATAGGTCCTATCATAGAACCTTCCCCTGAAAACCCATTAGAGAATTGGGTAGAGAAAAAAGAAGAGATAGGGCTCTCCCTTGACTTAGACTTTTTCATCATCCCACTTTATACACCTAGCCCAAAAATACAACTGAAAATTTTATTGGGGTTGGACAAGAGGATGAATGAGTGGCTGATATGTGTGCAGATCTACTTCTTAGAAGCCACAAAGTCAAAAGAAAGGGATTTTAGCTCAACACCACAATTTGGTCATTCCACCATAAAGCAATGCAAAGGAAGAAAAATCATGATGAATGAATTCAAATCAAACTTTCCTTTTGATCCTAGTGGAATAAAGCTACTGGTCTGGCTGAGGACCATAAACTTAGCGCTTCATGGGAGGCAACCCATGGCAGGTATGTTAGTTTAGTTTTTCAATACAATTGTACTTTGGTTTGAATAATCACCTTATGTGAATCCTAGATCTTAGGTCTAGTTTTGTTTTAATCATGATAGGTTAGACTTTGTTATTTTGTTCGGTTTGAATAAATACCAGAAAAAAAAAAAAAAAATTTTGTCTAAGGCACCTGTCCATGAAAAATTTGGAATTTGGAGTTGCATGAAGCCATTTTTTCAGCTATACTTGAGGTATTTCTAGATGTGTTTTTCAAAGTATAAATGCATATATCAGATGAAGGAAGTTGGAACTATCATTACCAACCAATCACAACAGCTTCCTTCAAAAGAAAAGCCATCAGAACACTCAGGTAAACTCTGTCCGGAAAAGCAGTGCAACAGCAACTCTATTTGACTAGCCAATTTTGGAGCCGAATTCTGAAAAATTTGGAAGTGGAACCCACCAAGGAAAGGTAAGTTGTTCAAGAGGGCACTTAGTAGATAAAATAGGGCCGGATTTGAGGAATTTTTATTGAGTAGAAAGGAAGTTATGACTGCTGCAACTTGGGTAGTTAAAACTGTTTTCTGGGAAAATTTTTGGGTTGAAAACATTACCATCTTGCTGTCTTTGAGCTGATTTCTAAAATTTTCTGTAATGATTCTTGGAAAACTTTTTAAAGTGATTAAAGTTCATACGTAGTACTTTCCATGAAACCCTTTTTCAGCTCTAGATGATAAGTGGTTAGGGAGATACAATGCTTGCAAAATACCTCCAACTCATTTTCTGCCCTGAATTTCAGATTTACTGCCAAGTTTTCATATCTGTATATCTTTCACTTCCCTTGATGAAATTCATCAAACCTATTTTATTGTGCACCTCTGAACCTTAAAAACATTTTCTAAGTGGAATTTTTAAATTTTGCATTCAGAATTTCAATTTATGAAGGAAAAGGATGGCGCTCCCGCGCCAAATTTGGCGTGGCCGCGCCACATGTTTGATCAATTTTTGAGGATCCGTAACTCAGAATCATTCCATTCTAATTCTGACATGTTTATATTTATGAGTTATAGGCCTTGGTAGAATTTCATAAATTTCTGAATTCGTTTGCAATAATTTTGTGCTTTGAATGGTTCTAACCACTTTTTGGTCAAGAATGAATGCAGCTCAAGTTCGAATTCCACATGGTGCCTCAAGAAATCTGAAAGGTCAAACAACCAACGTTCTCGGGAAAGTTTTTTACCCTCTATCTCATTTGATTAAATTGAGCATGATGTAAATTTTTAAGCTTGGGGTGGGAAACTCGGATTTCAAAGTCTAGTTGGTTTTCATTGTTTAGTTAGATTTGATTGGTTAGTTTTTGTTTTTTTTTGTTTTGAGTCAAGACCAGAAGAGTGTTTCTAAATCTGAAAAGGTTTTTGAAAAATTTCTGTGGGAACTCTGATTTGTGGATTAAGAAGATAGGTCTCATTCATTCTCTTGAGAAATATATTTGTTTGAATGTTTGGTTTTTGGCATGAGAAAAGTTGTCTTGGAAAGTGGTTTGTCTGGTTGTATGCATTGAACATGTTTATTTTGTATAATAGAACCAACCTGAAGGAAGATCGAGGCGAAACAAAGACAGGTTTTTCAAAATTATGAAATGATCTAGGCACTTGTTTTAAATCGTTTGAGCCTTTTTGAGCCACCCACTTTAATGCACAAGATGCATCACCTTTTGTCAAATATTTTGAGCCGACAAGATCCTTGCTTTGTTTTCAATTCCCACATTACATGAACCAGCCTTTGTGATGAATAAACTTGTTTCTTACTGTCCTATATTTCTCCAAATTATTGAAGTGTTCGGTTTGAATGAGCATGGACAAAAATATAAAGTTATGGAGAAATAAGGAGGGGTGAGTGAAGGTTACAGAAATTATTTGAAAATGAGAGGAAAGAAGGAGCAAGATGAATGAAAAAGGTGCTGGAATATCTGAGAGGAAAAGTGAAAAAAAAAAAAAAAAAAAAAAGAGCTCTGCGTTAGGAGAAAGGCCACCTTGTGTGTGCATCGGTTCTCGGGCCTCAGCAAGCTTAGGGACTCTGAGTCAACCGGCAAGGTAAGCTAGACTCCAAACAAAGCCAAAGAAAAAAAAAAAGAGAAAAATAAATAAAAAGAGCTTTTCCTGGAGAGATGAGATAGTGAGTGGGATTAAGGAGAAAGTGAAAAGTGTCATACTCTTAGTTTTATTTGATTGCTTTGAGGACAAAGCAAATTTTTAAGTTTGGGGTGGTGTGCTACAATCAGAGAAGGTTCATGCTTAAGAAGATGGAACATGGATAGGAGGAGGAGAATTCACCCTTAAAAATTTTTATCCTTAAATTTTCTCCTTACCTATTACCCATGCCCCATTACAACCTATAGAAGACCTTTTGATCATAAGTTTGAAGTTCCTTCATGTTAGTGGAGATTAGACTGATGGTTGGCTTATGTTGTTCAATTTAAACTGCTCACATGCATGGGAAAGTGGTATGTGTGGTGGAAGATAGCTTGATCATGCCTTGACTAAGCAGGATAACCAACAATATGAGAGGTTGGAATGAGTAATTTTTGATTGATGCTTTGAAAGGGTAACCCCACTGATTTTTCTTAAACTTTGAGGATTTTTCATAATTCTGGTTCTATTTATTTTTTTCTTTTAGTTTTGCTCGAGGACGAGCAAAGGTTTAAGTTTGGGGTTGTGATAAGTGTCTAAAACACACTATTTTTAGACCTCAATTGGGATTAGAAATTATATGTTGGAGTCAATATTCATCATAAAATCATAAAATATGTCTCAGATTAATCCTTTCTCTCTCAGGAGTCTAACGCAACAAGAATCATCGAAATCGGAGCTAAAATGAAGAAGATATGAGGATTTTAGTGCATAAAGGTACAATGTTGCAGAGATCAGCGTGACCGCACCAGTAAGAAGGCAACATTTGGCGCGCCCGCGCCAGCAAATGGCGCTACTGCGCCAGAAAATGGCGCGACCGCGCCAAAATGGACCCTGAAAGCTGCCAAACTCGACCAAAACTCTTTCCATACAAGTACTCTGCTCCTGTGGCGCGACCACGCCATTTTTGAGCTTATTTTGGCGCGACCATGCGAATTACTCAGCCACTCTAAGTTGCAAAAATCTCGGGAACCTGCAATCAAATCGAATCCAAACTTGGGAGAAGGAGTCTCAAACATCTAAGGAAGGTTTCCACGACGAAGAGTTTAAGGTAATATACTTGAGTCCAGGTGCATTGAATGGTCAAAGAGAAGAAGTTAATTCAAAACAGGAATTTACTGCTAAAGGAAGGAGATAAATTCGAAATTTGGGGAGAGAATACTTGGAGTTCCCGAACTCCAATTGAAGCCAAACTTGGAACGAAGCTTCCTGGTGCCTATAGAGGATCTTGTCACAAAAATTCAGGCCAATCCAAGCCAGGCTTCTCGAGTTTCACATCTCAAAAGTGGTGGACCCCGTGCAGAAATTAGCAGCAGAAACTAGGCAACTTCCTCTCATCATATCTCGAGTTTCCCAACTCAGAATGGATTCAAATTTCGTGAACAAGGGAAGGACTATAGAAAGAAGGTCCTGATATAATTTCATCCAATTCTGAGGTCTGGAAGACACAATTCACACCCCTGGACAGAAGCTAAAATTACAAGGTCTAGACAGAGTTTCAAGTATAAATAGGGGTCCGAGGCAGAGCTCTAAACATCCAGTTTTAGATCCAGTTTTTAGATCCAGAGTTTAGTTTCGAGTTTTTTATTTAGTTTTGCTTTGTAGTTTAGTTTAGAGAGAGTCTTGAGAGGCAGAGGAGACGTCCTATTGAAGCTTTTGAGGCAAGGAGGAGAAGCAGCCATTGGAAGTCATGTTCAACAAGTAGATCCTTCTCAAGGGAAGTTTGTACTTAGTTTATCTTTTCTTTTCTTCTTCATGGTTGGATTCAAGACCTTGTTTTGTTCTTTAATGTTCAGCATGGAGTAGTCTTTTATATTGGGAGTCCATGACTTCCTAGGCATGTAATGAGATTGATACTTTATAATCTATTTGGTTTTCAATTTGGTGTATGAATGAGTTTTCCATGTTGTTAATTCTTGATTCATACTTACTGTCTGGCTATGTACTGGTTATAAGGTGACGCTAGGCTTAAGGTAAGACATGGTGATAGGATTTTACAAATCTTTATGAGTTTATGCACTAGGTAGATCACTAATCCTTGGGTTAATCCTCGACCTTAAAGTAATACCCTGTTGGATTAGTTGATCTGCCTATGACACAATGAGCTTCATGTTTATGCTATCAAGTAGAGTCAATCATGCTAGCTAGGTTTACTCTAGGAGATAGAAACAGGTAATGTCGATGCGGATTGTAGCCATGGTTTTATAAGCTCGTCAGAAATTGATTTCCAAAGCTAAACTTCTATTTAATCTCAGAATTGCCTAGGGAGGGAATTGGATTCCCAATACCTTTTTCCATATTGATTTTATCAAAAGCCCTCTCTTGATCTCTATAGGATTAGGTAGATTAGTTTATTTTCTATTTTCATAACTCCTTTCCAATCGCTTTCTCAAACTTTGGTTTTTAAACTAGAAAGCAATTATCTATTAACTTGGTCCTTGTGGGACGATATTCGGACTTGCATAAGTCTATATTACTTTGATTAGTCCTCTTGCTTGTGATTAGCTGGGATTGCATCACTTGCGACTTTGACTTTTTATCTCTGGTCGCGGGAGATGCATTTTTTTTTTGAAAGAGGAGTGATTGACGTACCTGTTTGTCCTTTGCTTTGTCACAGATGTCTGCTATCTCAGCTTCAGTCTCCCTCCTTGGTCTGACCCTCTCGGATGTCTCTGTTCTGTCCGACGGTGTTGTGCGACGCTGCCTGCGGGTTAGAGATTCAGGCGGGCAAGAAAAGTCGATGTTGTTACCTCATGGCGAATCCGTTTTTGGAGGTCAGTCCGTGTCTGCGCCCACGCTCATGAATGTGCATGATTTGTGGAGTTGTCCAGTGGTCGAGGACGACCAGATTTGTTATCTTCTGCGACAAGCGGCCTTTCCTTGGCATCAGGCTGAGGGGAACATCCTATTGAGTCCTCTGCATAAGTCAGCCACGTACACAGCACCCGAGCTATCGATTCATAGCCCTCGGTTCGGCGCTTGGGACGATTCACACCCTGCACCACCAGTTCCTTTTCCCGCTCACGTGCCTTTTCACTTCAAATGGACTTGCACTATTGTTCGTACTTGTCCGGAGATCTTGGCCAGGCTGGGCATATTGTCTACAATCCGGGCTTCGGCTTTCACTTATCAGTGTTCTACTCACGTGATCCATGCTTTCTTGGAGCTGTGGTGCCCATCGACGAACACGATTTTCACTCGAGGTGGGGAGTTATCGATTTCTTTATGGGACTTACATCACCTTTGTGGACTGCCCGTTTCTGGGTCTATTTATGATGAGGTGGTGCCGATGGTGGCTGACTTTACTGCTGTCCGAGCTTTGCCGTTGTCGGAGAGTGTACCCTTTCTACAGCTGGCGTTTTACAGGATTTATTGTCGTCGCAACCAGGGGGACAAGAAGGGTCCTGCCGTATCTTTTTCGGATTGGACAACTTTCTGGTTTCGCACCGAGGAGGGGGTCGTTCCTTCTTCTGACCCTTGGACTGATCGCAGCAAGATGACGGAGTGCCGAAGCAGGGATCGTTCGGCTACTCAAAATAAGGTCCTTGTTGAACTTGGTGTACCTGAGGCCCTTGCAGATGAGGTATACTTGGCAGCATTTTTGGCGCTTTGGCTATGTCGCAGTGTGATCCCTATGGCGGGTTTTGCTATGCGACCTGACACCTTCAAGATGGCATGCTTCATGGCGAATGGAACTAAGGTAGGCTTAGCTAGGGCGGCTCTGGCGCATCTTTATCGGAGCCTCAACAGTTTCACTCTCGGTCGTATAGCTTGGCCGTTCCTTTGTGCCTGGTTGGCGCAACGTTTCGGCGCTCATGGTGCAGATCCTAGCGAAGGCTCTAGTCCTCTCATGTTGGTTTATCGGAATCCGGAGCTCGTCCGACATTTTACTCCGATTGAAGCTCGTGCACTGTTTTGGAGGAGTTCGATCAAGACCTGGTATCCAGCTGAGGCTCTTCCTTCTGGCACTCTTCTCGACGCGAGGAGTCACGTGGCTTCTTCGATCGAATCGGATTATTTTTTGTGTGTTCGATCGACTTCCCTAGTTTATCAGCAGCGCGACACTCTGGCTATTGAGCCTTACAGTCCTCATAGGTTTGCTAGACAGTTTGGCTTTTGCCAGGATCTACCTGGTGTACTCATCTCTGACCAGCGCAGGGCAGATTCTCTCTCGGCACTCCTGGAGATGTGGAGGATCAGCGTCGCGAGGCCTTTTGGTCACGTGGACGTGCCAGTCTTCATGGGTACCGACGCAGATCCTGGTGTCACTCTGAGCTTTAGGGAATCATGGCTTGAGCACATAGTCCCTATTTTTGAGGTATGTGAGCTTCTGTTTCTTTTCCTTTGGTTTCTCTTCCTTGTTTTCAATACTTCCCTCATCCTTCTCCCCTTTGTTTTTTTTTTTTTTTTTTTTTAGCATGAGTGGAAAAGCCTTACTCAAACTGGCATGTCTGCATCTCAATCCGAGTTGCTACGTGCGCTACGTGATGATGACGTAGAGGCTCTCCTACCACGTCGTGATCAGCCGGCATCCGCTAAGGCCAAGAAGGGCAAAGCCAAGGCTAAGCAGCAGCGTCCGAAGGTAGCAAAGGACAAGTTACCAGCTTCGAGAGGTGCGGCAAAGGTGAAGGGTATAGTGTTGAAGGAGCCATCTGTGCCGGGGGAAGAGACCGAATCAATTATCATTGCTTTGCCGGCGCCTACAGTTCCAGCCTCTAAGGAGAAGAAGAAGAGAGCTCCGGCCAAACGAAAGTCGCTCATACAGCCCCCGATCTTTACTCCTCCGCCATCGCAGAAACGTATTCGGGAATCCGAGAATCTATCTGAGGTCCCTAGTACTTCAACTCTTCGATCGGGACAACCCGAACCTTTGGCGATTGCTGCTCCTCTTCTTTTGCCGGGTCCATCTCAGGAGGTTGCTAGAGGGGACACTCAATTTGTCGACCCGCAGGGAGACCGGGTTGATTCGACCTTAGACGAGCCTTTGGATCTTTCTGGGTTGGAGCTCCCTCAACATTTAATGCTGGACGAGGAGGATCATATTTCTTTGGCGGAACTTGCTGTTATGCGATCCCGTAAGGATCTCTCTACGCTACCTGCTGCTGATCCTGTTGATGGAGTCATGGAGGATGATGCGACAGTGGTTGCCGATAATGTATTCCCCCAGGCCGAGGCAGAGGCGACTGTAGATGGAGTCGCGACCACCGGTTTAACTCATGTAGCTGGTGATAGAAGTCGATGTGATGTCCCCAGTTCCTCTCGTCCTATTCCAGCAACTCCGGTCGTAGCGATTCAGCCTCCGGTTATGTCTGTGCCGTTGAACTGTGGAGAGCCATCGTCAGCCGTTCATCCACTCGGTAGTGAGCATTCGACCTCTTCACAGCCTTTATCGGTAAGTCTCGATTTCTTTTCTCCTTCCTGTATACATTTTTTTTTCGTCTTTCCTCCTTTCTCGAACTCATAGCCTCTATTTCTACAGGGGTCTTCGATGCGTCCGTCATCGAAAACAAAGCTGAAGCTTCAAAAGGCGGCTTTGGGGTTGTGGATGGACTTCGTCCAGACAGACCTTTTGCCATCTAGTGATCCGAGTGCACCCGAATTGGTTGAGGACACTCACGTTTTCTTTGAGAAGTTGATGGAGGTGGGTATCGACACCTCTACTTTGGAGCAGCGGGTTGAAGAATTCGCATCCGGGGCGGCTCGACTTCAACATCTGCGCTGTTCGCTGGAGGGGAAACTCAGTTTAGAAGAACGCCGAGTCGCAGAGGTTGAGCTTACTCAAGCTGAGCAACGTGTGGCCAAGATTCGTGACCAAATATCTGCTGGTGTCGATCAAAATCAGATAGCTCGAAAGGCTGCCGAAGAGGAACAAAAGCGACTTCGCGAGCAGCTTGCTCTGGTTTCAGCTCGCCTTGACACTTTGGGTGTACAAATTGCGACTGATAAGAGACAACTTGATGCAAAAGATGAAGAGGCTGCCGCTATTCGTCGACGCTTGGCTGAAGTTCGAGCTCGGCCTACTTTTACCAACCAGGAAGAACAAGAGATGTCTGACGCCCAAGCTGAAATGATCCGACTGAAGGGGCGACTTGCCGATTTTGAGCTTCCGCGACTCTGATGTCATCTCACTCTTTCCCTTTGAATTTTTTTTGTTGCCTCGTCTTTTTTTGTTGTGAGGCTGAGAATATTCCCATTTGATTTTTTATGAGAAATACTCTCCTTTATTCGACTACTTTTCCTTTTCTCACAATTTTTTTTTTTCTCTGCCCTTTTCATGGGTAAAATCGTTTGAGAAATTTACCGTTCGTTATTGGCAGCTCCGACCCATTTGCAACGACGAGCTTGTAGGCGCCATTGGTATAGGCCTCCTGTACCACGTAAGGTCCTTCCCATTTTGGCGCAAATTTGCCCCCGGTTTTGCTGGTGAAGAGCATCGGCCGTCTTACTGCGAGCACGAGATCGCCCTTCTGGAATGACCTGGGTCATACCTTTTTGTTGAAGGCTCTGGTCATGCGGGATTGGTAGCACTCGAGACGTTGTTGTGCCTCGAGTCGTTGTTCATCAAGGGACTCAAGTTCTGCGAGTCTCAGTTGGGCGCATTCCTCCGTCGTCAGTCCTTCTCTTACCGCTATGCGCAAGGAAGGGAGTTGTATTTTGAGAGGGAGCATTGCTTCGGTGCCATAAACCAGCTAGTATGGAGTCGACTGGGTAGGCGTTCGAGCCGTCGTTCTGTATGCCCATAAGGCTTCGGGAAGTTTCTCATCCCAGCTCTTTTTGTGGGCGCCGACCATCTTCTTCAGAATTTTGCAGAGTGTCTTGTTAAAAGCCTCTACGAGTCCATTGGCTGCCGGGTTGTAATCCGACGACGTCCACTGTTGTATGCAAAATTTTTCGCAGAAGCGGTCCATGACTCTGT
The DNA here is from genome assembly GCA_019845555.1 of Aristolochia fimbriata. NCBI lineage: Eukaryota > Viridiplantae > Streptophyta > Magnoliopsida > Piperales > Aristolochiaceae > Aristolochia > Aristolochia fimbriata. Next base: position 21,805,851 of record CM034078.1, read on the forward strand.
TTCTGAAGGGTGTGCCGTTGTCCGTCATGATATATCGAGGAACCCCATATCTGTATATGATTTGAGTTCGGATGAAGTCGACGACAGTGATGGCTTTGACCTCTCGGTAGGCTGCAGCTTCAGCCCATTTGGAAAAGTAGTCGGTGGCAGCCAAGATATATTGTCGTTCAGAGTCGGACTTCGGAGTGATAGGGCCTATGATGTCCATACCCGAAGCTTCGAATGGCCAGGAAGCGACCGTTGGGTGAAGCGGCACCGGTGGTTGGTGTATGTAATCGGCATGGAGTTGGCACGGTTTGCAGGTTTGAGCCATTTCGATGGCGTCCCTGAGCATAGTTGGCCAGTAATAGCCGAGTCGTTTGACTTGCAGGTGGAGCTTCGGGCCAGCTTGATGTGCGTCGCATATCCCACCGTGTGTTTCTTTCAGCACTTGCAGCCCTTCTTCTTTTGAAAGACAGCGAAGGAGCAGACCTTCATACGACCTTCGGTAGAGTACGTCGCTGATGAAAACGTACCTAGGAGCTGTCCGGCAAATTTGGACTCGCTCTCGCAGGTCGACTGGGAGTGTGCTGTGACGAAGGAAGTTAATGACAGGTTCGCGCCAATCCTCGGTTTGATTTTGGCTGGTTGAGATGGGAAGAGATTCTTCTATCTCTTCTGTTTGCTTTTCTTCTATTTCTTCCTCGACTGGTGGAGGGATGACCCATCGTTCGCAAATGGGGACTTGGCTTGGCCGTTCATCAAATTGTGCTAAGCTGGTAGCAATTCCAGCCAAGGCGTCGGCTGGCCCATTTTTGGATCGAGGAACGTAGTGGAGTGAGGCTTCCGGATTTGGGCCAGAAGTTCACCGGCATGCCTCCAGAGTGGTTCGAGTTCAAGTTTCTTTACTTCAAACTTTCCAGTCAGTTGGTTGATAACCAGAGCCGAGTCGCCGTGGATGTGTAACTGCGGCAGCTGCATTTCGACCGCTATGCCGAGCCCGAGTAATAGAGCATGGTATTCTGCTTCATTATTCGAGCAGATCTGGGTGAGCACGAATGAGTATGGCAGCAGATCTTTCTTGGGTGAGACGAACAAGACTCCGGCACCAGCTCCATTCCTTCACGCGGCTCCGTCGAAGTACATCTCCCAAGGAGGGAGCACTTCGACCAGAAATATTTCCTCGTCAGGGAATTCCTCTGTTAATTCCCATTCGGCCGGCACAGGGTGGTCGACCAGGAAATTCGCCAGAGCTTGCCCTTTGATAGCTCGTTGCGGCACGTAGTTGATCTCGAACTCAGAGAGGAGCAGCGTCCATTTTGCCAGTCGACCAGAGAGAATTGGTTGCGACATAATGTATTTCAGCGGATCAGCTCGTGAGATGAGATTCGTCGAATGTGCCAGAAGGTAGTGCCGAAGCTTTTGAACTGCGAAGATGAGAGCCAGGCAGGTTTTCTCGATCGGTGTATAGTTGAGCTCGGCACCCGCCAACGTTTGGCTGAGGTAATACAGAGAACGTTCTTTGTTGTCCTCATCGCATTGAGCCAAAAGAGCGCCCACCGATTTTTCTTGTGCTGCGATGTATAGCAGCAACGGTCTGTTGACGATTGGAGCAACGAGCACTGGCGGCTTGGTGAGATATGCCTTTATTTTGTTAAAGGCGTTCCTGCAGGAGTCGTCCCACTAGAACGGTGTGTCCTTCTTAAGTAAACGACTGAAAGTCTGGCACCTCCCGGCAAGGTTCGAGATGAAACGCCGAATGTACGCCAGGTGACCTTGGAAGCTTTTAAGCTCGGAGACGTTTCTGGGCTCTGACATCTTTTGAATAGGCGTCGATTTTTTATTGGTCGATTTCGATCCCTCTGTGATGGACGATGAATCCCAGGAACTTGCCTGAGGTGACGCCGAATGCACACTTCAACGGATTCATTTTGAGTTGAAACCGTCGAAGCCTCTCGAATACAGCTCTGAGGTCGAGGAGATAATCTGACCTTTGTTTCGTTTTCACCACCAGGTCATCGACGTAGCATTTGACTCGTTTATGGAGGAAGTCGTCGAAGATGTTTTGCATTGCTCGCTGGTATGTCGCGCCGGCATTCTTGAGTCCGAACGACATCACTTTGTAGCATAAAATGCCTATAGGAGTGAGAAATGCAGTGAGCTCTTCATCTTTTGGGTCCATCCGAATTTGATTGTAGCCGGAGGACCCGTCCATGAAAGTAGAGCCTCGTGACCTATTGTCGCAGCGACCATGAGCTCGGTAATTGGCAGAGGGAAGTCGTCCTTCGGGCACGCCTTATTCAGGTCGCAAAAGTCGACGCAGACCCGAATTTGGCCAGTCTTCTTCTTGACTGGGACGATGCTTGCAATCCAGGACGGGTACTTCACCTCCCTGATGAAATTTGCCGTGATTAACTTGTCGACCTCCTTTTCAATTTCTGGCACAAGTTCTGGTCAGAACCGTCGTTGCGACTGCTTGACTAGTCAAACAGAGGGATGAACCGCCAATTTATGGACTGCCACTCGTGGGTCGAGACCTGGCATCTCCGTGTAGTTCCAGGCAAAGATGTCTCGGTATTCATGGAGTAACATCGTATATTCAGCTTCTTCTTCAGCCGTCAGCGATGCACTGAGGAATGTTGGCCGTGGGTCTTCTGTGGTACCCAAATCGACTTTTTTTAATTGGTCGACGGTCGACTGGCCTCCTTCTTCGAATTCAGCCGGAGCCTCCTTCAAGACGAATTCCTCATCTTCTTGTTCCTCGTCGATGATGGAAATGTGATTCACTGTGGCTAAGTCATAGGCACGAGCTCGTGCAATGACTGCCTTCAACGTGTAGATGACGACTGGACCGCCGTCGTTCTTTGGCCGGGTTCGATTGATGGCGGCTTTGGTGTAAATAATCACCGGCTTTGAAGTATTTTGTTTCTCGGTTGGGATTTGGCCAACTAAGACTTGGTGCACATCTGCCAATGACTTCTGGACTATTTTGACCGATTTTGCTTGGCTAGTGTAAATTTTGATCGTCATAGGCCTCTCGTGGCCGAGGCCCAGGCGACCTTGACTGATGCGATGCCCTTCATTTTTCAGTTTCTCCAGCTATGGAGTGAAGACGGGTAGGGTCACAGGAGGTTTTGCATGAATCTCGTCTTTTGTAAGGTTGCCCCCTGCTCTGGCCATCAACCGGTAGGCGTTTGGGTCTAAGCCTTCATTTGAGCGTGTAGACGACAACTGATTCACGATACTTTGTTCCTCCAATTTTGGCAGAGGAAGCGTGACTTTTTCTAGCAAAGGGGTCGGCTGGATTTTGTTGCAGGCGACCGGGGAACTTCTCCTTTCTTCCTTTGCGACTGTGGAATGTATCGCAAGATGGGTATGTTGCGCTGATTTGGTGTAGGCGCGACTGTGCCCGGTTTACGGCCGTGTGCTGACTGGCTGTTGTGCGCTGGCTGCTTTGGAGATACGACCTGCGTCGTGATCTGTTTAGGAGATGCAACTTGCGTCGAAGTCTGTGGTTTCGCGGGCTGCGATGACTGTTTGAGTGTTGCATCTTGCGTCGGTTGTTTGGATGATGCAGCCTACGTCGAAGTCCTCTTGGCGTTTGCTGCCTGGTTCGACTCTGGTGACAATTTAACTGTCGGCCTAGTCGTCAGATAGAACTTAGCATCTGCGAACGATGCCTCTGCTTCTGTGAATGGGCTTTCGTCGGCATACACCGTCTTCTGCTCGCCGTTTTCCCAATACTTGAAGCATTGGTGAAGTGTGGATGGCACAACTCCGTTTGAATGAAGCCATGGTCGACCCAGGAGTAGATTGTAAGACGTCCTGGAGTCGATGACTTGAAGAGGAGTGTCGGCTACCATGTCCCCGATGTACAGCTTGACGTTCATCATGCCGAGTGTTATTTGGCCCTCCTGGTTGAAACCTTGGATGAGAAGAGAGCTTGGGGAGAGGTCGCCGGCAGAGAGACCAATATTCTTCATCGTACGAATGGGCAGAATGTTGACTGCAGATCCGCAGTCGACGAGGATGCGATTGATTTTGTGATCACTGATGTAGCCGGAGACGAATAACGGTCTATTGTGATTCTTCGTCCCCAATTGTGCATCTTCTTCTCGGAATGTGATGCACGGTGGGCATGAAACAGCAAGTGCCTCCTTCGACTTCGCTAAATGCGCCTTTGTGTAAGCGTCTTCCTCCTTTTTTCGAAAAGGAGGGTTAACCCGACCTTTGGCAGATCGTGCTTTCGCATGAGCAACGCTTCAAGTTCGGCCTTGAGTTCCTCTGGTTTGGCGAGGATCCGGATTAAGGCTTGTGATGTCTAGGTCGAGATCGTCCTCTGTCTTATTGAGGTGTGAAATTTGTTTGTGTGATGTCTCGAGGTCGTCACATTCGACGACCGGCCTCTTGCCCTTCTCTTTTGTTGTTGTTTGCTCGGGAGGAGCTGTTGAGCAGGTCGCCACCATTGCAGGCGGCGAGCGGAACTCCTTCGGGAAGAACTCCGCCAATGTGACGGGTCTTCTTTTCTTTTTGCTGGCCCCCTGGACGTCGGTCCTAGGAGCTTTTCTTTGGCGCTTCACGGCTTTCTTTTTTGACTGCTTCGCCTTTGTTCTGGTATTCGCCGGTGCCGGTTCTAGTTCTCGAACAGGCTTCTTTCTCCGGGTGACCAGGATCCACCCCTCTGCGTCAGCTGCAGCTTGTTCGCGGGGTGCCGGTTTTGGTGCGACCTTAGCCGGTGGTCGTCTGTTGTTATTGTGCAGTCTGTCGGAGGGACCGAATTTTGGACGGTACTCCTTTGTGATCTGCTTCCTGCTTGGCCGAGTCTGGCGGTTCGGCTCGGCTCTAATGGAGATGGTATATTAGGAGGTTGTGTTTTTAGCTCCTTCGATTTTGATACGGCCTTGCGCCGCCAGCTGCATGATACGGTCCTTCAAGACGAAGCATTTCTCCATCGAGTGCCCAACTAGTCGATGGTATTTGCAAAAATTTGGATCTTTGCTTTTGGATTGGTCGCCAGGCCTTTTAATTTCTGGCAACTTCAATAGTTGATTGTCAAGCAGCTGGTCGAACATGATGGGAACGTCGGCATCGGCAAAGGGATATGTCTTTGCCTGTCATTCTTCCAGTGTCAGTTTCTTGAAGCCTCCCATCAATTGTCGTGGGCGGTAGGTCGGCTTGACCTCACTTCCGACCTTGATTGGTTCGACAGTATTTGTTGTGAAAGAGGGTTTTGATTTCTCTTTCACTTCTTTGGGCGTGGTCGCAGGAGGTGCCTTCCCCTTTTTGCGAGGGTCGGCGAGTGAAGATCCTTCTTCTCCTCGTTCTTCTATCAAGTTTTCCATATTGTGAGCTTCTGTAACGAGCTCCTGGAAATCTTTCGGCCTTCGGCTCTGTATGTAGCAGAGGATGTTCCATCACATTCCCCGTGAACACATTTCTATTTCGGCTTCGAGTCATAGATTCAAGCTTTGTTGAGGCTCAAGTTCCTCCATCGGTTGATGTAGTCGACCACTTTTTTGCCCTTCTTCTGTTTGAGGTTGGCGATCTCGACTAGAGTGACGGTGCACCGGGTATTGTAGAACCGACTGAGGAATTCACTCTCCAATTTTTCCCAGTTGTCAATCGACTCTTGGGGTAGCTCGATGTACCAATCGAAGGCATTTCCCTTCAGTGACCGGCCGAACTGCTTGACCAACAAGTCGCCGTCTGTGCCGGCGTTATTACACGTTTCAATGAAATGAGCGACATGCTGCTTCGGGTGGTCGTCGCCGTTAAATTGTTGGAACTTAGGAGGGTGATAGTCGATTGGCATTGGGATGTTTTGGATCCTCTGTGTGTACGGTCTCTTGTAGGCGATTGATTTGTGCTCGCCGGCACTGTTTCGTACTGCACGGTTGATGAGCTCTGTAATGGCATCAAGTGTGAGAGCAGACGGATCCAGTTCTGGTCGGCCTCTGCGGATGGCCACTGGAGCGACGGGCGGCAGCTCGTCGTCAGAAGAGGAATCTTCTTGCGGCAGCTCGGCTGAGGCGCTGGTAGTCCGCCGATTTCGGTCGACTTCTTGAGAGATGCCACCGGTGTTATTAGTGGTTGTGCCCATTTCAAGCCTTTCAAACATCTTCGCGATTTGATCATTGCGAGCTGCTAGTTGAGCATCACGGGCTGCAAGTTGCACATCATTTATGCGTAGCTGTTCGCTCTGCTCCTTTATCGCGGCCTGCATTTCGGCAAGCTGTTCTTCAATAGTCTTGGCCGACATTGTCATTGCGGCCATCTTGAAGGTTTGCGTCGGAGTAATTGTTCTTGACATAACTTGGAGATATGAAGCCGTTGTCGGTGACATCATTGGAGAGGTGGGGGACCGGTCAGAAGGACCAGTCGCAGGTTGATTGCGGAGAGTGGCTTTGGGCGACGACTGGCTTGCAGTGACAGCCGCCGGTGAGAATCGAAAGGTTGAGATGGGTGATGTTGCGACAGGGGAGGTCGGCGATGTCTGTCGGCGAGGTGGGCGGATAGGTGGTGGACCAGCAGCTGCGTTAAGTGCAGCAAGAAGGTCGTGTGAGACCAGCATAACCGGCGAGTTATCTGTGGCCGATGTTCTCTGCATGGAGGAGGTTGTCAACGAATGTGTCCTTGCCGCGGCGGATGAAGGAATGCCACCACTCTGTTCGGACCGCTGTACTAAGGCAGGGACAATAGAGGTTCTTCGCGGCGGTGGTGACTGCGTCGGGCTGACATTCGGGCTGCGAGGAGAAAGAGATGCAGCGACGGCCAGGTATGTTGGTTTGGCCATCGCTGGTAGTAGTTTGGCGGCGACCGTGGCTGGTTTGTTGGAGGCCGCGGTAGCCTATGGCACGAATAAGGCGCTTGGACGGCGCGCGTCGCGCATGAAAGGAGCTTGTCCAGCAGACAAATTCCTGGCCATAGCTCTCGTCACTGGGCGAGTGGCCGGTGGTGGTGAGGTAGGAACGCGGACGTTGGTCGGAGATGTGGCAGCAGATCCGGCAATTCCAATTGTTGAACCTGCGGTCGCGGCGGGGCGTGGCTGGGCAGAGGTCGAGGAGGCAGTTTGCTTGCCCCCGTTGTTGTTGTTGTTGTTGTTGCCGTTGTTGGCGTTGCTGGCCATGGCTGAGGTTGGAGTTTTTTTTTTGGTTGGACAGAGAAGGAGATGAGAGGTAGGAAATGTCCCACCGGGTATGCCAAATCTGTTTCACCGAAAATTCGCCGGTCCGCGAAGAGGCGTGACCGAGAGAATATTTCAATTACTTTAGAATAAATTTGTGTTACAGGGTGTGTTTGAATATCAAGGAACGCGAGTTCACTCTCCTAGGCTTCCTCTGATTCGATATCCGTTACAAGTTTAGTTGAAGTTTCAGATCCTGCGAGGTCGTCGGTGAGACTTTGAGTTACAGAAACGAACGTACACGATCTGGTGTGGCTTTCGTCGGTCGAACGGAGGTATTTGTGCTCCGCGTGTGTCGACTTATGACGTTGCCGGCGACAGTGTAGAAAGGCTTCTAGTCGAACTGTTGAGCGACGAACTGCGAGTGGCTGAACTTCTCTGGTTCGAGAGCTTTCGTGAGTATATTTTCTTCTCGACAAGAAGGCTGTCGATCTTCAAAATTTCCAACCCCTGGGACAGGGAACTTCTGGCTATTTGTAGCCTGTCTGTGTAGTTGTTGAGAAACGTTGCCTGGAAATGGGGCTCGTGCTCCTCTTTCTGCTCGTGAAGTTGAGGAAGAAGAGGGGAGGAGGGAGACCAGGAATTCCCCCGTTGAGATCCCTTGAATGAAGATCGTGAACCTGACTTGGTCTTTATCTTCACGTTTGAAGTGGATGACTGTATGCTGACGTGGCAATGACTCATGTGCTGCTACTGACTGGACGATGACTCACTGAGTCGTTTCATGGATGTAAGATGACTCACTGTGTCGATAATGCGACGAGACGGATGACTCTGGCGATGGGCTGTGTCGGATGACCTTGAGAATCGTCGAGGCCTGTCCACGAACCTTGTTTACTGGATTAGTGGACTCCTGGACTTGTTGAATTTGGGCCATGCACATTTTGGTGCATACAATATTTTTAACAACTTTAATTTATTTTTAAATATGTCACTTTCTATGTTTGACCAAATGTGACCAGCTTGGTCAAACAACACATAGGCGACACGCTGGGTGGCGACATTTAGATGTTGACATCAATAAAAAATTTAAAAAGAAGAGGCGGCTTTTCGAAGCCGCCTTCGCAAAGAAAACATAAAAGAAGCGGTATCCAAGTACCGCCATACTGAAAACCTTAGAGGCGGCTTTTGGAAGCCCTCTCTTTCAACACTTAAACAAATTTTTTGCATCGGGAGTTCTTTAAAGGGTAGAAGACGGGTTTACAAGCGAGGCGGCATTTGAAAGCCGCCTACGCTTAATATAAGCGGCATTTTGATGCTGCCACACCTTTTAAATCTGCTCTACGGTAGTCGGCATCGAAATGCCGCATACACTTAAGTTAGGTGGCATCGCGATGCCGCTACATTCTCTATTTCTTTTGTTCGTCTTTTTTTTCCTTCTTCATCCTAATTTGTCTCCTCAAAATGGACGCGCGGAAAATCTCTCCCCTCCCTCTTCTCTTCTTCCATCTTTTCGTCAAATCGAAGCTGCAAAACATCGATTGAAGGTTGTGCGACCGCGAATCGTCACTTTGTCCCCTCAATCATTGTCGATTCGTTTGGAAAATAAGTGGTTTTCTCGTTTTGTGTAGGTTAGAGTTTCAATAGACATCAATTTGATACATGGTTAGGGTTTATGTGGTTGAAATCTAATCAAAATCAGTTTATTACGTGTGATTAGCTTTCGAATTTCATGTTTTTTTGTTGATTTAGGATTAAATTTCATGCTTTACGTAGATTTGGGGTTTTGCATGAAGAAACTTCGATTTTATGCTAGTTTAGGATTTTTTTAGTTGAAATATCTTCAATTGTAGTATATTACGTGTGATTAGATTTTAAATTTCAAGTTTTTTCGTTAATTTAGTGTTGATTTGAATGTTTTACGTGGATTTGGGTCTTTACATGACCAAACTTCGATTTCAATGCCCCTGGTTAGGGTATTTTTGTTTGAAATATCTTCAAATATAATGAATGACGTGTGATTACAGTTCAAATTTTATATTTTTCAGTTGATTAATGCTTGGTTTTCATGGTTTGCTTGAATTAGGGCTTTACATGATAAAATTTTTACTTATATGTTATTAATTAGATTGAAGGTTGTTCATTAGTTTTTAGGTTGTAGATTAGCGTATAGCTTGTTGATTAGCTCATAAGTTATTAATGGTCAAAGAAGAAACAATAAAGACAAGCATGTTGATGGTTCAAGCAAAATTGTATTCATCACCTGACCCTTCAAGCAAAATTGTATTGATCGAATTTAGATATCCAGTCTGTATGATTTATTCTTTTGATGGTCGATAAAAGCAGATCAATGCCCATCTTTGGAAGGGGAGATCTTTGTAAACAAAATATACCATACAATTGTATTGAGTCGTAATCATCGAAATTTTTCTCAAGTTTTGTACTTTATTGGTAGAGTTGTGATTACCAAGTGCTAAGATGATTGGAAATCCTAAATGTCTGTTGCTTATTTTTAGTTGAAGATGGCAGTCGTGCCTACTTGTTGTCATTTTGATGGTGAATTTGTTTTTTAGCACGGTAAAGTGGTCGGCTATAGTGAGGGACAACTAGACTTATATTTCTAGAGCCGACGTGTTCGTTTAATGCGTTGTGCACTATAATGTATAATGTTCTTGGATGGAACCCACGCATGGACCACATTTCAATATAGATGATCTTTAGGTGCAATGGTCAGTTAATGTACACTCCTGTACTCGATGATATATCCCTGGAGAGTGGATTAGGCATGGTGAAGCATGATTTCCAGTCAATGCTGGTTTTGCTTCTGAAGCGGGGTACCTACCCCTATGAGATGTATAACAGAAGGAGTTTGGAGAATTTGGGTGAAACGGGCGAGGGAGCTCTTATTCAATTCAGGGGGCGAGCTCCAGCCGAAAGGGATGAGAGAGTTGAAGGACCTATTGTGGTTTCATCCACGAAGAAAGGTGAGAATAATCATTTCAGTCTTGTTTGAAGTTATACTCTACATTTATATCGCAGTAGTAGTTGATGAAATTATAATTGAATTCAGGGAATCAAGTGAGGACCCAAATGATATTTACAGTGGTGAGGATGCTTGCTCGGATCCAGATGAAATTGAGGAAGAAAAAGAGATTGAAATCCCCCTACCTAACATGGGAGTCCCACCCTTAGAGGAAAATGATGAGCCTTACCCCAATTCGTGGATCAGAGAGATGGACATGGATGCGGGATATATGAACACAATGGTCCCAGGCGTAGATGAAGACCATGTACCTCCACCCGTCAGTGTTGGAGTCGGTCAGAGGTTTATGAGTAAGGACGCATAACAAATGTACTTGAAGGACTACTGCATCAGAAGACATGTCCAGTTCAGTGTTGAAATTGGGACCTGTAGTTTATTATGTACATAGCACGGGTGACCAGAGTCCATGGCACGTCTATGCGTCATTCAGTAAGAAGTGTAGGGTGTGGAAAATTAGACGATGCAATGATGAACACACGTGTTTGAACGCCGAGCTGCGCATGGACAACCGGTTGTGCACTTCTAGAGTTATTTGTAACCTCATTATGCCCAATGTGAGGAAAATTTTTACATTGTCTCCATATGAGATCATTCAGCTAGTTAAGGACAAATATCATATTCAGGTGAATTATGGCAGGGCATTGAGGGCAAGGAACAAAGCATAAGTTGTTGTATTTGGTGGTTGGGAGGAGTCGTACAACCTATTACCTCAATTTTTGAAAGCAATCAAAGACACAAACCCAGGTACTAAGTACAAGCTCATAACCACGGATTATAATGTGAGAGATGGACGGGTTGTGCGGTTTGATAGGGTATTTTGGGCGTTTGGTCTGGCTTTTTATGGATTTTAGTTTTGTAGACCCTTTATTAGTATAGATGAGACTCATTTATATGGGAACTATAAGGGTTGTCTGTTGATAGCTACGTCTTTTGATGGAGATAGCAGGTTGTTTCCCCTTGCCTTTGCAATTATAGAGAAAGAGAATATTGATACATGGACTTGGTTTGTAACTTGTTTGGCGCGTCGGGTGGTTATAGGGAGGTCTCCGATGTGCATTATCTTCGACTGTTACATTAGCATCATTAGAGCGGTGGCGGATGTCTTTCCACGCCCCAGTACACAGGTTTTGTATTCAACATATCATTGCCAACCTGAAGAAGCGATACAGTGTGAAGGACATGGATAAGATGGTGTGGAGGTGTGCGAGTGCACAGACAGTGGATTAATACGAGGTTGCAATACAAAACCTTGAAGAAGCATGTTCTGAAGCCAAAACGGAGTTGACTGAAGAAATGAGCCTTGACCAGTGGTCCCTTGCGTACGATGGGAATTTATCATTTGGGAAGCTCACGACAAATTCTTCTGAGAGTGTGAATTATTTATTGAAGCGGGCACGAAGCTTACCTGTACAAGCCCTAGCATTGATGATATTCTATCGGATGAATGCATGGTTTGTAAACAGGCGAGAAAGGGATACACAGATTACCACACATCTTTGTCCTTTGGTAGATGTGCATTTATGGATTGCAGTAGAGGGACATTTGCATGTTGTTGCCTATGGTGGTGGTATATTTCAGACGGGCGAGCACAAAGTTAACATTCTACTTAAGGAGTGTACATGTCGGTCATTCCAGATTTATCAGATTTCGTGCATCCATGCCCTTGCAGTGTGTGGGGTAATATATTACGACTTCCATCAGCTGACATCTGAGTATTATCATGCATCTATAAATCTACGGGTGTATGAACGAGCATTTGATGTGCCACGAAGGAGAAGTTCTTGGGTGCAAGAAGGTCCAGAGGTACTCTCACCAGTCGAGTCGATAGGGGTCGGTAGGCCAATGTCCACCCGTATTAGAAATTCTATGGTCTGGAGAGATGACAATGGAAGATATTTGTGTAGTAACTGTAAATAACCCGGTCATAACAGAGGGCTTGTAAAACCCCGTCTGTTGACAGTGCAGAGAGTACTCATGCGGGGTCTAGTCGTAGTTCTCATGCGGGGTCTAGTTGTCGGTAATGTATACTTTTAGTTTTTATACAATGTATAATGACATGTTTTTAGTTGATTAGTTTAACTTTAGATGTTAATTTATACTTTGTTGTTTATATAGGTCGTGATGACAGACACCCCACTCTTGTTCGATAAGGATTCTCATAGGAGTGAGACCATCTGGCATGGAGAAGTTAGTGCGTTCTGGTAAACAACAATTATATTTTATTTGTAAACATGCCCTAACAAGACTGTTACTCATTTTCAGGATCCATGATGCATGGAATGCATTGAACATTTTCAGACACTATGACATTGGCCGATGGACAAGCGTTTGTTGCCATACATCGATGCCGCATGATTTAGTGCCTTGTATAGAGTTCAGTGGTTGAGACTGGACAAACCACTGATTACCTCACTGGTAGAGAGATGGAGGAGCGACTCGAACACCTTCCATCAGGCAAACAGTGAGATGACGATCACATTAGAGGATGTGGTTGTCCTCTTGGGACTATGCGTCGACGGATTCGCAGTGACCGGTTCGACTCGGGGGGATTGGATGGAGTTGGCCAGAGTACCTTTGGGGGTCGAGCTTCCACCGGGTAGTTTTTAGGGGGGTCGACTGTCACTTGCATGGATCAGAGGGAGATCTGCATTTTATCCCGATGACGTGCCCGATGAGGTGATATAGCAGCATGTGCTAGCATACCTCCTCCATCTTGTGGGCTCGACGATCTTTTCAGATGGTAGTGCCCGAGGAGTTCACATGACATACCTGACATTATTCGAGGACTTTCAGACGGCTAGGAGGTACAGCTGGGGGGGGGGGGGGAGGGGGCTACACTTGCCTTCCTCTATCGAGAACTCGTGAAGGCGTGTCGCACTGGAGTGGTCGGCATTGCTGGATGCCTCACCCTTATACAGATAAATTCTACTTTCAAATAATTGTCCAACGTAAAGTAATAAGACATTGAGTATATTTAAAACTTTGTTGTAGTTGTGGGCGTGAGAACGCCTTCATATTGGACGTCTGACAGTCCTAGAGGAACGGACGTTGCAGGATGGCCCTCTAGGTTCAGGTATGTATCGATACAGTTTAATGATTATTTATGCTTTTGTAAAATCTTTTATAAGTAACTTATATTGGTATTTTAGGTGGAACGTCCGACGGACGAATGCCACAAACCCTTGTGGTAACCTAATCCTATACATGATAGAGTTGAACCACCAACGGAACTATCAGGTAAGTTATTTTAAGATTGTACAATGTTGACAATTCAGACCCTAATGATCTAAGTCGTCGGTAATAATTTTTATAATTTTTTTTAGATGAACTGGCAGTCGTACCTAGGTTTCTTGCATCATCTACCTGCAATCTGCATAGAAGGTAGACGTATTTGGTTGTCCAGGACCTTATTGATTTGCTTCGAGATAGTCGAGATGCATGTTCCGGACCGAGTGATGTTGCAGTTCGGATTGGAGCAGGTGATTATCGCAACACCCAAATTCAATTACCATCTATTGTAGATCGAACTTTAATTTTATAACTTTGAGCAGGTGACTCCCCTAGAGGATGTTGAGCATGTTACTCGCATATCCCGGAAAGGCCGAGCTGGGGAGGATTGGGCGGCATACCATCGTGATTACATCGTTAGGTGGCAGGCACGAGCGGAGACTGTTGTTACAGGCAGCCGTGCACACACCCCTAGACATGCTCCCAGTGAGTACATGACATGGTATTTTTCGGTCACTCGACAATTCGTATCACCTCCACCGACGGAGCCAGCTATGGTATACCATGCTAGAGGTTATACCAAGGAGGCATTGGTACGTATTTAATTTTGTGAAATGATTACGTTTTTATTAATATTTTTTAGTATACGTTTTTTGTTTCGGAGTTGGGTTTAGTACGAAACGTGGTTGAGCACGTGCAGTGTGGAGAGGCCATGGACCCATTGTTGGCAGATCCATACATGGTGGAGATTGGACACTACTGCCAGTCGATCTTGCACAGTCTTCCACTCTTGGAAGGGATGATCGTCGGAGGAGACTTGTCACGGGGGCGTCGTGCAAGGCGTTGGTCTATATCTGAAACAACGTTGCGTGTTGAGGATCCTGACGAGCTTCCTATCATATCGGAGCCTACTGTGCCAGATCTTCTACCTGTGCAGACACCTGAGCTTGAGCCCGAGCAGCCCCCTGAGCCTCAGCCTGATCGTCACCCTCCCATCTGTAGGATTTATACTAGAAGGCAGAAGAAGGCAATTGGTGCACCTGATCCTAGTTCTGCCTTATGATTGTACTTTGTATATTATGTTTGTCGCTTGTTTATTCGTCTTTATGTATTCATTGATCAGACATTATTTTGTATATTATATATTCTACATGTATTTATTATGGATTCTTCAATTATTTTTCATTACTTTTGAGTGGGAAAAGTACTTAGCTTTATTTTGATTGAATTATGTTTGGTATATATTGTTAGCAGGTTAAAATACAGGTTGAAAAATAGGTTAAACAGAAAAAAAAAAATTTGATAAAAATAACAATGAAGGCGGCTTTAAAATGCCGCCTACAGTTAAAAATGGAAGGCGACTTCAGTAAATTGCCTTCCGACCAAAAAAAAGGCGGCATCAAAATGCCCCTTATATTAAGCGTAGGCGGCTTTCAAATGCCGCCTCATTTTCACCATCCTCTATCCTTTAAACAACTCCCGATGCAAAAAAATTGTCTAAGAGTCGAAAGTGGCGGCTTCCAAAAGCCGCCTCTAAGGTTTCCGGTATGGCGGTATTTGGATACCGCCTCCTTTGTGTTTTCCTTGCGAAGGTGGCTTTGAAAAGCCGCCTCTTCTTTTTTAATTTTTTTTTATGGCAGAATCTAAATGCCACCACCGTGTATTCTCTTTAAAAAAAAGTAGACGACACGCTGGTGCCAGCTGGTCAAACTTGGTCAAACATAAAAAGTGACATATTTAGAAATAAGTTCAAAAAGTTGTTAAAAATGCAAATTTTTATTTTTTTAATGGTTTAAAAAAATTTCCATTATTTTTGCCTTTTTAATTAAAATATTAAATATGGCTTTTCATTGAAATAATTCAAAAAAATAATTATTTATAAAAATAACACCTAATGAAACTTATTTGGCAAAATGTCAATTGCAGCGTATGACTGCCATTGACTACCCTAGTCAATGCCCATGTAGGCAACACGCTGACACAAAGCATGTCACAAATTTTTTTTTTATGATAACCTTAAAGGCTTCGAAGCCGCCATAAAGAAAAATTTAATTCAAAGGAAACACATCAGATAAATTCTTTAAGGTAACATCGAAATGCCGCCTTCCAGTAAAACTAGAGGTGACTTCCCTAAGTCGCTTTAAGTGACCCATAGAAAATTTTTCAAAAAGTAGAGGTCAAAGGGGGCAACCTCTAGCGTAAAAGAAAAGACAGTTACCAGATGTCGCCTTTGGTTGGCAGCTTTCGAATGCTCCCTATACTAGTAGGCAGGGGTCACTGTGCTGGCGGCATTAGAAAACTGCCTTAAAGTATATACCGCTTGAGAGCTCTCTGCACTGTTCACAGTCGGGTGTTTACAAGCACGTCTGTTATGACCGGGTTGTTTACATTTACCACAAAGATATCGTCTATTGTCCTCTCTCCAATCCATAGAAGTCCGAATACGGGTGGACATTGACCTACCCACCCCTCTTGACACACGTGGTGGGAATATCTCTGGACTTTCTTGCACCCATGTACTTCTTCGCGGCACATCAAACGCTCATTCATACACCTGTAGATTTGCATGCATAATAATACTCGGACATCAGCTGATGGAAGTCATAATGAATTACCCCACACACTGCAAGGGCATGGATGCACGAAATTTGATACATCCAGAAGGAGCAACAAGTAGACTCTTTACATAGAATGTTAACCCTGTGCTTGTCTGGCTGAAATATCCCATCACCATAAGCCTACCTACAAATGTCTAGCGCCCTCCACATAAGTCTGTAAACACGCGTCTACTGATGAACAAATGTGTGTGGTGATCTGCCTTGCCCTTTCTAGCCTATTTACAAACCATGTATTCATATATCCGTAATGGTTTTTACTTTCCCTTGGGGATGAATTCCACGATAGCTTCCTCACAAATCTCTATGGGAGACCGCTCATCAATCTCAATGGGATCTCTCTCATCCATTTCAGCAGGAGCTCCCTTGCTGGTTTCAGCAGGAGCTCCCTTGCTGGTTTCAGCAGGAGCTCCCTCGCCGGTTTCAACGGGAGCTCCCTCGCCGGTTTCAACGGGAGCTCCCTCGCCGGTTTCAACGGGAGCTCCCTCGCCGGTTTCAACGGGAGCTCCCTCGCCGGTTTTAACGGGAGCTCCCTCGCCGGTTTCAACGGGAGCTCCCTCGCCGGTTTTAACGGGAGCTCCCTCGCCGGTTTCAACGGGAGCTCCCTTTCCGGTTCCAACTTTATTTGATAAACTTCTTCGATTATCCATCTCATAAGGGTGACTGTCTCTGATAAAAAATAAAACGAATGTAGTTTGAAAACCATGTTTCACCATGCCTAATCCACCCTCCAAAGATATATCATTGGATATGAGAGTGTACACCAACTGACCATTGCACGAAAAGGTCATCTATATTGATATGCAATCTATGCATGGATTTTATTTAGTGACATTATACATCATAGTGCATAATGTGTTAAACGAAAACATCGGTTGTAGAAGTATAAGTTTGGTTGTCCCCCCCCTCAAATGGCAGTGAGTAGGCACGATAGTCATCATCAACTGGAATTAGCCAACAAACATTTAGGTAATTGACTTTTGATAGCCACACACACAGACATTTAGATAAGTAACAAACATGTAAGATACACACAAACTCCTTGGTGCAAAAAAATCTTACGAAAAAATATTGTAGTGCAAGATACACACAAACTCCACAAAATGGACTTAAACGCTTATTAATCACAATTGACTTAAGCAACAATATAACTGAGATGAATCTACCTCAGATATGACAAGTTATGTTCATCAAAGATATGATATGTGAAAGGAATTCATAAAGTTACATTCTATTTCCTAGTTGACTTTTACAGCTCCAAATAGCTATAGAGACCTTGATGTGGCAATTGACATCTCACTATATTGGATTGTGTACAAAGGGAGTCTATTTTGTCTCCATGCCAAGATTGAACATAGGAATCGACCCTGTATGTGATAGATTGAATTGAAGTATATTCAATTGGACATAGGAATACACAGTATATGACAAATTAAACATAGAAATACATAGTATATGATAGATTGAACATAAGAATACACACTATATGGTAGATCAAACATACCGGGTGTGGTGTGTTAGCTAATAAAACCATGTGCTCCAAGGTTTATAAACTAGACCAAATACAACCGAACCTAAAATGGATTGAAGTATACGAATAAAAATTAGACCAGCAACATTATCAATTGCTAACCCTACTTTAAGCATCAAATTATGCCACATGTCTTCTGTATATGAATAAAAATTACACCCCAAATGTTACAATCGAAAGTTTCTTACATGTTAGAAGCAAAATCAAAACCCTAAACTGCGAGAACGAAGTTAAGCATACACGATTTGAAGCATACACGATTTGAAGCATACATGATTTGAAGCATACACGATTTGAAGCATACATGATTTGAAGCATACATGATTTGAAGCATACATGATTTGAAGCATACATGATTTGAAGCATACACGATTCGAAAAAAAGATCGAAGTTAAGCATCGTGAGAAAAAAAGATATAACTTACACAATTTGAAGAAAAGAACAAGAGATACATCAGGAGAAAAGAGAAATTTGGTGCATAATCAAAGAACGAACAATTTAATAACAAACTTACCGTAAAAAAGACCCTAATCGATGATCTCTGGCATCACTCGATGATGATTTAAGGGAGAAACACTCCTCTGGTCTCCAATCAATGATCTCCTGCATGGATCCGACGAAAGTCAACGCCTAGAAACCCTAATCGATGATTTTCACAGAGTCGCGCACGGGATGCAAAGAGAAATTTGAGAAAAAAGTGAGAACAAAAGAAGGGGGTGGGGGATTTTAAAAGAAAATGTAGAAAGGAAGCAGCATAGCGATGCTGCCTAGAATAAGTGGAGGCGGTATCGCAATGCTACCTAGAGTTAGTGTAGGCCCACGGGCGATGCCACTTACAGACAGACCCAAGGTGGCTTCGTCGTCTCCTTTGTTGGTACATTTAGTCAAATGGTGGCAGCTTAGCGAAGATGCATATATTTTTTTCTCTTAAGGCAGTATTTCGATGCCGCCTAGAGTTAGTGAAGGTAGAGGATAAAGTTTATGAATCTATTTTTACCATTTTACCTCCACCCCTTTGTTAACAAAAGGAGTGGTCCAAATGATCAGGGGCCCTTTTTGGGTTATGATATGTTGTGACCATCTTCTTGTAGTCGCCTAGAGTCGACTATTAATCAAAACATCCCTCCCGACCTGAATCCCCCGATCCATTATTTACCCCATCAAAAACCCGAAAACCTAATCCAACCCCATTAAAAAAACCCAATCACCTTGGGGCTTAGGATTATGATGGCCATCCAGAGCCAAGCGTAGGAAGAACATCCCAAGGTCGCGGAGGAGTGCTCGTCAGACGGCTTAGGTTTGAACCACATTGTTTTGATCATTCTAACAATTATATGCTTATTGTTGTTGTTGTTGTTCTCTTAACTTGGGAGGGGCACCTAATTTGTTGCCTCAGGTTCTAACATTAAAACACCTTGGGGGTCTATACATATAACTTAACAAGTAGAAAATAGTCTTCTCAAAAGTTCTTTCACTTTTAGGCATTTAAATCTTCCAAGAGCTTTTCGCTTCATCTTGTGGGTTGTGTTTCCATATTGCAGAATTAAAATTTACTTAATTTTTTGGGTTTTGGGTGTTACACTATTTTGCCAATCTCGCTTCACGAGAATTTGGACTTGTTCAACTATGTCTATCTTTCGGTGTCACAATCCAAGAAGTCCAATGGGATATGTTGACTTGTTCTCTGGGGAACAATGTCTCTCCCATTTAGTTTTTTTTTTCAACCATCAAATTGCCTCTTCTTTTCTTGTTGTTTTATTTATTGGTTTTTTCTCATTTTTTATTTTATTTATTTTCTTTAATATAATCATACTTCTCGTTCTGGTAAATTAAATGACAATTTCATGACCCATTTAGCTTGATTTGCATCACTTCTTTTAACGAATCTAATCGAACAGCTTGAGACCATTCCATTCATTCTCTTAAATAGATCTTTTAATAATTGAAGTAGCTTTACATCATGAAGATGATTCTTGAAAGCAATGAAGGCCAGTTATTTTAACCTTTCCTATTCAATCGTTTTTCTTCCATCGTTTGTTCTCATGGAATGACTATAACCTCACTATCCAATGCACTAACACAATTACAGCTCCAAGCCTCCAATCCGATGTAGTATGGAAATATCTGCATGAGTAAAACTCTAGAAGTTTGGTTTTTTTATTCTATCATTGATCAAAACAAAGAGACTTCCCTAACGACAAAGAATCATGTCATCATTCGAATATAAAATTGCGTGAGAAGAAAGTCTAATGGTGATTCTACCCTTGTAATAAGCTAGGCAAAGCAAGAATCTACCCCCTCATGGAACATTATAACAATTTTTTATGAGCTTAATGTGTTGCTGAAAGATTGGAGTATCACTTGGAGAAGAGTGCCAAGGTCAGCCAACTCTTTGGCTCACCAATTAGTTAAACGTGGAGTTTGGAAAGATGAATTATATGAAGGGTTGGCTTTGGCCACCTAACTACTCTGTATTTTACAATTGTAACCTATGTATCATGTGACAATTAATTCCTCAAGCAATAAAGTCTTTCATCATTTATAAAAAATAATAGTCGAATGGTTTTATGGCCATCTAGTCTTGCAATTGTCCAAGATACATAAATGACTAAGGGCTACTTGTGCGGATGTGCACTTGCTCTCACAGTATGCTTTTTCCTTAACATTGTTTTATTTTTATTCATTTTCAGATATTGACAAATTTTCTTATGCAACTGTTGGTATGGTACTACGAGACCTTGGGGTCTTATGGGGAGTGGCATATCTTTGAGAATAAACTAGTTGACCACGTCCACCAGTTATCAAGTGGGGGACTAAAAATTTTGTGAGGCTTGCAGCGTACCTGAATGTCATTAACCATGTATAATTTTAAACCATACATAATATTGATTTGTGTTACCTATCATATTATATGAGAGCTGATAGGTCATAATTATTAACATAGAGAATCTGCACCTGGAGATGACATAGTTGTTCATCACCACAGCTCGTCGTGCCATGGTGGGTCTAGTTGAGGGCGAGAGAACGTCGTTACACACGAGGAGGCCACTAAGCCTCAAGTTGAAGAAGGGATTCCAAAAGTCGACAGTCCAATGTATGACGGACTTGTAGACGATAGATCCATGGATGACGATCTTGTGAATGACAGTGTTGTGCATGGACTTATGGTGGTTACTCCCTTGGTTGACAGTCTGGTGGGTGAAGAAGTGATTCCAAAAGTCGACAGTGTAGAACACGATAGACTTGTGGATGCTCCGCCACTCTAGACCTATTAGAGGAGACATAAGAAGCCTACCAACAAGATAGTTTCCCCATTCATGCAGCTTCATGATGATCGATGAAGGAGAACATGAGTTTTTGTGTAAATTGGGTCTAATAGTGTGAGAAAACTGGAAAAAACCTTGTATAACCTTATGTTTACCTTGTAAGTTTGTTATGTAACGGTGTAATGTTGTGTAGAATTGTGTAAATTTTTCATGGAAATGCACATACATGATTTCTTTGATGATGTTTTCTTTGGTGATGTTTTCTTTGATAAGTTCATGTAATGCATAGATAGGTTTAATGAGGTTCAAGGGTAAATATTTGGAAGGCTCAAATGTCGTATTTTGACCCACAAATATCGAATGTCATTTTTGACCTCATATTATAACTAGGGATCTAAAAGAGAAGTGACAAATTAGGTGCCCCCCCCTAGAGGTCAGAGAACAATAACAACAACAAAAAACATATAATTGTTGGGATGATCAAGACAATGTAGTTCAAACCTAAGCAGTCTGACAAGTACTTCTCTACGACCTTGGGACGTTCTTCCTACACTTGGCTCTGGCTGGTTGCCATAATCCTTAGCTCCAAGTTAATTGGGTTTTTTATATGGGGATGGATTAAGTTTTTGGGTTTTTGATCGGGGTAAATAATGGATGGGAGGATTGAGGTCAAGTCGTGGGGATGGGGTGTTTTGATTAATGGTCAACCCGGTTCCGGGTTTTATGAAGTGGTTTTATGATACAGGTAGGGGTGGACGTGAAGGAGCCAGTTCGCGAGTAGCTCGGGCTCGGCTGGACCTTTTACTGGCTCGAGCTCGTTTATACCGAGCTTGAGTCGAACTCGAATACATAAAAGAGTTCGATTTTCCTCCCGAGCCTAATTTGAATTATATGGTGTTCGACTCGTCAGCTTGTAAGCCGGCTCGAGAAAAGTATTTAATGAGTCGTAATGTATACTATTTTCTACTTTTATTTGATTGACCCTGATGTTGGATAACACTGACATTTAATAAACCTCGTTCAGTTTTTTTTTCCAATTTTACCCCAATACAATGACACCTTATGAATAATTAATGCCAATTTTATGACAATTCAGAAATAAAATAGGGGCAACTTTGGAAATGTATAACTTCATCTCTCGAGAAGAGAGTTCTCTCCCATTTCCAAGAGCAGAGCTCCGAGCGATCGTTTCTTAGAGAGCATGGGTTCAGTCGTTTTCGTCTTTATGTTATTCACAGTCACAACAGACGGGCTGTGACTGGTCACAGCAGATCAGAACCCACCATGTTTCTCTTACTCAAATAGTACATAGAATTTCTCATTTAATTCTGTTTTATATAACGTTTACCACCCTAATTTTAGGATATTTTGAATAAAAATCAAGACCGAGGTCTTTTATATAAAGATCAAAGACATTCGAACGTTAAGGGCTCTGCATATACTAATTTGAGGGGTTCTCCATACGATAAGAAGTCAATTTCAGGTTTTTCGTACTATGGTGCGGATGTCAAGTGTGAGTAGTAGAACCACATGCATTCTGATCAAGTCGCTCCTAATGGATTTGGGTGCAACATTAAGCTCACATATTGCTACATGGTGACAATCAAACTACTGTACATATCACCATAAATCTTATTTTGTATGAAAGGCAACATTAAAATAGCCTGCCACTTACTAGATTTCTTAAGAGAACCAATTTGCAGAGAATCCTTCCTGTAGTAAGAATCAGCTAGCTCCGTGATGTTTGTTTCAAACTTGGAGCACCTGATGACAAGTATCTTACGGTGGATACAAAAGGAGACTACAGCCCCAGATCTCAGTTTGATCAAATAGCAAAAGTCAAAAGTAATTTTAAAGAGATGTCAATAGAATATAAATATTTCATTTCTTAAGAAAGAAATATACATTTTTCTGGTAATTTAAATGGAGTTCATACCACTTTCAATACATCATGCGCAACTTAACAATTTTCTGACCTAAATATAATAACAAACAAATATACATCTAATAGGACCCTATCTCACAAGAAACTTTGGTATTCCAGCTTCTCTGCACAGTACTCTCACATTTGCGCTTTGATGTTTGACAGATCATTTACAACAGAGTTGGTCAATGAGCGTAGATTTCATGCCTAAATCTTCTTCCACAATATCATGGCAGATGCATGGTAATTCGTAAATTCATATCTACACATAGTCACACTGATCGTTTCTCTATAACACACAAATCCTTGAGTGGAGATCGTTTCTCTGTTGGTGCTATCATCCTATCATCTTTGTGTGGAGATTGTTCTCAATGACTGCTACCGTCCTTCCATTCCACTCCTTTTTCATCGCTTTCCTCGATATGATCAGAGTTCTTCCCATCCAGAAAATCCTCCTGATTCTTGATGTCAGAAATTTCTCTGAATTCATCATCATTTTCTGTTGCAATATCTTGCTCATGGTTCTGGCTATGGTTATGGTGATCATTCATTCCTTTGGCAGCATCTACTGTTTCCACAACAGAAACTTGATAAATACTCCCAGCCTCCTTTGATTCCTTGCTCTCTGCAATTGCTTCACCTGTTTGCTCCAGAATGGCACTCTCAGCAGGTTGAGAGCTGAAGAGTTCTCCTGAACCAATTCTCTCATCCCCTTTTCTCGCTTCCAAAGCATCTGGAAGAACAGAGAGTTCTTTGCTGGGAGAGTGACATCGTTCATTTTCTAAAGGGTGATTCACCTGAAAATCAGGTTCCCCTTTTAACTTGCTTTCCACCTCAAAATCTGGAGATACAGAGAGTTCTACTGTTTTCCCATCTGTATCAGTTTCAAGATTATCTTGGTAATCATCTTTATCAGAATCTTTTTCTTCATCTTTTGGATCATCATTCTCAGAGAACCGAAAATCCTTTGGTGCCAGTGACCCATTTTCCAAGAGGAAGGAATCACCATTGTGAGAAGGCTCCACTCCAGTTTTTTCCTCCGGTATACTAATTGAAGGATCAGCAGCAGAAGAGGACTGAAATGCATCCCAATCATCTTCTTCCTCCGATTCCTCTTTAGCATTGACCCCCACAGTCTCTGATATGGCAGAAGGCTGTTCTAATTGTATAGAAAATTTAGTGTTTGGAGAGATATTTGGAATTGCATTCTGATTATGAGTAATAGAGGCTCTAAGTATTTCCTGATACAGAGACAGAAAACCATGATTAGAAAGTTAATAGAAATACATAACAAAGCTAATGTTCAGGCTGGAAAAATAACACATCAAAAGCAGAAAAAGAAAAAGAAATCCATTTTTGTATATATGAAGGTATGTCATTTTTTTAAACAAACCCATTTAAGCATTGCAAAGTGGCAAAAAAATGATTTAGTAAACAATAAAGATAACCACCTGAAGATGCTGCCTCTGAGCAGTTGGCATTACCAAGAGAACTTCTTTAAGTTGAACTGCAGATGATGGAGTCTGCGCAAGGTGAGACACTACTCTCATAGCATTGGTTTTAAGATCAAGAAATTCCTGAAAAAAGCGAAGGACATAAGAACATTGATGCTGAAAAACGAGTACCCATAGCAAAGAATTGCAAATAGATAAGGCACCTGGCTGTGGCCCTCAGTAGCTGCAGAAACCACCATAGTAATGGCTTCCAGAAGGAGTGCCATAACACCTCTTACATATTCAGTTGACTGAGACAGAGTCTGAAGGTAAACTAACAGTCTCAAGCATTCACTTATTATTGCTATCGAATCTTTGGTGATGGTCTTCTGCCATGCAAAAATTATTTTATACAACTTTGATTAAATGAAATAAAACTGCACTTGCTACAGTTTAGCATCTCAAAATACCTTCAATGAATTTTGAATTAGGACAAAAATATCTCCAAGAAGCTCCCCCGCTAGAAACAACACAAAAAAGCGCATCTCCTTCAGTGAAACTTCACCTAGTTCCTTTTGGACAATGCCTTTTAACACATGTAAACCAACCATTTGCACCTGCTGACAAGGAGTTGAGGAATTGAATTTTAGGAGGCTGTGTCCACATTGTCTATCTTTCTTTAAATTGAACTTCACCCACCTGTATGTTGGAATCACCAACAGCAACCTGAATGCATCTCGTGGCATTTCTGCACAATGTAAAATAGTATGAATGGTTATCTTGTCCATCACTTCTGGATAGTTCAGTTTCCGTAGCTAGACAGGCAAGGGACATAGCTTGTTCCATGCAGAAACTGAGTTTCAACAGGAACAATTTGCTGTTGTTTCTACTGCCCTCCACCATATGGATGCTCTTCGTGTACTCATGGCATGAATAAAGAATCTCAGCCTGCAAAGCTGACAGGACATTCAGCTTGCCCCTAGCAGCTTCATCTGCCACTGAACATACATGAGAACTTGTTTACTTAGTAACAATATTATCTTATTTCCAAATAAAAAGTTTACCTTCAAACAGCTTCCTTAACATCCCAGTAATGCTATGGAAAAATGCAGTAATAGATGATAAACATGACTCAGTGTAAGCACATTTGAAACACTCGTAACTAGTTGTCAGAAGTGCCAGTATCAACTGCCCTTGCTTCTGCATATCAAAAGATAAATCATAGTAAGTGCTATAAATAAACCTATTTCAGTAATAGTATAAAGGAGTGGTGAAAACTACAAAAGGTGGTTTCTTGGCTTCTTAAATTTGACTACTCCTGAAAGTATAACTAGGAAGAAAGCACTAAACCCAAGTATAGTTGCATCATTACATACCTTAGGATTCACCTGACATATAATTAGCTTAGCTGTAGCATACAATGCAGAAGTAATTTTTTTGAAAGCCTTGTTCCCCTGTGAATTTGCGCTACTGCTGCAACATGAAATAGAAGAAAAACAACTGAAGTTTCGAATTCTATCAGAAACAGATGATTAATCTGCCTTATTATCCATTGAGTTCCACTGTTAACCTCGCTTTTAGCACTGACAGGGGTTCCTGGAGCCTGAAAGATTATGCAGAATATAGAAAGACACCCTTGCTAAGGCTTGAGAATGGAGGGTTACTTAGACACCAACCACTCAACAGGGAAATTCATAGCTCAGCCATAGAAAGACACACAAGTAGCTACTTAATGTATAGAGTTGTTCTATCTGACAGATTTTAAAATCAAAGCTCAGAATAAAACATCGGATTGGTTTTGATATATGGGCAACATTGACACAAACTCAATTTAGAACTGATATCAAAATAGGGGCTCAAAAGAAGTGATAAACAAAGTTTCAAAGAATAGGAGTTAACATTAAACTTTGTTAGACTAAGAGCAAACACAATTTTCAAAGAATATATTCAATAATACTTGGGTTTTGAACAGCCTTTCATTAGACCACTATTCTTTTCTTACAGGTGTTTGGTCTACCAATCAAATAAGTATTTCCAATAACTTTTCTCTTTCATCTCATCCAAACAATGCCTATCCTTATAGGTGTTCACTTCCTTTCATACAGACATACATGGAGTTCTAATATGCATCTTACAGGAAAGCTTTTAACTATTTCATATAACACATTTCTCGACTTACCACTAACCTAAGGTAATTGGGAAAATAAAATGTAGAAAAATATAGACTTGGATGTTCAGCCCTTAAGGGTAAATAGACATGGAAAAGAAATGCAGAAGCTGGCAAAATACCTCTGGAAAGTTCTACGAAGATAGGTCAGACAGAGTTCCATTGCGGAAAGAGCAAAATCTTCCAGTTCAAAGAAACTGGGCGGGCAAACCTGTACAATCTGAGTCAGACATATATTAGTCACAAATGCAAAATTTGCAATGAAGCAGCATATGAATCAGATCCATATTTAGTCTGCAGATGCAAAAAATTAGCAACACTTTCTAAAGGTACTGAATGTAGAGGGAGCATGGAAAGTAGGTAGAAGGGGAGAAAGGAATAAGGTATAAGGGAGAGAGGGAGAATTAAGTGGGGACATCGAGCAATCTGTTTTGTTTTGAGAGGGTTGAGGAGAGAGGTGACCCAGATGTCATGTGCAAGTAATCAACATTCCAAAAAAAGAACATGTACAACAATATGGTTATGGTTAGAGGGAAAGGAGGGTGGACCCAAGTCCATCCAAGGTTGATGCATCTACTGTTCCTTCTTCTACAAAAGTTGCTTTATTTACAAAAACACCACTTCAAATATTGAATTACCATTATCTAAATTTTATCATAAATTTGACAAAAATAGGAAAGGTATCAAACTGAAAGGAATATATAAAATATGCATGAACAAATAATGATAGAATCATAAAATTATTTCTATATTATCAAATCTAATGTTCATGGTTTAAAATAATAGGCCCAGCCAAAATTAGCTGGATTTAGTTTTTGCGGGCAAGTTATAACAAGAAAATTATAGTAGTACATTACAAGCTCAAAGTAATCCTGAAGAATGACTGTAGGATTTGAGTCTCGTTTGATCCAAGAGAGAGAAATTTACCAGGGGGAACAAGGTTACAAAGCTGCTGTCCTGTGCAGATATCAAACCATCAAGATACAAAAGAACCTGCATCCACAAAAATTGTTGCATCTCTGTATTCAGATAGTAAAACATTATTATGCACATAAGTAGTTGAGTTGTGGCATGCTGAACAGTGAATAATAATGTGTAGCAGTAGTTGTTTTGAACAAGAATTTCATACTAATTCATTTATCACCACCTTTGTGCTTTTAAAATATCAAAACAGTAACTTTAAAGAAAAGATTCTGGATTCAGAAGAAAGAGATAGAGCACAAAGACGTGTGCAGAGATAGCAGAGTGTTGGAACAAGGATGTTCTGCAGCACCTTCAAATAAACATCAGTTAACTTGAAACTAATGAAGAGACTAAGATACCTCTCAAGTCTCTACCTCACAAAACACAACTACTATAGCACCTATTTTGAAAACAAAGAGACAAGTAGACTTCCAATTAGTAATCTGAGTATGTATATATCTTTTCTTGAAAACATTTTGAGTACATAATGTGATAGTGAACAAAGTCTGGTTGCAGTATTTGTTTCAAGAAAACCAGCAAAACCACTGTAACAGAATGGATACACTCAGTAAGAAGGTCATTCCCAGAGTAGAATAGCTCCTACAGTCAGTGTTATTCTCTTTACAAAAATCCACCCTACCTACTCTCACCTTCTTATACCTCAGCCTAATACGCTATTTACATGTCACACATAATCACATGATGACACTGAAATATGGTTCATTTGTCTTTGGTACAAATAAAGTTTTCGATGAAATAGCAATGGCGCTAGTTGGAAGGACCAAAAGCAACTGATACAAACAGAAAACTGACAACCAGCCAACCAATAAATCTAAAATATAACTAGAACATTGAATCTACAACAGTCGCCATTTGAAATATATAATGTCCAAGGTACAGAATTGACCTGTAGTAGCTCTTGGCAAAGGTCCGCAGAAAGGAATTCAGTGAAAAATCTTTCTTGGCAGAGAGACAGTAATGCTTTCAAGGATGCTTCATACATTTCCAAAGCTAAATCTTTTGTTTCTCGAACCATTGAAGCTCCATCACTACTCTTGGTAAGTGCTACCACACTTTTATCAAGTACTGACTGCTGAAATAGAATAAGCATAACAAATCCCCAAACGAAATAATAATCTTTGAGCTCAAGGAGGACCATGCTGTATCCAGATAGGAAGATTCTTTGGGACATTTCCTCTGTGTTTGATCCCAAAGACCCTTCTATTTCAAAATTACCTGGAACTGCGTCAAACACAACAGCTTGCAGAATAACAGGCCACAGTTTGTCCAAGCAGGGTTTAACTTTTGACAAAACAAGAGGTGACTCAAGTCCATCAAGGAACAGATTGTGCTGTTAATACAAGGAAATACCTAAGATCAAAACCATATAGACTACCAAAACAAAAATAGTTCAGAGAATGAAGCTTACATTGCTTTTAGGCTGAACTTTGAAGCAAATATAACAGTAGTCTTTGAGAATTCGTATCCAGTAATCCCCCAAAATGCTTGATGTTTTTGAGAAAAGAGGTAGCAAAGAAAGATACTCATCTGGAACCTTGTCTTGCTCCTCCTTCAAGAACATATATGTATAACATTTGACAGAGGCATGGGCTGCAGCAAGTCTTACCTTAATCTAGGCACGAGAATGTTAAACAGCTTTAAGATAACAAATAACTTTATTTATCTATATAAATGATGCTAAAAGTATATGATAGTAAAGAAAGGCAGGTTAAAAGAAACATCACCTAATATTTAATACCAATTTAAAAATATACCAACTTGAAAAGAACTCTCACCCTGCATGCAACCCATTCGGCAAAAGATGGATAGCAGAGATCCTTATAGTCACTCAACTGTTGAGAAATTAACATAAACAAGCGGTGAAGAGCAACGCGATCCCCTTGAGTGATGGTGCTTGTCATAATCTAAATTTTATTGATTTTGGATATTAATTGATGTTTCATCAGGTTATAATAACTGAAAATCGTAAGGTTTGGTACTCCTTACCATTGTAGCAAGAATCAGACCTGCCTCCAAAAGAAGAGGACTAGATGATGAATTTAATGCAGTTCGAACAGCAGAAACAAGTTGGACCTGAATTCATTCATAATAGAATCAACAAACATGCCTAACAAAATTGAAGACTCGTCCATACAAAGAAATATCTAGATTCAAAGTGCATCCTGAGAAAATTCAAATAAACCTGATACTGTTCCATCAGCAGGTGTCCTGGAAGCTCTGGGTCTGGAACCTTTTCAAACTGCATATGTAGTGTAGGATGTGAGAATCTAGATATATAATCATTTTCTTTGTCCACAAACAGATGATGCAAAATGCTCAACTCTAGAAGCAAATTTTCTTTGTGATAATGATGCAATAGCATCTCCTACATCATCCCCATCTAGGGTTGATGTAGAAGAAATAGTTAATCGATTTGAGAAGATTTATGAGAGGAAAAAGAAGAGTAATTGAAGACTTTAGTATTGACAGTTTTATGCTGGCTTTGTTTTAATGAGTTAGTAAGTGGAATATTTATTTTCTAGATAATCCACACGTGTTACTTTTTTTCTGAAATTGCGTTGCCTTTATGGCTTTTTATTAATATCAATGAGTGTTACAT
Organism: Aristolochia fimbriata; assembly: GCA_019845555.1. NCBI lineage: Eukaryota > Viridiplantae > Streptophyta > Magnoliopsida > Piperales > Aristolochiaceae > Aristolochia > Aristolochia fimbriata. The sequence continues at coordinate 21,835,743 of CM034078.1, forward strand.
GGTCTTACAGTTAAAATAATTTACAATATAGGGTACAAGTCTTTCTGGTTGTTTTCTAGTCTTGCTCCAGGTGTGGGAGTAAAGGGTTCTCCCAAACCAATTCATTCCTACTTGTGCCATGCTTTGCTAGCTTGTCAGCTATTGAGTTAGCTGACCAAGGTACTTTAGACCATGCAATTCTCCAATCTCGTGTGATCTCAGCAATTGCATCATAGTAATGCCTCAAGCTCCACGGGGGTTTTTAGTTTTGATGTGGCCCAGCCGATTGCTAATGCTTAATCTCCCTCTATGACTACTGGTTCTTGTGTATACTGTCTAAGCAGCTTGATTCCTGTCAGCAATGCTATGGTTTCCCCCTGATTTGATGTACATTGTTGTATTGGCCCCTAATATGATAGCAAGATTTGTCCTGTGCTACTCCTAAGAACGCCTCCTTGCCCTCCTGGTCCTGGATTACCTGCAGAAGATCCATCAAAATTCAGTTAAGTCCAACCCAAAGGGGGATCTTTGTACTGTCCCAGATTCATTACATCCTTCCAACGAAGCCTGATAGTTGTGGTGGGTAATGGTGGCATCCTTGTGAGGTTGACTACCATTAGGAGTGCATTATGTGTTATCCTTTCTATGATGCTACCTGCAGAATGGTCTATATTTTGAAAAATTCTGGAGTTCCTTTCCAGCCATATAAACCATGATATTGCTGCTATAACAAATGCCCATAGGTTTCTTCCACATTTAGCAAATGGGGGGGGGGTAAGGAGGGGGAAGCATGATAGTTGTGGAGGGTAACGGTGGCATCCTTGTGAGGTTGACTACCCATAGGAGTGCATTATGTGTTATCCTTTCTATGATGCTACCTGTAGAATGGTCTTTATTCTGAAAAATTCTGGAGTTCCTTTCCAGCCATATAAACCATGGTATTGCCGCTAGAACAGATGCCCATAGGTTTCTTCCACATTTAGCAAATTGGAGGGGGAGATCCACTGTTGATAAACTTGATGGAGGCCTTCAGGCATACAAAATGAATAGTTGAACTTTCTTAACAATGCTCCCCAAATTGTTCTGCTAAAGGTACAATGTAGCAAGACATGATCACACGTTTCTGGCTCCTCATTACATAGTTTGCATAAGTCATTGATGATGATTTGTCCCCTTTTGCTGAGCTCATCGCAGGTTAATAATTTTTTGTGAACAGCCCATAAAAAAGTAGAGGACATTGTTTGGTGCTGGCAGTCTCCATACTAAACTTGCTGTGTGATGAGCCTGCTCATTAGTCAATAGGGTGCAGTAGTAGGAGGAGACTGAGAATAGACCTGATGCTGTTGGTTTCCAAATGATTTCATCCAAACCCCTGCTGGCCAGGAAGATGGTGTCTAATCTACTTAGCAAGGTAGTCATTTCTCCCATCTCATTATCTCTCAAATTCCTTCTTAGCTGCAAGTCCCACCCTCCATTATTGGGGGTCCTTAGTTCTGCTATGCTTGAGTTTTTATTTCTGCCTAGAGCATATACGCTTGGAAATTTATATCTCAATGGCATGCTGCCTACCCAACAATCTTCCCAGAATTTGATATTCATTCTTCTTGCATAGTAGCGGATGTGAGGTATGAAGCTTTCCTTCTCCTTTCGGATAATCTTCCAAATTCTTTACGTCTGGGCATCACTATTGGTAACCAATTATGACGCCTGGACATCGCTAAATGTTCTTCTTTGCCCAAAAAGTCATCTTCCTTGGCTATGTTGTCTCTAGTGCAGGATTAACACCAGATGAAGAGAAGATTAAGGCCATTCCAGATTGGCTGTTCCCTAGCACCCTTTTTCAAGTCCGGAGTTTTCATGGTCTTGCAAGCTTTTATAGGTGGTTTATTCAAAACTTTAGTGCTATTATGGCACCAATTACTGCCTATTGAAACAGAGTGAGTTTACTTGGACCACTGAAGCTGATAGTGCCTTCCAATTGATTAAGGGGTTGCGCACCAATGCCCCTTGCTTGGCCCTACCTGATTTTGGTAAACTATTCGAAGTGGAGTGTGATGCTTCCAAAACAGGAATGGGGCCTGTCCTAAGCCAAGATAAGAGACCCGTTTCTTTCTACAGTGAGAAGTTATCTAGAGCTCCTGCTAGGTATTCTACCAATGATGTTGAGTTATATGCGGTTGTGATAGCTCTACATTTCTGGCGACAATATTTGCTACATAAAGAGTTTGTGCTTTATTATAATCACGACGCTCTAAAATATTTACATAGCCAACACAAGTTGAGTTCACGACATGCTAAGTGGATTGCTTTTTTGCAAGAATTCACTTTTACACTTCATCACAAGTCCAGTGCCAAACAACAAGGTCGCTGATGCCCTCAGCCAAAGATATGCCATGTTGACTACTATGAAGGTGAAAATTTTAGGATTTGATACCCTCAAGGAAGTGCAACAGACTTATCCTACTTTCAGCCCTATATTTATGGCGTTGGAAGCTGGTGAAGAGAAGCCTCCCTACTCTATACACGATGGTTTTCTATATCATGGTGTATGCTTATGTTTGCCTGCTGGTTCCATGCGTATGTTCGTGATGATAGAAGTACATAACAGTGGAAACTTTGGCATTGACAAGACTCTAGCTCTTATCCGAGATAGATTTTTCTGGCCGTCTATTAATAGAGATGTCTCATATTTTGTGATGCGGTGTAGCATATGCCAACGGGGTAAAGGGGCTGCTTCTAATGCCGGCCTCTACACTCTACCCATACCTACGACACCTTGGGTGGACATTTCAATGGATTTTGTGTTGGCTTACCTAGATGCTTGCATGGATGGGATTCTATATGTGGTAGTCGATTGATTTAGCAAGATGACTCACTTTATTCCTTGTAAAGTATCTATTCATGTAGCAAAAGCGGTGGCCATCTTCTTCAAAGAAGTGAGATACCATGGACTTCCTAGTTCTATTACATCTGACATAGATACAAAGTTTATGAGTGTATTCTGGAAGAACTTGTGGACGCAGATGGGTACAACTTTGAAATTTAGTAGCCCATATCACCCCTAGATTGATGGACAAACGGAAGTGGTGAATCGATCCCAAGTAAAGAATTTTGGGCGTTGGGATTCTTACTTACCAGAAATTGAATCCAAATTCAATTGAGTTCCTTTTGAAGTCGTGTTTGGAGTTAATCCTAGGGGCCCATTACAACTTATTACTTTGTCGACAATTTTTTATGTGCCCGATACTGTCGGAAAATGGATTGACCGGTTGAAGACTGTTCATGAGTAGGTGGTTGCTAACTTAAATGATGCTTATAACAAATACAAGGCCTATGCTATGGTCACATAAGAGAGGTTTCTTTTGAAGTGGGTGACCACATATGGGTCTATCTTTCCAAAACTCGTTATCCTCAGGGCGAGTACAACAAGTTGAAGCCTAAGAAGATTGGACCATGTGCTATGTTGGAAAAGTTTGGGACCAACGCTTATAAAGTTCAACAACTGGATGGATGGAACATTCATGACACCTTCAACGTGCCTCATTTGCAACCTTACTTTGAAGTTTTTGAAGATATGAACTCGAGGTCGAGTTCTTTTGAAGAAGAGGGGACTGTTGCAATAGCATCTCCTACATTATCCCCATCTAGGGTTGATGTCGAAGAAATAGTTGATCGATTTGAGAATACTTATGAGAGGAAAAAGAAGTGGAATTGAAGACTTTAATATTGACAGTTTTATGCTGGTTTTGTTTTAATGAGTTAGTAAATGGAATATTTATTTTCTAGATAATCCACACATGTGTGACTTCACACTACACACTTGGACCACTTTACACCACACACTTGGAGCATGATTGGTTGATTTGCACAAATTTGGATCTTTCTATTTATTTTGTTTTTTTGACAAGTATCATCTTAAGAATGTTTAGAGGAGGATAAATACCCTATATATTAATTGTAATCAGCCCTTGTTTGGGCATCACTGCCATTGAATGAAAATTATTGTTTTCCTCCTACTTTTGAGTTGTTATCCTTGTGTTTGCTTTGGTCTTTTTATTACTTTTGGTTGGTTTATGTGAGGTATTAGATCCTATTCTAAATACCTCATTCACTAGCAAGTAGGGTTTGGATTAACCTCCTACCTTGCCACCACTTGAGGAGGCTCACGCCACCCTCTTCTTGGTGTAGGCTTGATTTGGTCCCCTCCGAGGTCAGCCTTCTTTGTTCTAAATCTTATCTTGTGTTAATTAATGCATTAGATAATTATAGACTTATATTGAAAAATTATGGAGAACCCACACCTAGAAAGTGATAATTCTATCAAGTAACTTTAAAATCATGGCCTTTAACTCTTTCGTCTACTTTTATTAAGTGTTATATGAATATCATGACCATATAGATGGACTAGTTCTACCTGACATCACATATCTCACATCCTCTTTCTTAGCCACTACCAAAATGGTTAGCTTGCATGTCATATGTAGGGTATAACTTGGACGTCCTATGTTAAAGTTTTTACTCATACAATAAAAATATGGGATCTAGCTAATAAACACCACATTAAGGCAGTCAGTGTCTATAAGAAAGTGAACTTCAATCTTTATATTATGCAAGGAGAATACGTCCTTTTGATGAACGTCCTAAATTATATAGTTGAATATAGAATATAACACCTGTTGAGATGGCATGTAGGAAAAAAGATGAAAAAAGTGAAGAAAATGGAGCCAGCAGAGAGGAGAATAGAGAAGACATGCGAGGAGAAGGCAGAGGACAGCAGGAGGAGAATGAGATCACTCTGGCAAGAATCCAACGCATCTGCAGAATGGCATGAGAACTGTGGATGAAAGGACCGTTGAAGTATGAAGCACAGATGCATAAGAGTGGCAAGGATAATGCAGACAGGCACTAGTTGGATAACTCTTAAATTGAGGAAACTTGAGTTTGAAAACTCTCTAGGATTGATGAAATTGGAAAACAAGGACATTTAGAAGTAGAGATATCAAACAATTAAGGGAAAAAAAGACCTATCAATCTGGTTCCACTGGATATGGGTGGAATCATTCATTCAGCTGGAAGAAGCCCATACAGAGATGGTTTACTCTGAAGCAAATAGAATTGGACATATACTTATTAGTAGGTTATCTCTGTAAACGTACAAGGCAAAAATAAAGAGACGAGAAGAGAGATGTCCAAAGGGTGTAAGAATGGAGTCACTTGCACAAGCAAAGAAACGATAGTCAAAGCCTTTATCTCATACTGCAGTGATTTATATCAGGAAAATGCAGCAGATAGGCCCTTCCCAGATGGACTGGAATTCAAACAGTTATCCTCATCATCACAAGATAGATTGCAGCAACCATTCACATGGGAAGAGGTAGAGCATGCTATAAAAGATATGCCTAGTGATAAGGCCCTGGGACCTGATGGTTTCACAAGTGAATTCTACAAACATGGGTGTGTCTTCTTGAAGGAGGGACCTACTTAATATGTTTCAAAACTTTGATTCAAATGGTAAAAGCTCTAAAAGCATGGGGGACTTCCTTCATAGCTTTAGTAGCAAAGAAGGAAGGTGCAAACAAGCCATCTGAATTCTGACCTATTAGTCTAATCACAAGCCACCACAAAATCATCTCAAAAGTCCTTGCAACAAGGCTGAGGAAAGTCTTGCCAGAAGTCATAAGCAGCAATCAATTTGCCTTCCTCAAGGGTAGGAATATACTGGACTCAGGTCTAATGGCCCATGAATTAATACTCTAATGGCCTCTTGTCCAATTGACTTCTCCAACAAGAAGATATAATACCCATTCCACAAGGGTGACTATGAGATGTTTTGTGTCTCAATCAGTGTAAAGGAATCTAGCATCCTATGAAATTTTAAATGCATGGAATGAGCAAACACATTTTTTAAGAGATATTTGAGTATGTAACAGCAGTAGGAATATGCTGGTCTAGAGTGCCAAGATCAGCAAATTCTATGGCTGATACCCTAGCTGGTGTAAGCAGAAACATATTTGTAACAGGGCACACTTTACCTTTGTAATACTCAACTCTTGTATTCCTTATTCAAGCAATAAAATTTCATCATTTCCAAAAAAAAAAAAAAAAAAAAAAAAAAATTCAAAACTTTTTTTTTACAATTAAAAAAAAAATCAAATGCATGGAATGAACAAACAAAGCAGAAATTTATGGTGACAGGTTAATATTATAATTTTCTGGGATCTGTGAAGTAGCTGCCACTTTCCTCTGACAGCAAAGTTCTATTTGTCAGTTGGAGATACATATTTTGAGTTCCACAAAAGCACGAGAAACAACATCCCCTGTATTTTTAAAAGCCTAACTACCAGACAGGTATTAGGACCCTAACATTGGAGTGAATGAGGAACTTCAAATATTTTACCATGATTCTCTTATAAACACAGGCTTAAGATCAACAACTATAGTTAACTCTTATACCTTATCCATAATAGCAATCAGCAATCCAACTCCTATCGGCTGCATATTCTCAAACTGACTTGTGCTCACCTGTAGCATATGAAATTCATGATATGTAGATAAGTTCATAAAACTAAACAAATGAAAGATTCTTTTATATCAGAAGAAACTTTAATTAATTTTAAATGGTGAAGGGACATTAGATGTCATGGAGTATCTTTACCTGGTAAGCCAGTGCAATTAACTCCTGTAGATGCAGGATAAGCCAATTACCACGAATGGCAGGACCACTGGAAGGTAGACTTTGTCTTGCTAAAGAGAGATCGAAATGAACAGGATCTGTACCTACAGCTGTAGGTAGTTGGCTCAAGCACCTGCATTTACCAATGCACCGAATTTATAAAAATGTCAACAAAAAATAGGAGTTTGTTTTGAAAATTTTAAAATCCATTTAGAAAGATTTACAAGCTATTATTAAAGCCTAAAAAGTTAAACTTATAACCCCTATTACAGAAGAAAAGAACACATCCTAGAAATGGTGAATTGTAATCTCACATACTCTGCAGCAAAAATTCTGGTTCGAAATCTGAGATGCTTTTCTTGTTTAAGATAAAAATTAGAAGCATCGGTATGATTTTTTGTGTTCCTGTCACTAGAACCAGCAATCATGTCTTCGTCATCTTCTCCATAATATGTCTGGGACTCACTTTCTAATGCACTATTGGTGGGTATCTCCGCTGCTCCTCTATGGCTCTCTGCAGCTTTCAATGTCCATGTTGCCAAAACCTGTACGGTTAATTCAGACACACATGAAATCAACATTTTTAATATACAAAGTGGTAGATGAATTGTACTCCAAAACAAGCAAAACTTTTTCTTTTGAAAGCTAGAAACATGCAAAACTTTAAGAGCAGAATCTTGTGATCCGTGCAATTCAAGAAGTAAGATGATGATGATTGTAAAATTTAAATCTATGTATCGATAGTGACGAGATTTATCCTACATGTAATCTAGTAGCAGTTTCATTTTTCAAAGACTTGGAATTTTTATTTCAGAAAAAAATGAAGATACAGAAAAGAGATAATGCCTCTCCCTTCCCTCCCTCCCTCCTTCCATCTCTCTGTCTCCCATTGTTATGTAAAGAAAATAAAAGAACCTTGATTGACACATTCTTTACTGACCATCTTACCTCATTTTACAATAACAATATGGATTTCCTATGGTAAACCAAAAAGCATAGGAAGAAAAGCCTACCATGTTCTGACATAAAGCGATCCAGCGAGAGGGGAATGAAGGACAAGATGCATAAAGCAGCCGCTTGATAGTTGTACGCACTAAATTCCCAATCCTACATAATAGAATTAATTCAAATATTTAAGTGTACTAGCAATAATAAATTCCACAATGATAAAGAAATAACATTAGTTTTCCTTTAGTATAAGCTACTGTCAAGGGACATGTTCCAACAGATTGCTGCGAAAATATCCATGAACAGTTTTTCAGAAAATCCATAGAAGTCTATTCACAATTATTTCTATTTAATTACAAATGCTGGAAGTAGTTTTTCTGGCAAAGTATCTTATCAACATACAACTATTGTAAAAATCTCTATGTAATACGTTAGAAGGTCATTAGTTAGTCATATGAGTTCCCTAGAAATAGTTGTTTAAGAATAATGGAATTTGAGGGGCTGAGAAACAATTTTAGGAATTAAGATAAAAATAAAAAAGGATTAGAAAAGCTTAATTACCTCCACTTTTGTTTGTCCAAAAATATTAACATGGCTGAAGAGAAAGCTAGGTCCAGGGATGGGAAGGAAAAAAAAAAAAAATGAAAACTAATAAGAGAAAAGAAGAAAAAAAGAAAGGAAAAAGAAAAGGAGAAGCAATGCCTCCATTATATGTTTCATCTCTTGGCCGCATAATTTGGAGCTCATGCATGGCTTCTCCCAATGAGTTACCTAGGAAGAGTGGAATAGAAGTTTTAGAACACTAGTCAGCCATGGAATGAAGTACAAGCAACAGTCAGAACAAGGTAATCCTTCTGCCAACAGCCCTACCTCATGCCAGCACTCATGGAGTGGTCACCCACAACAACCAGCTAGCCAAAGTTGAATTTTGATGACTCATCCTTTGGCAACCTTGGCCCATATGGCTTTGGCTGGTCCATCTGAAACTCCAAAGGCACAATGCTCCTCACCCATTCTAGCTTCCTGAGGCTAGTCAATGATAGTCACTCTCATCCTATTATGCTTGGTGTAATACGAGCTCAGAAACTACTCTAATGCAATGGTGTGATGGATCGCAACAATGGAAGAGGCACCACATGCACTGGACCAACGCCAAAAGGCACAACAATTGCTTAGGCATGCGGGCAAGCAATCCGGATGGATATGCACATGGACATGGTTACATTGTCTGAGTACAAGGCATGGGCCAAGTAAACAACTGCATGGGGAGCACTTACTACACAGGCTGCGTGCAAGGCACGGGCTGTGCAAGCAACCACAACATAGAAAATGCACACACGCGCATGCACAACGAGGGGGACACCCACATACACATATGTAGTGAAGGGGACTCATGCACGCACAAGGAGGACCTGTGCATGCAGAACACCCGCACACCCATGAAGCTGAGGAAGCCGACACGCAGCTGGGCATTTACACATTGGAGGATAGCTTAACTTGGGTTCATTACAGGCACCAAGCCATCTAGCCAACAGATAGATTGATGGACTGATGGGTCACGGTGCAATGGGTCATGTTTTGGAATAACTTGGGTAGAATTCGTGTTGTGGAATTCGAATTCGAACTTGGAACATTTGAATTCGAGTGAGTTTGAATTGAATGAAGGTGATTAGAATTTAAACTAAAGAGTTTTGAATTCAACTAGAAGATTTGGTGAGTAGGAGGAAGGATTCTCATGAATGACTATGGGCAAGTTCTTCTTGCCTACTCTGGACCTTTGGTGTACTGTACCTCTAACGAAGCAGAGTCACAAGCTCTGCTTATTGGGATAAAAGCTTTCAACACACTGCAGCAAAGTAACATCATCATAGAAGGAGATTCAGATTTGGTGATTAAATGGGCAAGCCTCTCATCCAAGCCTCCTTGGAGACTCAAGCACTTATACGACGAGATCATTCACATCACTGTTGAGTGGAGGATTGCATGGTCCAAAGTCCCTAGATCTACAAACTCATTACCAGATGAGCTAGCTAAAAAAGGAACACAACGAAATGTACTTGTAATGGGTCCTCAATTACCTCTTGATTATTATCAAAAGGACTCCTAAGAAACATGTATTCTGCATTGTAATTTTACGATTCTTTATCAATAAAAAGTCATCAACACCTTCAAAAAAAAAAAAATACAAATAGAAGATAGAACAATTTAAATTTAAATGGGAAGTTTGAATTTGAAAGGAGGATGAGAGGTTTTGAATTTGAAGGAGTTTGAATTTGGAACTAGGATATGAGATTTGAATTCAAAGAGTTCTGAACCCTTCGAATTCTGGTCTTGGGCGCTAGCTCAGTGGTCCCATGGGAGTTATTGCTGCGGGAGGTCTTGGGTTCGAGTCTCCACTGTAGCATTGGGAGTAAAACTTATAATTGGGAGTAAAATGTATTCACCTTCCTCAAAAAAAAAAAAAACCCTTCGAATTCAATCTCAAGATAGGAGATAGGATGAGCTATTATGGATTTATCTTATCTCTTAGGGTGTTATTGGTCTTTTATACTCCAGCTTCATTTGTGATGAGGTACACGAGGTAAGAGATTGCACAAAGAAAAAGCTCTAGAACAAACTAATGGTGGTTGAAACATTCAGTAAAGGATAAAGAACACAAAACCTAGGATGGGTTTTAACCAATTACTGAATGTTGTTCATAAGTGAAAAGCTTTGACAACAAAAACTCAAGTATCATAACGTTTGTTGTTTTGGGATGTTGTAGTAAACGATAGGAAGGTGAAAGCTTTGGTGGACATTGGAGCATCCCACAACTTCATTTCAGTGGAGACAAGGAGATTGAATTGCAATGGGCAAGAGATCCTAGCCAAATCAAAGCCATCAATGTCGAAGTAAGAACAATACATGGAGTAGCCAAACAATGAACTTTATGAACTCTTCAGCTATTTCTTCTTTATTTGTCATGTCTCTCACCTCTATCGTGATCAAAGAAATTCTGTTCCTTCTCTTGTGGGCAGAAGGTACTGAGTGGAAGAACTTAGTATTTCCGTCACCTTCTTTAAGGCATTTATACCTTGATCTTTGCTTCCAGTAAATTCTTTCTTGTGTTAGCTTCCTCTCAAGAATCAGCATTTGTTCATCCCTCTCCATATCCTCTTCTAGTGTTAGGCTCCCTTGCTGCTCCTCTTTTGCATCATAGGCTTGGATTTTCTCAAGGAGTTGGGTCTTTTGCTGCTCATGATTCTGCTTTCTATCTAATGCCCAGGGTTTTATTTTTTCCTTGAGATTTTCAGCTTTCTATTAAATCGGAAGCAAGCAGTGCCTTGCACTTCTATTTCTTTCCACCATACCTCCATTTGTGAGATGAATCCCTGCTCTAAAAGCCAACCCTCCTCAAATCTTAACGGGGATGCACCATATTTCAGGCACTGTGTCCAGCAATATGGGCGAGTGATCGGGGGTGGTCTTGGCAGAATTCTACCAATGGAGTTGTTGTTCAGATCCAACCATGCTTGGTTCACCAGGAAACGATTGAGTTTAGCTAGTATGGGTGGGTTTCGGCAATTACTCCAGGTGTATGCAGCCCCTTCTAATGCTGGTTTGCGTAAGGAAAGATTTTGGATCAATTTATTAAAGTCCAACATTGATCTTGTGGTTCTTGCTCTGCCACCCTGCTTTTCCGAGCTGAATCTTACTATGTTGAAGTCCCCTCCAATAACCCATGGCAAATCCCACATACTGTTTTTTTTGAGGATGTTGAAGTTTTATTCATAGTAAAATTCGTAAGTACATCACTTCATATAAGTTACATCAGGTGGGTAGTCTCACTACCATTGAGGTTAGTATGACTCCCTCCTTTGCTAAGACATCAGCACATTGATTCGCTGAGCGCATTACATGCTTCCACAATACTACTTGATCGCCTAGGGACCAAATCTCCCAGTAGAGATAATAGTCTCCTTGGTGGGTCTTTCCGTCTTTGGCACTAGCCAATGACATTTCTCGAGTCTCCCATTTCAAGCGGCTGCTTAAATCTGACTTCGTATAGTCGTAGCCCCTCTAGCACAGCCAGTACCTCTGAGCCTTTTATCCCAACTGGCCGGCAGTATGATAACAAAATGTTATCATTACAGTATTTGAAGAGGCCTCCAAACCCAGCAGGCCTGGGGTTACCAAGGGGGGAACCATCAGTGTTGAGTTTGAGAGCACCTCCGCCGGGGGGTCCATTGGGATGGTTCTTGGATGCGGCTTCAGGTGGACTGGGATGCAATGATTACTCAATTCTGCCGAAAGACATCCACTCTTGTATCCACGAATTCTTTAGTGGAGTTGAGCCATTCCACAACTTTAGTTAATGCAGTCATAGCTATCGAGATCCAATCCCGCCTCTTCCCTTAGAAGACTAGTGTTTCTCCTCCCATATCCCACAATGAATCATCGTTGAACTTACTTCTACCATTATTTTACCTTTCCTACCTCTCGGGATATTCCTCCATTGCACCATCATTTGGTGGATCATTTTTGGGATGCAAAAATGCACTTCAAACAATTTTAGAAAAGTGAACCATACCTTCCAAGCAAAGGGACAATGTAGCACAAGATTAGGCTCTCAAGCACAAAGAGGGCGACTGGTTGATTGTAGTGTCATTCCACGTCTCACCAAATTGTCACGGGTGAGAGCCTGATGTGATTCAATCGACCCTGCCACAATGCGGAAGGCAGACTTGACTATAAATTCCCCCTCTGTTGATGACAATCATAAGAGCTTATCTTCGTATTGATGGTCAAGTCAGATTGTGGTGATAATGTTACCCATAGTTGTAGATTTGATAGCCTCCTGGTCACGAAGTTCCCTCGGAAGAGCCGGGACCAATTAATTTGAAGTCAGCTTCTGCCTTGAAGCAATTCCTCCAATGTTATGCTTTTATCTCTGGCCAGAGTGAACAATGTAGGAAGCTGTTGACAAAGGAGTGAGCTACTAGCCCATTTCACCGTGCAGAATGCAGTGCGGTGTCTGCTTCCTAGGAGTAACTACTCATTCTGCCTGAACGTGTACATCAACTTGTAGTCTTCGCCATATAAGAGATAATTGATGTACTGAGTGATCTCGTAGCATCCAGTCATCTTCATTAGATCCCAACTTTGCCGGCACCAACTTGGTCCATCGAGCATAATTGTATTAATTCAATCGCCAACACCACTTAAGTAGAAGGGCACGATTGAAGCTCCTAATGCTTCAAACTCTCAATCCCCCTTCCACCTTAGTCTTGCATACCTACTCCCACCGTAGCAAGTGGAACTTAAACTCCTCTCCCGCCCTTCTAAACAAGAACTTTTTCATGATCGATTCAATTTTTGCCTCAACCCAAGCTGGGCAATGCAGAAAAGAAAGAAGAAACGTGAGTATCCCAAAGAGGCAAGATTTCAATAGGACTAGCCTGCCAGGTTTTGATAAGTTAATCCCCTTCCAAACTGAAAGTCTTTTGCGAAGCTTCTCCACTGTGGGATCCCATAGCCGGGCACTAATTCTACTTTCAAAAAGAGGTAGCCTGAGGTGGGTTGTGGGGAACAAGCCAATCCCACACGCCCGCAGACTCCAAGAGCTTGGAATGGGTATTGACTCCATAAAGCTTTGTCTTGCTCCAATTCACTTTTTGGCCGGAAGTAAACTCCAATAAGCATATGGCAGCTTTCAGCCGCAAGATTTGCTCTATATTCCCTTCGTAAAATATGACTATATCGTCCACAAATTGGACGATTGGTATCTCATTGTTAGGAAGCGGGCTAGTTATACAGTTCATTGTGCATAGTTGCTTAAAGAAATTTGACGTCCCTTCTGCAGCGATGTTGAACAGGAGGGATGATAAGGGATCTCCTTGTCTGATCCCTCTTGAACTTATAAAGTAGCCAAATAGTCTGCTATTAATGGCAATTGAGAAACGTGTAGAAGATAAGCCAGATAGAATCCAGCTCAAAAAAATCTCCATTAAGAAACACGCAGAAGCCGTCTAGACCAGCAACTTTATCTAGAGGCATTCCTTCACAGTGGCTTCGAGCTCTTCTCTGAAGAATGGGACTTCCAGCATTTCTTTGTCCTCTTGCTCCAACTTGTAGAAGTGTAGGCCTTTTATGCAAGGCTTACACAGTATTTTAAATCAAAAGTTCTCAAGGTCTTTTCATGTGAGAAATAGATTCAAGGGACATTAAGTGGTAATGTTGTGAAGAGATTGAACTCCCATGGGCTTACTTTCATTGTGCATAGTTGCTTAAAGAAATTTGACGTCCCATCTGCAGCGATGTTGAACAGGAGGGATGATAAGGGATCTCCTTCTCTGATCCCTCTTGAACTTATAAAGTAGCCAAATAGCCTGCTATTAATGGCAATTGAGAAACGTGTAGCAGATAAGCCAGATAGAATCCAGCTCAAAAAAAATCTCCATTAAGAAACACGCAGAAGCCGTCTAGACCAGCAACTTTATCTAGAGGCATTCCTTCACAGTGGCTTCGATCTCTTCTCTGAAGAATGGGGCTTCCAGCATTTCTTTGTCCTCTTGCTCCAACTTGTAGAAGTGTAGGCCTTTTATGCAAGGCTTACACAGTATTTTAAATCAAAAGTTCTCAAGGTCTTTTCATGTGAGAAATAGATTCAAGGGACATTAAGTGGTAATGTTGTGAAGAGATTGAACTCCCATGGGCTTACTGGTCAGCTACAAGGGAGGCTTTAGAGCTTGATAATGCAGTTGTATGTAACTGGACTTGTACTCCGAGATCCAAAATGTTGTTGCAAATTCTTTGCCTAAAGAGTGGTCTCCCTCCAATCCCTTATACTAAGGGAGCCCTCTTAACCGCACTTTGCTAAAAAAAAATTTCCATGCATTATGGGACTGACAAGATTTTTTGTTGAAAAAGATATATGGAAGTATTAGAAGGTCTGGAGTTACATAATTAGGCCATATTAGTTTCCCAGAAGTAATAGGATTCCAGGGCAAAAAAGTTCATAATTTTGAGAACTTATTGGTATTACAAGTACAAATAGGCTAGAAAACCCTTATCTCTTCCACTATAGTTATCCCAAAAATTTTACAAATCAGGTAGCGCACATACCAATTGGAATATTCTTTCCCTAACACACTTAAAAGGACATATAACAAATGGAAATAATAAACAGCAGCATGCCCACACTGGACTTTCTCCTTTCGGCAACTTATTAAAACATATCATACAACAGATAATAAACATACTCAGAATCTCTTTTTTTAATTTAGAAAAAGAAAACATACTCAGAATCTGTCTCCTCATCAAGCATTCGAAACAAGTGTACTTCTATCTGTTCATCAATAATAGCAACCTGGACAGGAAAGTAGCCCTCAGTCAGAGGCATGCCATAAAAATGGAGAACAAGATAATTAGTTAAAGAGTTGTCTAACTTTTAGCAGCACTCAGAGGTTTCATTACCGGGTCCTTCTCAATAAGATGCCGCAAGGTGGATACTGTGAGGTGACGCAGTGCTGGCTGTCATCCAGAATGAATGAAGTTAAACAAGTATTAACATATTCTTGCCATGTTCAAAGAGTTGAAAAAAAATACCTGTCTTGAAGAGAGAGTGGGAAGAAGAGTTTTAACATGGGAATGCACAGAAACAGCTTGTGGAGCAAACAGAACAAGTTGTTGGGTAAACCTAACACACCTGGCAACCGAAAATGAAAACATTTACTCATTTCAAGTAAATAAGAGAAAGAAGCTAAAGCTAAATAGATGTGTTAAGAAAGTACTCAAGAAGTGTTGACGTTTCCTGTCCAGAGCTTATCTCTGCTACAACAGACTGTAGAATATGTAAATGTCAATAATTTTTCTTTTTTCGAATAACAATATTACATTACCTAGTATCAAATATAAGAAACCAGATAAATTTTTTAATAGTAAAATCTGCAATCAAACCAATGTTTTAAAAACTGGACCAACCACCAAACCAGTAATGTCCAGTTTTGGCCGAACCTTGTTAGACCAGGTTGGACCAATGGTTCAACGAATGAATATTATACTCTATAATTTGTATATATTTATGATTTAGTTGTGCCAATTATAGTGAACCGGACTGACTCGATAAGAACTGGACTGCCTGCCGGTTCTGGTTCAATCGGGTCGGACCAGCTGGTCCGGTCCAGTTTTTAAACACTTTTTTTTTTTTGAGGAAAGTGCTGATTTCTTTATTGATTAATGAGAATTATGGTACAAGTGATGGGGACACTCTCACATCTAGTGAAGAGAGTTGAACCCCTTCTTTAGCCAAACTATTTGCCAAGGAGTTGGTAGACCGAGGGATACATTGTCACTCCTGAACGAGTGTGGAGGCAAGGTAAAAAACCTCACGAAAAATGTAAAGAAATCTCCATGGAGCAGAAGTTTGTCTGCAACATCCTGTGGCATTGCTTGAATCCCCTTCTACCAACAAAGGCCCTGTGAAATGAGAGCGAAAACATCTGAGCGCATGAAGGACTCCATGGACCTCAGCATATGTAGAATCCTCAATCCCCAATGGGCCAGCAAATGACAACAGGACTACGCCCTCCAAAATCCTAAATACCCCTCCAAACCCTGCTTGTAACGGGGTTGGAGATTGCCTAGAACTTCAGCCAAGATTCCCCACCTCGTCGGCACATACTTAGACTCCTCTTAGCACGTTCAGCCTTCAACACCTTCCCCAAATCTTCAAGCGGATTGCAAACCTCAAGAGAGTGATGCACGTCAACACCAGAATGAGAGAGAGAGAGAGAGAACACCAGGGAATGAGAGAAATCTCCTCTTTACTTAAGTGAAAAATGCACAAACCGAACTGAAATGAAATGGGAGGGGCGTGGTCCTTTTATACCCTAAGGCCAGCCCTTCACATTAACTCCCTATACATGTATTCTACATTAAATACATTTACTACACCTTAATCCATAACCCTGTACCTGGAGCCGTCCCTTGAACCTTGGAGGGTTGAACCCAAACCCTGTTCATACCTGAACCTGTTCAGCCAACCGCCATGTCTAGGTGCGATTACGCACGCTACAAGGCTAGCATCCCGGCTGTGGGATTGCGGCCTTCCGCACCCCCCCACCCTTGCTGCGATTCAGCTCTCAGCTTCGCTGCGCCCGCTAGCCTTGCCCCGCAGCGTGTAAATGCATGCGCATGGGCGGGCGCCCCACTAGTTTTGCCCACATGGTCGCCATGGCGCAACCCCGCTCCCCTTCTTCCCGCATGGGGGCCTCTGCGCCACCGCGTGGGCCGGCATGCCCCACCAGCCCCTTCAAACTCAGCCAAGAAGTCTGGCCAGCGAGCCTGTTTTGGAGAAAGCTTCTTTTGAGTTAGGAAATAAGAAGATGCAACATTATCTGTTTTCACTACGAACCTGGCCCCAAGCAAATAATGCCTCCAAGTCCTTAGACAGTGAACAACAGCGGTCATCTCCCTCTCTTGGACCGTGTATCTTCTTTCCGTCTCATTAAGCTTTCTACTCTCGAAGGCCACTGGATGACCTTCTTGCTCAAGGACTCCTATCGCAAAGTCGGATGCATCAGTATGCACCTCAAAAGGCTTGCTGAAATCTGCCAACCGAAGCACTAGTTCTTGCATGATTGCTGCCTTCAGCCTATCAAACGCTGCCTGGCACGCTCCCGACCATAACCATGGAGTTTTCTTCTTGAGGAGCTCGGTTAAAAGACTAGCTAGTGCTGAGAAAGAATATATGAACCTTCTATAATAGTTAGCCAAACCGAGGAAACTTCTCAACTCACTTACCCCTGTAGGCTCGGGCCAACCGGCTATGTTTTCCATCTTTTTGGCATCCATCCATATCCGTCCACTCCCAATCCAATGCCCTAAGAAGGACACTTCACTCAGTGCAAAGGAACACTTCTCCTTCTTCACAAAAAGGGAATGCTCTCTCAAGATCTTGAACACTTGAGCCAAGTGAAGTACATGGTCATCCATCGTCTTGCTATAGATTACTATGTCGTCCAGGTATACAACCACAAACTTGTCTAAATAAGGCCCCAACACCTTATTCATGAGTGTGCAAAAGGTAGCTGGTGCATTAGTCAAACCGAATGGCATAACTAAAAACTCAAATGCGCCATACCTTGTCACACAACTGGTCTTTTCCTCGTCGCCCTCCGCGATCCGAACTTGGTAGTAATCCGACCTCAAATCTAACTTGGTGAACACCGTTGCCTCCCTCAACTGATCAAACAAATCTGAAATCAAAGGAATAGGATAACGGTTCTTGATTGTCACCTTGTTAAGAGCCCGGTATTCTATACATAGACGCATGGTACCATCTTTCTTTTTTTGAAACAGGACTGGAGCTCCATAAGGCGCCTTTGAAGGACGAATGAACCCTCCCTCTAAGAGCTCATCCAATTGCCTCCGCAATTCCTCCAACTCCTTAGGCGCCATCCGGTATGGTGCCTTGGCTGGTGGCTTGGAACCCGGTTCCAACTCGATAGCATGATCCACCTCTCTCCTAGGTGGTAACCGTTTGGGTAATTCAGTAGGAAAAACATCCACGTACCTCTGCAGTACCTCAGCAACCTAGGGTGGAATGGCCAACATTCCTCCCTCCTCTTCATCATGACCCCTCACTAGCGTAGCCAAGTGTCATGGCCTTGTTGAAGACCCTTCTTCAACTGCATTGCTGAAAGCATCGAACTTCCAGCACTTGTCGACTTAACTTCCTTCACGTGACATGGTCCTCCTTCGTCAAGGATGCATAGCAACCCCAAATAGGGCAGTACAAAACCTTTGCACAAGCACAAGAAATCCATCCCAAGGATAAAGTCAAAGTCGTCCATATTGACAACGGAAAAACTCACTTTACCTTGCCACTCTCCCACGGTGATTGGCACTTCGTGAGCAATGCCATTAATCGCCCTTGCCTCTGAATTCACAGACTTGACAAGGCTGCCATCGTCAACCCATGTCAACCCAATCTGATAGCTTCTCGGGTCGAGAGAGTTGTGTTGCTCCCGAATCAATCATGGCCTTGGCCTCTTTGCCTCGAACCAAAAGTGCAATGTAAAAGAGCTCCCTTCTTGACCTTCTAGTGCTCCCCTCGTTGCCTTGTAAAGCTGCAACCAGCTTCATCGAACCCACCCTTGCCTTGTCCCCCGATTCCTCACTCTTGCCTTCCACCATTGAATTCAAGAGCTTCTTCCTAGGACAGTCCTTAAGGAAATGATCACCATCACAAAGAAAGCATTTAGGCTTACCGTCTCCTTTCTTCTTCTTATCTTCCGTCCTCTCCAACTTGTTCCCCTTCTTTTCCCATGGCTTCTTGCCTTTAGCCGCCTTGCTGCCCTTGGAGCTTGAAGTGGAGACCTCCGTCTTCTTCTCAAACTCGGTCAGTTTCTCGGCCGTGGAGAGGGCCTCAGCCAACGTTTTGACATCCCTCCTCCGCAACTCTTGTTCAGCCCAAGGCTTCAATCCATCAAGAAAAGCGAACAGCCGATCTTCATCGGTCATGTTAGAGATACATAGCATAAGAGAAGTGAAACGAGAGACATACTCCTTAATTTTTCCTGACTGTTTCAAAGCCCTCAACTCCTTGCGAGCCTCAAATTCAGCATTCTCCGGGAAAAATTGCCTCTTCAATTCTGCCTTGAAGTCGACCCAAGACAAAATCGGTTTGGTGCTAGCCTCTCCATCTCCGGTCCTCCGTCTCCACCATAAAATGGCGTCGTCCACAAGAAACATAGACGCACCCACGATCATATGCTCATCACCTTGAACATTGCTAACCGATATTTATTGCTCTACCTGCCAAAGGAAGTTATCGATTACCTTTGGGTCTCTTGTGCCATCATAGACTTTAGGCTTCGGCACCTTTAGTTTGCCGCTGGAGAATGGCTGGACGGTGGCTGGTGTGGACTCCTCCACAACACTTGGTCCTGCCTCTGCAAGATCCCTCTCCTCACGTTCCACGTCCAATGTGGCTTGAGGAAGGCTTCCACCTCCGGCCATGTATTTGTCCCAAAGACTTACGCGTGCGCCCAATGCCACCACTTCTCCAAGTAGTGTCTCTTGAACGTCTTTGACCTCCTCCTTGATCTCACGCAAGTTGGCAGAGAACTCCTCCTTCCATGCGACAAGAGTTCGGTTAATTTCACTAAGCATAGAAAGAGAGACATTACCCGAGGTTTCTCCTTGCTCAGTCATGCTCATCTCCTCTCCCTTCATGCCTAAAACGCTTGGAACGCTCTGATACCAGTTGTAACGGGGTTGGAGATTGCATTGAACTTCAGCCAAGCTTCCCCACCTCGTCGGCACGTACTTAGACTCCTCTTAGCACGTTCAGCCTTCAACACCTTCCCAAGATCTTCAAGCAGATTGCAAACCTCAAGAGAGTGATGCACGTCAACACCAGAACGAGAGAGAGAGAGAGAGAGAACACCAGGGAATGAGAGAAATCTCCTCTTTACTTAAGTGAAAAATGCACAAACCGAACAGAAATGAAATGGAAGGGGAGTGGTCCTTTCATACCCTAAGGCCAGCCCTTCACATTAACTCCCTATACATGTATTTTACATTAAATACATTTACTACACCTTATTCCATAACCTTGTACCTGGAGCCGTCCCTTGAACCTTGGAGGGTTGAACCCAAACACAGTTCATACCTGAACCTGCTCAGCCAGCCGCCATGTCTAGGTGCAGTGCATGCGCCATGCTGCTGGCATGGCTGCCGGGCCATTGCAGCCACAAGACGCACTTATGCATCCTGGCTGTGGGGTTGCGGGTTTTCCACTCCCAAGGCGCATTCTCCAGACTTCCGCGCTTTCGCCAGCCCCAGCTAGCCTTTCCCCGTCATAGGCCGCTTTTGCGCGTGGGCGCCATACTTGCATTAAACTGGCCGCCTTGTCCTCCGCAAGACCGCGACGGCGGAGTCGCCTGGCGCAACCCCGCTTCCAGATACCTGGCGCTCCTGCCTGATCACCCGCGTGGCGCTACCACGCCTTCTGTTTCCATGCGTCGCGGCTCTCTCCCACGGTCGTTGGGATGGATAGCGCCTTGTTGGCCGTCTTGTGGCGCTGTGACCTGCAGACGACCCCTCAGGCGCCCCAGGGCGCCTCTGTGGCCTTTGTGCATTAGAGTGGCCGCGCCATGCACCAGCCGGTTTATTTGCTAGCTTCTTTACACGCCTCCAGCGGACTTCTCCTCAGACTTTTGGCTTAGCCAAACCACAGAGGCGCTTTTATGGGCAATACCATGCCTCCATGGCTCACGACGCAGCCTCAGACTGCAAACCATCCTCCTCGAGTTTGGCTCTTCGACAAATGTCATCCCACGACTGTCCCCTCGACGCCCATCCTCATTAGCACCGGGGTCCGTCCAAGTGTCCCCATCCTCGCTAGGCTCACTGTACCCACATGCCTTTATCTCGGCATGCATGCCTACAACCCCCTTGTAAGTAACTACGCTGTACACACGTAGGTTTTAACTCAATCTCATCATAGCATGCGTCCACACTAGATGGTTTACATATAACAAATAGAAGCACCCCTTACACTGCTGGACCTGGATTACCCAAGGATGACCCATCAAAGTTAACCTTGATCATCCCTAGTGGCGGAGGAGTCCAGGCTACTGGCTGGGAGGGTGCTGGGGTATTAGGGGTGGATGCAATCTCTAACCATGCTGATCTGGATGCGATAACCTCTGCGTCGCTCAGCTTGCCCTGCACTGCTAACCACTGGATGACCCGGTTCTGGACTGTGAATGCTACGGTCTCCCACTGTGTGAACTTGCCTTGGAAGACCCTCTTGTTCCTTTCTTCCCAGATGGACCATGGAAGGTATGCGACAAGAGCTTTCCACATTTTCCAACCAGCTGGAGTAAGATGATTTATGTGGGACCAAATGAGGCCCTCCAATGATCTCGGAATCACCTATGAGCATCCGAATTGGCTTATGAACCAACTCCATATCCTCCAAGAGTAGTCACTATAGAGCAAAAGGTGAGTTGTTGACTCCGGATGTGTAGTACACAAAGGCCAACTAATGATGGAATGGCCTGCCCTCTCCTCACTAAGGCATCTCGTGTAAGGATCCTGCCATGCAATGCATTCCAGATATAAAACAGGATTTTCGGGGGAGCTAAGAGGGACCACGCCAGCCTGCTGTGATGATGACCATGTCCTTGTGAAGTTAAAGCTTTGTAACTGGAAGCCACAGAAAACTCTCCATCAATGGATAGGGTCCAAATGAGACCGTTTGACTTTTCTTCATCCCTAAAGAAGCTACCAATTAATAAGTCCAGAGAACTAAGGGCCACTTCTTCCTCATCCCTTAATTCCCTCCTGAAAACCGTGCTCCAGTTCATGTGTCTAAGAAGGCTGTCTCCTATGACACCACTTACTGTAGCCTCTTGATTCCTGGCTGCATTGTAGAGCAATGGATGATTGCATTTGAGTGCAGCTGAGCCTATCCAAGGATCCCCTAGAAGGATGTGTGCTGCCTGTCCCCCACTGCCCACCTAACATACAATCCGAAGTCTCTAAAGCATTTGAATACATACCTCCAGGTTACAGAAAGTTTCCTAGGAGTCCCAACCCATTAGCCAAGAGTCTTAATCCACACCAAAGTCTGCTCTGACCAACTTACTCCACGGAACCTTCTTGTCAATATTTAATCTCCAACACCACTTCAACATGAAAGCTTTGTTTATTGCTGAAACCTTACGGATGTCAAGGCCCCCCATGTCTTTTGGTAAACACAGCTTTTTCCAATTCACTAGGTGATACTTGAATTCCTCACTTGACCCTCTCCACAAGAACCGTCTGAAAAGCCGCTCTAGTTCCTTTGCTACACTGGTTCGGCAATGCATAAAGGATAGGTAATGTGCCGGAATACCATATAAACATGCTTTAATGAGGATTCATCTCCCGGCCATTGATAGTAGCTTCCCCTTCCATAGTCAGAGACGCTTATGGACTTTCTCCACCACTGGACTCCAAATAGACTGAGTGATCCTACTATGGAAGAGGGGTAGCCCGAGATAAGTACTCGGCAGTGAACCTAAGTTGTGCCCTGAGTTGGGTAGTTTCGGGTGGGAGGTTGAACCCAAATATTTCTGTCTTGACTCAGTTTACCCTCTGTCCCAAAGCTAGCTCAAAGAGTTTAATTGTTCTTCCACTTCTTCAGTTGCTCCACTGACCCTTCTCCAAAGACAATGGTGTCATCGATGAACTGTGCTATTAGCAACATCTCATCTGGTAGTGTATTGCGCAAACAACCCACTTCCATGACAGCTTTGATTATGCTTGTAAATCCTTCCCCCACTATATTGAAGAGGAGAGGGGATGAAGGGTCCCCTTGTCGCAATCCTCTTGTGCCCCCAAAATATCCAAAGGTACCACCATTCACCAACAGTGAATAATTAGCATTGAAAACGCAAGAACGGATCCACTTTAACCATCTTCCACCGAATCCCATTTCAATCATCATGGATTCCTAGTAATCCCAGTCTACTCTATCAAACGCCTTCTCTATATCCAGCTTCAAGATAACTCTTGGGTGACCCATCTTAGCAAAACAATCTGCCACTTCATGCACAAACATAGCCGCATCCAAAATTTGTCGTTTCTGGATAAAACCATTTTGTTCCTTGCTGATGATATTCGGGAGAACGGTTCTCAGCCTTGCTGCTAGTATACGAGCAATTATCTTGTAAGGTCCTAAGATCAAGCTAATAGGCCTAAAATCCTTCATATTCTCCACTCCTTTCTTGGTAATAATGCTATCAAAGATGCACCGAGACTTCTATATACTATTCCTCTACTGTAAAAATCATTCAACATTGCAATGATGTCTTCCTTCCTTAACTCCCATGTAGCTCGAAAGAATTCTCCATTAAATCCATCAGGCCCTGGAGCTTTATCTTGGGCGAAGTTCTTTACTGCTGCTTCTTTTTCCTCCATAGAGAAGGGGGAATCTATCCATTCTGCCTTGGCTTGAGAGAGGTGAGCCATTGGCATGCCGCGCATGGAATGTCTAGGGCCCTGATCCGCTTTATATAAACCTGCATAGAACTCCACAAGAGCGTTAGTAATAGTCGCCCTATCAGTAGTGAGCTCCCCATTAATTATGAGGGAATTCACTCTGTTAGAGCGACGACAAGCTGAGGCTATGGCGTGGAAGAAATGGGAGTTAGCGTCCCCCTCCTTCAACCACCTGTACCTAGCCCGTTGCTTCCATAAAATACGTTCATGAGCCACTAAGGACCAAAGGTCCCTGGAGGCCCGTGAGCAGTCAAAAAATTCTTCACTAGTTAAGGGTCTACCTTCCTCTAATGCATCAACTATCAACCTGCAAGCGGAGAAGCAACTTTTGAGCGGTGTTGGCGCCTTTCTTCCCTTTTGCCCACTCAATGAGCTTCTTCTTGAGAAGTTTGAGCTTCATTGACAACCTACCCCCTTCCGGCCCTTGCACTTCTAGTTCCTCCCACCAAGTCTACAATAGGTTGCCCATCTCATCTTCTTTCAACCACCAATTTTTGACCCGAAAGGGTTTATGACCCCAAGCAGCTGATCGTGTGTCAACAAAAATGGGCCAATGGTTAGAAACCACCTTCCCCCCCACGACACCGGAGACCTCCAGATACATCCTCAACCAATTCCCAGAGGCTAGAAATCTGTCCAACCTCGACATTATTGGGCAGGATTGCCCATTGCTCGAAGTATACAACTTGCCAGAGGTGGGTATCTCCTCCAGCTCATATGCATCTACAAAATCATTGAACTTCCGCATGGCCGTAGATATTTTCCGTGCCGGGGAGATTTTTCATTCTTGTAGCGGATAGAATTGAAGTCCCCCGCCAATAACCAAGGAACATCCCACCTGCTCACCAAGTCTCCTAATTCCTCCCAAAAGGCATCCCGATCAACATTGCTGCATGGTCCATATAAACCTCCAAAAGCCCAACATTACCTTCCCAAGAGATCCATCACTTTCACTCCCACACAAAATTGACCCACTTCTGAGCTAAGGAGACGGCTATTGTATCCCAGGCAACCAAAATCCCACCGGATGTACCTATGGCTTCCAATGTCACCCATTGCGGATCTCTAAACGGAAGTAGATCCCTTACTAACCGTTCCTCTATACTATCTAGCTTAATTTCTTGAAAAACTACCAATTGCACCTTCCGATCCTCCAAGACCTTCCTAACATTGGCCCATTGAACCGGGTTCCTCATTCCCCTAACATTCCATGATGCAATGATCATGAGGTGTGGCCACTGCTACTCCCTACTTCCTTCCCTTTGTTCCTTTCATCCAGAAGCCTTCCAAACTCCAATATTTCCTTCAGCTCATCTTCATTGCATTGCCCTTTATGCTGATTTAATAGCTCCACCCAAGAGTTGGTAGTGTTTTTCCTGGTGGGGTGAAAGGTCCAGGCATGGTGAGCTTGTCATAATGCGACTTACCCATGTACTTTTTACCTCCACTTATGAAATCTGGACAGTCTATTGGAGGACCTTTCTCTTTGTATTCTGCCCTTTCTGCAGCTCGTTCCTCACGTTCTGCTGACTGCGAGGACCCCTTGTTGGCCATGTTGAGGGTGGTGAATGTGAAGATGAAGGTGGAGGTGGAAGTGTGGTGGATTGAGGATTGGATGAGTGAATTGGCTTGCGGCGATGGTAGGTGATAGATTAAGGAGTCTCGGATGAAGGGATGAAGATGACAAAGGGTTGTGGGGAGGGTATGGCTAGATCAAGGGGTTTTGGAGATGACGTGCTGCTGTGTGGACTGGCATTCCCCTCACACGTTGGGCTTAAATGGGTTCGATTTAGAGTGGATTTATTGCTGGTAGATGGAGTGGTTGAGAGAGTGATTAAAGGTTGAGGTGGTTGGGAGTTGGAATGGCCAGCCTCAAGAGTTAAATGGTCGTCTACTCCTGCTGACCGGATTACCTCTCCACCATTAGTAATGAAGCCTCCGAATTCAACGCTGCCTCCATCCCCATTCAATGAGGATTTTTCCTTCCGCTCCGCCATGTTGTCTTTCTCGAGGGGTGCTTCCTCAGCCCAAATTAATACTTCATAATTGTTGCCACCCACTTTGACTGTTATCAGTTGTTATATTGTGTACCAATCCTTAATACGCACCATCATCCGTGCATAGTCAACCCTTTCCCAGTTAGCCGTGACAGGATCAATTTCCATAACTTTTTGCATGAGTCATCCAGTTGCTTCCAGAGCAAGAGTCCTCCATAATTCAATAGGGAGGTCGTGTATACGAATCCAAATATTGCAAAAGTCCTCTCGGCCATCTTTCCACCATGCTTCCAAGGTCCATGTGATGCTAGATATGTCCTGCAATGCCTTGATCATGTCATCTTCTTCTTTAAACCATATCACCCATGCCCCGTAGCACTTATAGGATGACTTCGGAGGCTCCCGAAGACCCCATTTGTCCTTTAATTTTAAACTCAAGCTTTGGTTTTCCCCCAGACTACTGAAATCCTCCAAAATGATGGTTAGGGAGGTCTCCTTTGCCCCCAAATCCCACCAGGACTAAGAAAAAGCAACTGTCCGATACGGATTAAGAGGAAACAAAAATTCCGGCGAAGTCGCCGGAGCTCCAATTACCTTCTTCGGCGCCGGCGACTTCTGAAACTCCGGCAAAAAGTGACCTTTTTCTACCATGACTCCATACCCGACTTCATTCAGTGCTTCAGTCACCTGATCCCATGTAGATCTGGGAATGTGCACCCGCGTGAGTATCCTTCCAGCTCAGAGCTGCATCAACTTGTAGAAAGGCTTCCTTTCGGCCCCAAATCCTAATAGGAACTGCATGTCTCCTATACATACTTCCCGATCTCGAGCTCCGGGGGTGGAGGCTTGCAGGAGGAGACTCAACTGGGTGTAGAAGATTCCCCTCGTGTCCGCCGGCACACGAACATATGATTTCTTCTCTCCCGAAGTTACCGTAAACATGATTCCCTTCCGCCAGCCACTGGAGGTCCTCTCCTTTGTTTCTTCTACCTTCAATGAGGTTGTGTCCATACGCAGAAGCTTCAACTTCAACTTCCATGGTCTGTTCTTGCTCCTCCGTACTTCCGTCCATTTCTGCCCTTCTTCCTCCCCTTTGTTTCTGTCATTGTTGTCATCCCTGTCGTCGCCGATGCTGCCATCGCCGCCGCAACCGCTTGCCGGAAGCTTCTCCACCGCCGTCGACCGTACCCAAGTGGTCGAGGATGAGGAAGGGTCGGTGGCGACACTTCCTTTCGCGTCGCGGCTCCCTTCGAGTTGCGACAATGCAGAAAATCAAACATGAAGGGCAAAAATATTAAGCATCAGAGTTTGCAACGCCCAATAAGCAAACATGGTGGTCTCTTTCTCTCAGTTGCTTACAACATGAATTTCAAGGCACGCTGATTTGACTTTTAAAGGTTATAAAAGCAAAGGTATCTAAGCTTTGTTAAATGAAAGAAAACCTAGCAAAGGAGGGGGTACACTTATCCTCACCATAGGTGAGGATAACCCCTCCATTTGTAACTGGATGTAACCGAACTTTCATTAATCAATAAAAACACAGCATTTTCCTCAAACAAAATGAAAGAAAACCTGGAATTTAAGGAATAAAGAAGACCTTGCAACGTGAAAAGAATGTGCTCCCAGGAGAAAGCTCAGGGCCAAGGACAGCAACAATAGCATTTACAAGGCGACCTACTCCTTGCCGAAGGTCAACCAATCCATTCTCCTCGGACAAAAGAATATCCATTGCAAGTAAGAGAGTTGCCTATATATCAAATGAGATGTTAACAGATCATGGACAATATTGTCGGCTTTAAGCAACATATTGGTACAATAAGTAATGGCATTCATCCAAAAGATAAGCATTGAGATTGTTATCAGAATAGACAATTGATGAAAGGCCAGCCATACATTTCAATCCTCTAGCATATCAAAAAATTAAAAGAGACAAGCCATCGGCTTGACCATTACAATTAATTGGAAAAAATTTATTTTTTAGGAGTTAGACTGAAACAAATTGAACTACACCAGTCTTTATTTTTTCTATGAAATACCTGAACATGTGAAACATAAGATAAACCTGCAGCTTCAATGGTCAAAAGGAGACCATGCAACGACCATGTTTGAAGGCTGGCATTGGGACTCTTAGCAAGGGAAGATATTGCACTAACAGTAGCTGGTACCATTGTAGACAATGCCATACCTCCTGCACTGCAAGCAAAAACGTATAAGTTGTATTTACATGAAAAAAAAAAATATCATGAAATGAAACATGTGACCATCTAAATCTGACAGCATGCATATCAACCTAGTAAGTAAATTCTTTTTTTTTTTTTGAATGGAGATATTTTATTGATAATAAAAGAATCATGGTGTTACAATGGCTTTTTGAAGGCCTTACATCTGGCAGTAGCAGAACTACAGTCTTTTACAACATCAAGATAGTGGCAAAGAAAGTCCGGCTGTTAGGTTCAACCTATGAACTCCTTCCCGAGCAAGTGTATCAGCAATTTTTTTTTTTGAAATGGCGATGTTTTATTGATAAAAGAATTGTAATGTTACACTAGATAGCTTTTCAGCAATTACAGCAAGATACAACATTTACATATCAAAATAGAGGTAATGTATTTGCTGTTGTTAAACTAGGCCTTTGAGTTCCTTCCCGAGCTAGACGGTCGGCCACGGAATTGGCTGACCGTAGTATATGTGTCCAGTCTAACTGTTGTCCTTGCTTAAGATCATGTATCTCATCATAAACTCCTTTCAACTTCCATGGAGGGGGAGCTCCTTTACCCCATGATATGGCTAGCGCCGAATCACCCTGCACTTGTAGAGGTCCCTGAAACAGTTGCTTAAATAACTTCAGCCCAGCTAGGAGAGCTTGAGATTCGGCCTCATTGCACGTAGCTATACCAGCTGGGCCTGAATAGAACATTATATGTTGCCCCGTGCTATCACTCAAAATGCCACCTATACCTGCTGGTCCTGGATTGCCCAATGAAGAGCCATCAACGTTGAGCGCGTACCAGCCATTTGGCAGGGGTTCCCATACCACCATCGCGACAACTTTTGGTATAAAGAACTTAACCACTTTGTCCCAATGCTTTACTAGGATTGTGTATGGGAGTTTTGGCATTTTATTTGTATTGGATGCCCAAGTCATTATGCACTGAATACATTTGTCAATGATTTGCTCTGCATGTCTTTTCTTGCCTTCAAAGATCCTAGTGTTCCTCTCCAACCACAAGTTCCATGGGATGGCGGCCATGGTAGCCTTCCAAAGGATGGTACCAATAGTGGGTAGCGGACAAATGGACCACTGTTGAAGTAAACTTCGAAAGTCTTTAGGCATGCAAAAAGATATTCCAAATTTCTGCATTATGGCACTCCATATTGCTTTGGTAAAGCTGCAGTGGATAAGCAAATGGTTTACAGTTTCTTCTTGGCTTCCACACAGCTTACATAAGTCGTCCACTACCATTTGCCCTCTTCTTGTGAGCTGGTCATAAGTCAATATTTTCTGTTGTGCAGCGGTCCAAATGAAGTGCTGCACTTTTTTTGGGGCTGGAAGGTCCCATGAGTTGCATTCTGAGGGCTCGGTGCTGCTGGCCACTATTTGATAGCAGCTTATAATATGATGATACGAGAAAGACTCCTGGACGCACATGGGGACCATATAATTTCATCAATGGCCTCTCGCTGAGAGAAGCACATGGAGTTGAGGTTCAACATCATATCCGCAATTTCAGTAGTTTCTGCATCATCAAGGTTTCTCTGAAGCCTCAAATTCCAAGATCTACCTTCAGCCATTAGAGCATTGCTAACTAACATGTTTGGCTCATTGGAGACCATATAGTCTCGGTAGCTTGTGCAAAGACGATTGCTACCTATCCAACAGTCTGTCCAGAAAAAGGTTCTTACTCCATCTCGGACATGGTGTCTAATGTGCCTTGTCATAATGTCCTTTTCAGCCATGATTGATCTCCATAATGCCGATACTCTGTTCGGACTTTGAATAGGTAGCCAACTAACTGCATTATCTCCATATTTTACAGCAATGACAGTCTTCCACATCCTTCCCTCTTCTATAGTGTATCTCCAAATCCACTTAGCCAGCAGGGCAGCATTCATTAACTTAACCCTTTTGATTCCCAAACCCCCTTGCTTCATTGGTGTACAGACTTTACTCCATTTCACCAGTGGGTATTTAAATGGATTTTGGCTACCCCGCCAAAGGAAACTTCTTTGTATAGACTCGATCTTTCTAGCAACACTCATTGGGCATGGCAACAGTGATAAATAGTAATTTGGAATACCTACAGGAGTAGACTTTATCAATGTTACTCTCCCTGCATGGGACAATAGCTGACCTTTCCATGTGTCTAACCTTTTTTGTAGCTTTTCTATAACTGGATTCCAGAGGTTATTTTGGAGCCTTCCGGCAAAGATAGGTAGACCCAAGTATGTTGATGGCAAAACCATATTCCTGCATCCAAGTAACCTTGCTATTTCGGTTTCACAAGCCCGGTTTACACCCATGACTCTAGACTTCTCCCAATTTATCTTTTGGCGAGAGATCATTTCAAAGATATACAGAATTGCTTTCACATCAAGCATTTTTTCCCCAACGCCATCACACAATATAAGGGTATCATCGGCAAACTGCAGAATTGGTACTTTCAGCTGGTTCCTGATATTGAAGCCTGAAAATGACTCTTCCCTCTTGGCATTTGTAGAGCATCATACATAGGACTTCACTCACCATGTTGAATAGCAGGGGTGAGATAGGGTCACCTTGACGTAGCCCCCTTGAACTAGTGAAATACCCTTTAGGTGTTCCATTGATGAGAATTGAGAATTTCGGGGATGATATACAACCTTGGATCCATGTTCTCCATTTCGTGGGAAATCCCATTCTGACCATAACAGCATCCAGGAATGCCCAATTTACTTTGTCAAATGCCTTTTCAAGATCTATTTTTAGGATAGTTCCTTGCTTCCTCTCCTTTCTATAATAGTGCAAAAGTTCATGTATCACCAAAGCAGAGTCGAGTATTTGTCTCCCTTTGATAAATGCAGACTGATTGGGGTTGATGATTTCTGACATTACCCTTCTTAACCTTATTGCCAATACCCTTGATATTAGCTTATAGTGACTAGAGATCAGACTTATCGGTCTAAAGTCTGATGGTTGAGCTGCGCCTTCTTTCTTTGGTACTAATGCAATTAAAGATGCCCCCATACTTTTGGCTTTCAGTCCCTCATTGTGGAATTCTTGAAGCAGTAGTAGAACATCCTCCTTCGTGAAATCCCAGCAGGAATTATAAAACGATGCAAGAAATCTATCCGGGCAGCGCCTGGTGGGTTGGTAGCCCTTTGATAGCAATTTCTATTTCTTCTTCAATGGGTTCAATTAGTGAAACCGCTTTGATTCGTAAAGCTGGTTGAAGCTTAGGTTCCTTGAAACGGCCCGAGAAACCATCATCCTTATACAAGTCACTATAAAACTGTACGAAAGTCCTGGTAATGTCATCTTTGTTTGTGAGTATTGTGCCATCACTGGTGATTGATGAGATACGATTGTTCCTTCCATGTGCCGAGGCCACTGCATGGAAAAATTTTGTATTACCATCTCCCTCTTTGAGCCACTTGTACAGAGCTCGTTGCTTCCAATGTAATTGCTCCCGTTCTATGATGTTTTCATACTTCCTTTTTACCGTGTCCCTTTCAATCCCCTCTAGGTCAGTAATCTGTCCTTGCTGCTCTGCTTTGCTATCAGACGGGTGTATCTGTTCAAGTAAACTTGCCCTTTCTACCTCAAAATCCAGCTTATTTGCAGCTGCCCATTCCTTAATTTTGCCTTTTAATTGTTTAAGCTTTTGGCTAAATCTGTAACCTGCAGTTCCCTGTACTTGTAATTCTTGCCACCAGCCCTTTAATCTCTCTTTAAAGCCTTTTATTCTCAGCCAACTGTCCTCAAATCTGAATGGAGGTGGACCCCAGAATTCAGGATTAGTTTCAAGCAAGATAGGAGCATGGTCTGAGACAGGCCTTGGAAGGACTTTCCCTGAACTGTTGGTGTTCCAATCTAACTACTCCTGGTTTAGTAGGAAACGGTCTAACTTGGCTAGAATAGGGCTTGCCCTGCCATTCGCCTAGGTGAAAGATGCGCCAGATAGTTGCAGATCAATCAATGAATGGTCCTGAATAAAGTTGTTAAAGCTACGCATAGCTGGGGTCACTTG
This sequence comes from Aristolochia fimbriata, assembly GCA_019845555.1. Lineage (NCBI taxonomy): Eukaryota > Viridiplantae > Streptophyta > Magnoliopsida > Piperales > Aristolochiaceae > Aristolochia > Aristolochia fimbriata. The sequence continues at coordinate 21,867,605 of CM034078.1, forward strand.
AGTTCTGCCTCCACTCTTCTCAGCACAAGCTCTGATCGCATTAAAGTCACCCCCTATTACCTAGGGCATTGACCATAAATTTACAATTGCTGATAATTCATTCCACATTTCCTCTCTTTGGACTTGGTTGTTTGGGCCGTACACACAAAGAGCTGCCCAGTGCTTGCCATTAACAGTCGAAACAAAATGCACAGCTAAGGAATAGAGGCCCTCTTCTTTTTCCACTAATTCAACAACGTTTGGACCCCAGAATATTGCCAGACCTCCCGATGAACCCACTGCCTCTATTCCTGCCCACATTGGTCTTCTTTTGTGCCACAACTCCCTTGCATAACGTGGTTTAATCTTCCTCAATTTTGATTCCTGAATTAATGCCACATTAACTTTATTTTGTCGCAATGTTTCACGTACGAGGGCTCTCTTTGTAGATGAGCCCAGCCCCCTTACATTCCATGAAATGACATTCATAATGAACTGCCACCGTCGCAAGCTTCAGTCCAGAGTTTCATCTTATTTTTGCACTGTTCAATTTCGTCCCTTGTCATTCCCACCAGTCTTCCGTGTCGAAACATTGCATCTTTGAGGTATCTGTCGTAGTTGCATTTGTTGGGAGATGCTTCGTCTTCTTCACTGTCATCTCCCACATCCTGCGGATGTTGTTGTGCGACAATATCAACCGTGTTCTCATTGCACCTGGACAGTAGTACTGGCGGATTAATTGAGGGCTTTACTGTTAATCGCCTACGTGCGTAGGTGAATCTGACTGGAGCTAGTGTCCTGGGACGAAGTAATGAAGGCGTTTCGGTTTCTTTCTGCCACGGCGTGGATTGCAGCGTTCTTCTTGGGGACGACAAGCTAGCGTGCCGCTCACTGCGAGCCACACTTGCTTCTCGAGTTAAGGGACTTGAGTTAGCCACCGACTCGGCTGCTAGACTCGGTGTGAGTTCAGAGTCCCTATTCGGATCCATGTTCGGTTTTGCCCATCCGCTTCACAAGTCCGTTTAGTTCCGTTAATACATAAAGGCACCTGCGACTCTGCATTTTCACTCTCAACACGGCACTGTTGCCTTAGCGCAGAGGAGCATTCCATTTTGGGAGCAACAACAGGGGGGCTTTCAGTCGATTTCCTCTTTGGGGTCTGCTCTTCCTGCAGCAAAGGTGGCGTGTTCGAAGTATTGCGTACCTCGTTTCGAGCGTCAAGATCTCGGTTGCTCTCTACCGTCTTCCGGCAAGGCTCTTCCCAGGCGCCAGCGACCCCGATCTTTCGACGCCAGATCTGCCTGATCTTTATGGGCTGCCTCGAACTTCCATGACCTCTTGCTTTCTTCTTTCTCTGACTTTTCTTCTTTTTCTTCTTTTCAACCACAACTCTTGCAAAATAAGCATTTTCCCCTTCAATGAGCTGGATCTCTGTCTGAGCCGGCAGAAATTTTCTGGTTTTTACTCTCACCCGAACCTCGTCTAGTCTATCTCCTTTCATGGCTGTACTATCGTAATCTTCAACTGAGCCGAACGATCCTGCTATTGCCAGTAGGATGTCCTGGCTCCAAAGTTGCAACGGGACACCCTTTATAATAAGATTACACTGTTTCTCCCCCTCTTCATCATGCTTATACCAGTCATCAATATCCACAATGGTATCTCCAACCAGTTCCTCCTTTAAAATTAAAATCCTGTTCTTCTCTTCTAATGCACCCAAATCCACCAGCCATTTGCATTTGCCCATTGGTGAAATTTTTGGTTTGTTGATCAGCCTCTAGCCTGCTTTCAATAACTGTTGCAGCTCTTCTGCAAGCATATTCTTGTGCAATGTCTTAATCGTCACACACTGATTAAGAATATTTCGCCTCATTGCAATAGCTTCCTTGTCCACTACAACCCGCATCACTCCCCCAATGTGAGTAATATTAACTCCGGTAGCATTTTGCTTACTTCCGTTTTTCTGCAGTAGCGTGTCTCTGTAAGACCAGTGACATTGGGCTGCAGGTTGGCCATATTTTTTCCCGGTTCAGCCATTTCTGTGTGTCTACTCCAGCTATTTAACTTTCTTAGGCAGGTTAAAATCCAACTCCAACCATTTCCGCTATGGAGCTTTTGCGGTATACCCACTCTCCCAACAACAGTGGGACCACGAAGTTCCGACATTTCACATATCATTTGATCCTTCTCTTCATAGACCCCTATTCTCAGTTGCCCTCTACACAGTAATCTCATACGTTTCACAGTGGGCTCCCTGGTTATTTCTTCCATTTCCACCACCATTGGTAAACTTGCCAATGGTAGTTTCTCAAAAGATCTGTAGTCTGGCCTCTTAACAGATATTTTGACAGCAAAAGTGTCGCCAAGTATTACTATATCCAAGTAGAATCTGCCTTCTCCATCAACAGCTGACGATGCAAGCTTGAGGCTGTCCGGGATTGCCTTCTTCTCTTCTGTCCATTGTCGCCGTCGAGTCTCCATCACCCTCCCGAAGAAAGAGACTCAAAGAGAGAGAGAGAGGTACTTTACCATATTCTTTTACAGCACTTTTGACATGCATGTCCAGTCTTTTTCCCAAAGCAGCGTAGTCCTCTGGTTGGAGTCGACGATCTCTGTCTATGCTGGATCCTTGATTTGGACTGGTACAGTGCCTTGGTGAGAGAAGTTTTAAGCCCTTTCTTCTGCGAGTGTATGTACGTAGTGGAGGAGCTTCGTCTTTAGTGTATCAGCAATTGAATTAGCTGATCTTGGTATATGTGTCCAGTCAAATTGAGTTCCTTGCATCAGGTCTCTGAGCTCATCGTATAGCATTTTTAGCTTCCATGGTGGTGAGGCTCCTCTACCCCATGATATTGCCAGGGTCGAGGGATATTCTGAAAATCCCATTTCAAAAAATGAAAATCCCATGAACAAGTAAAGGGTCAAGGGATATTCTGATGTAGATTCTTTTGGTTCAAAGACGGATAGACAATCTACTACAAGGTTTTGTGTCTTTTGGAGGAAATCACACAAGTGAAAACCATCAATTAGTATGCTGAGGCCTGTTGGACCAGAAAAGCTAGGTACCATGTTATACCCTGACATGTGGGTATGCAAGATAATTAAGGTTGCCTTCCTTTGTGATGTGCTTAGAAGAGAAGTAATTTTCTTCTCTTTTGCAAGCTGGTGTAGATGAAACGATCCATGATGATCCTTTCACCCCTAATGAGGCTGTCGCCTTTCTTAGAGTTCTTTCTCATTCTTCTTTCTCTCTTCTTTCCTGTCCTTCATCTCTCTCTTACCAACTTTATTAATTATTCAGAAAGATCTTATAGAAGGGAAGAAAACAAGAAATGCAGATGCCACAAGGTAGCTTGCCACTCTCTACAACAAAATATTCCATAACTGATTTAGCTACTCTAGCCATTTAGGAACAAGCAAAGAATCACACATGACCAGCAGGAATAACCATTGCAAGAAACAAATCAAAAAGAATTATAAGCACAATTGCGGTAAATTTACCTGCGATGGATGCAACCAAGAGAAAGTGCAATAGATCCAATATATCCAGGATCAGAGATTCCCACTAGATCACCTAATAATGACCTCGTCTGAAAGCAAGGACAGTGAAAAGGAATTTGTATTCAGGAGTTACAAATGATACAAGCTTTATTAGATGACCATAGAAAGAAAAAAGAATTGTTAATTTTTTTTAATCTGAACAATGATAGAAGACCACTGATACTTGAGGTCACTATACAAAAATTACCTCTGTCAAATTCAGGCAAATATTCTCTGATTTTTTCTTCAAATTTACATAGATGACATAGATAATGGACGTCCAAAAATAGGAGAACTTTATTGTATCAGTATGTACTACGTAATGCATTCGATGTAATATTCTGATTATTAACAAAAGCCTTAAAGGCACCACTGTTTCAAAAAAAAAAACAAAGATAGAACCAGGACTTTAAACACAAAACACAATAATGATATGCATATTATAGGTGTCAAATGTAAGAAGTATCAGGAAAAAAAAGAAAAAAAAAAGAAAACGGAAAGACAAAGGCCTAAGTGCAAGAGGTTGCTATCCTTATTCCTTAACAAAAATATCAACAATTAATATCAAGCTCTTCAGGAAATAAGTGTTTGCAAAAGGTTTTGAAATATTTATAGAAAAAAAATTGAAAAAATTGTAATATAAGCCAACCATCTTGGGAGTAAACATATCATTTCCAAGACGAGCTATTAGACCAAGACCCTCTGCTGATGCTCTTCTTTGTGCTGCAGAGACATCGGCGTCCCCAAGAACAACCTGTAAAACATTCAAAACATAATAAAAATAGTTAAAGTACAAAAGAAAATTTGCAGTGCACAGCATGTCATCATACACAATGAAAAAATACAATTGAGTGAAGAATATATCACGTACCTGGAAAATAGCTTGGGAAGAACTTAATATATCCACTCCCAATGATTGGCATCGCAAAGAAAGCAAAGCCTGACCACAATAAATGGAAAAGGGCATAAAACAATATGTAAGACAAAATAACGAAATAGCAAATGGAGAGAGAGGTATGAGCACCTTTAAGCCAGCCAGTAGCCCCACACAAGCATTTGTCATGTTTGCAGTGTGCCAAGACTGTTTTTTCCCAGCCTTAAGGCTCTGGTCAATCATGCCAAGAAGCTTTAACTTTCCTCCGTCACTCTATAATATGATTTTCATCAAAAATTGAAAATAGGACCAATCAACCATCTACTCAAGATTTGTAAAAGGATAAATAGAAAAGGAAAAAAACCCAAATTTTCTAGGAAAAAAACCCCAAATTTCTAGGAGAAAAACCCAAAATTTTCTGGGCCAAAAATCACCTGGGTCGCAAACATGGTACCAAAGCACATTAGCTTCTGGTTTACCAATATTTTGCTAATAGTTTCCGCCTGCAACACAAAAAGAAAAAGATGAAATAAATACTACTTTTGACTTCAGCTATACAAACATAACCTAAAACATAATGAAATGTTATGTTTATTTCATAAGAATAACATTCTGACTTATTACTGGATGCCATTGAATCATCTTCATATGAAGTCTTCCTATGTAGAAATATATCTATAAAGCCATCGTAAGTTTTGGATGACACATGTTCATGTGTAAGATCATGCTTTTTTGGATAGCTTTCATAACAGATAGATTGGAAACAAATATGCATGTGATTGGAAACAAATATGCATGTGCAGTGTTCAGTTGGGCAATTTCCGAAAAGGTATCAAAGAAATCAACACCATATGTCCAAGTATGGGTACTGCTACCAGCCCACCTTCTAATCTTGTCATGGTTTAGTCTTGTATCCCTAGATCTGCAAACTCTATCACAAACTCTTTAGCTAAAAAGGGGGTTTCCAATCCCTTGTTGTAATAGACCTTCAGATGTTATAATTTAAATTATCCATCTCTCTCAATAAAATTACACTTCTCCCATAGAGAGAGGGAGAGGAGAGAGAGAGGAGAGAGAGAGAGAGGGAGATGGAGAGAGAGAGAGGAGAGAGAGAGAGAGGGAGATGGAGAGAGATAGATAGATATATAGAGATATAGAGAGGGAGATGGAGAGATATAGATATATAGAGAGAGGGAGATGGAGACAGAGAGGAGAGAGAGAGAGAGAGAGAGAGATATAGATGGAGAGAGAGATGAGAGAGAGGAAGATGGAGAGAGAGAGGAAGATGGAGAGAGAGAGGAGAGAGAGAGAGGGAGATGGAGAGAGAGAGGAGAGAGAGAGGAGAGAGAGAGAGGGAGATGGAGAGAGAGAGGAGAGAGAGAGGGAGATGGAGAGAGAGAGAGACCAATCATCACAGAAGTATTTGAATAAAGAAATGTAGCTTGTTCGACCTCACTGTGAGACCTGAAGCGACACTCGCGGATGTTGTAGAAGGTGGAAATGGATAAGCGATCAACTGGTATCGAATTTTCAGAAGAGAACTCCACGAGGATGAGGCAATCAGCTTATCAGAGCTTGACAGTCTAATATCCAGCTCGTTCATATGTTGACAACATGAGGATAAATTGATATGGCTACCGTCGATGGATGGAGATTTCACCGTAAAGTCGGCATACCGAATGATAACAGGGGATGGAACCAGACATCAAGCTAGTGCAGCCTAGGCCACCAATTCCCCCCCTAAAGCCCAATTTTTTCTTTTGACTGCGCTAAAAAAGAAAATACTCACAAGATCAGCGCTGGCCAGACGGGGCATGAGCTTACCATCCATGATATGTCCGCTCTGTGACAAGGACATAAAAACAATCGAGCATTCACTGCTACACTGCCACTACTCATGGAAAGTATGGGCAGCAATCACGCAACTTTTTGTAGCGTCCTTCTGCATTCCAGAAACTGTCAACCAAATGATAGAGCAATGGAGATGCATAGCAGCTGCCAAAAAGGGGAAGGTACTAGTGCCATGGAGCATTTGGAGCGAAAGGAATGAACGAATCTTCAAAGGCAAAGGAAAGACATGGGATAGAGTCACACAGTGCCATAAACTCTGTCGCACGGTGGCTCGTAACGAAAAAAGATTTTGTAGGTATTAGAGGAGAGGAGATAAGGGAGAATTGGCATAGCATTGCAGCACAAGGCTTGCCAAGAGGTAGGCTCCCTATTCTGTAGTGGACCCCCTCACCACCAGCAATAATAAAGCTTAATACCGATGGGTCGTCGCTTGGAAACCCTGGCCCCTCTGGCTGCGGAGGGGTTTTCCGGGATCACCTTAGCAATGCCTTGTTGTCATTCAAATCCCCGCTGGGAATTACGACTCTACAATGGCGGAAATTGAAGGGGTCCGATAGGGTTTAAAGCTATTTGTGGAGCTTCTCTCCAGGAGCCTTCAAGTAGAAATTGACTCAGCAAACACCATTCAATGGTGCAGCAAGAAAGCGCCAGCCCCACGGCGACTAGAGATAAGACTACGAGAAATTTGGTCCTTGCCTGGAAATGTTGTTGACTGGATTCACATCCCCAGATCAGCAAACTCGTTTGCGGATGCATTAGCTAGGGAGGGAGTTCCATTACAATGCCTAAAAGTAGCGCATCCTCCGTAGTGTAAAATGCCTTTGTCACTACTTGTATTTTATACAATGTATTTCAAAATCACGGAGTAATAACATCATCGTTTTCCTCAAAAAAAAAAGAAATGTATATGCAGCATAAGGCCAATTATTGCAGAAATGTATACACAGTATTTGAATAGATTTTTTTTTTTTAGAATGATGAAGCTTTTTTATTGATTCCCAAAGAGAATCACAATTAGTGGTGCATAGAGTACATACATAACAAGTTACATTGTATGTAGACTTTCTTTAGTATTATTCCAATCAGTGTTTTCTTTTTCTTTTTAGGAAGTTGCTTTGTTTTATTGATAAAGTAAATCAGTTTACAAAAGGGGGATAGGGGAACCCCTTCTCTAGCCAGGGAGTCAACCAAAGAGTTGGCTTCCCTTGGAATACAAGACCTCTCACTTACATTTTTTTCTTTGAGGAAAATGCTTAGATTTTCATTGAAAAAGATGATGATCAAAGTACAAAAGGTTGGGTCACCCTCAACCCTCTTGAAGAGAGGTGAGCCCCTTCTTTAGCTAAAGAGTCTGCCAATGTGGACCACTCACATAACCAGATGACAAATGGAAAATCTCTTTGAACTGATACAAAAACCTCCAAGGGGATGCTGACGATTGCCTGCACCACCCGATTACATTACTCGAATATCCTTCTACAATCAAGTCCCTACTAAAGTGCTCCCTAAAACATCTGAGCATGTAAAACACCATTGACTTCGGTTGCTGTAGAGTCCTCTACTCCTAGAAGACCTGCAAAAAAGAGGAGGATTCCTCCTTCGGGGTCTCTAAAAACACCACCAAACCCGGCTAGTCAGGGGTTGCCAAGAGAGGAACCATCAAAATTCACCTTGATTTTCCCGCTCGGTGGGGGATCCCAGTTCACCGGTATTGCGTGTGATCTTGGAAATGGAGAAGTTGCTACAATTTGCTAAGTCGCTCAAACCGTGTTGGTGCTAATTCCCCCAACTGCTTGTGGACTGTCAAGCATTGCAGTATTTTGCTCTGAATTGTTGTAGCTACTTCTATCCATTGGGAAGATTTGTTATGGAAGACCCTTGTTTCTCTCTTCCCAAATCGACCAAGGAAAGCAATAAGAGAATTTCATAATTTCCTCCCAACAATGGACAGATGTGGAGGATTGAAGCTAAGAACCTCTGCCAATGTGTTTGGAGTGCCCCATGAGAAGCCAAAGAGGTCCACATACCAGGACCATACCCTCCATGATAAAGGACAATGAATCATAAGGTGATTGATTGTTTCCACTTGAGAGTCACATAAGTGGCAGTTTGAAGTTGGGATTGCAACTCCTCTTCCCAGCAAGACTTCACGGATGAGGACCTTGGCATGTAGGGTACTTCAAATGAAGAATTTTACCTTAGGCGGAGCTAGGAGATTCCAAGCCATATTGCTTGGGTGCTTGTTTTGCTGCAGAGATAACATAACTTTGTAAGAGGAAGAAACTGAGAACTCTTCATCCGTGGAGGGAGTCCAAATGAGACAGCCCCTCTTATGAAGATCCCTAAAGACCTTCCCCAACTGCAAGTCCAAAATTCTCAGTGAAATCGCTTCTTCATCTCTTAACTCTCTTCGGACTACTCCGCTCCAATCCACCATAGGCGAGGCATTCCTGTCCATTATGTTCCACACTGAAACTGAAGGAAATCTGGTGATGTTATACAATCCGGGATAGCTTGCTTTCAACGGATTATGGTCGAGCCAGGGATCCTCCCAAAAGGATACTAGGCGGCCATCTCCCACAGCCCATCTTATGTGGCCTCTGAATTCTGAAAATTGTTCGAGAATGAATCTCCATATCGCAGAGAGTCTCGTAGGTGAATCCTATCCCATAATCCAAGCATCATTATCAATGCCAAAGTTCTGAATTACCAATTGAGCCCAGGTTGAGGATTTGTTTGAATTAATTTTCCAACACCACTTCCACATAAAGGATTTATTAATCTTCAAAATGCTCCTGATCCCCAATCCTCCCATCTCATTTGGCAAACAAACAGTGTTCCAATTCACTAAATGGAATTTAAATCCTTCAATCGAGCCTTTCCATAAGAAATTCCTGAAAGTCTTCTCTATTTCCTTGGCCACTCCCACAGGACATCTTAGGAAAGAGAGATGGTAAGCCGGAATACCATATAAGCAAACCTTGATGAGGGTAAGTCTTCCAGCCTTTGATAAAATGTGTCCCTTCCATAATGACAATCTTCTTCGAACCTTTTCCACTACCAGATTCCAGAGACTCCGAGTGACTCTTCCCTAGAATAATGGCAAACCGAGATAGGTGCTTGGAAGAGATCCAATGGAGCACCCTAACATGCTAGACCAATTCACCTTTTGGCCCGAAGCTATTTCATATAGCTTAAGGGTACTCTTCCACTTCCTCATTTATTCTAAGGTGTCTTCCCCAAATATGATTGTGTCATCCGCAAATTGAGCTAAGGGCAAAATTCCCTCGGGCAGCATATTGTGCATCCAACCTAGGGACAAAGCTTCCTTCACCAACCCCACTAGGTCCTCCCTATTATATTAAACAAAAGAGGGGAGAGAGGATCTCCTTGTCCCAGCCCCCTTGTCCCATTAAAGTACCCAAAAGTACCTCCATTCACCAATAAAGTATAGGATGCACTATAAGTACATGATCTGATCCAGGATATCCACCTGCCTTCCATCCCCATTTCTACCATCATTGTGGTTAGGTAGTCCCAGTCTACCCAATCAAAAGCCTTCTCCATGTCTAGTTTTAAGATAATGCTCGATTTCCCGGATTTGATCATTCTATCCGTGACTTCATGAGTGAACATAGCGGCATCTAATATTTTTCTGGGGTGAACGAAACCGCTTTGTTCCCTACTTATGAGTTCAGGTAACACAAGCTTTAGCCTAGCAGCTAGGATCCTAGCAATGATCTTATATGGCCCCGAGATTTGGCTAATGGGCCTAAAATCCCTTACAATTTCCACCCCATTTTTTTTGGCAATAAAGCGATGAAAGAGTCCCCCAAGTTTTTGTATACAATTCCTCTATGAAAGAAGTCATTCATCATGTGCACTATATCAACCTTCCTAAACTCCCATGCTTGTCCAAAAAATTCTCCATTAAACTCGTCTGGACCCGAAGCCTTGTCCAATGGGAGCCTTTTTACAACTCCTTCAATCTCCTCCATGGTGAAGGGTGCCTCTAGGAGGTTGGCTGATTGTTGTGAAATTCTGTTCATCGGGATCCCCTTCATGGAATATCGCAAGCCTGGTTCTGCAGTATAAAGATCTGCATAAAAAGTTAGAAGAGCATTAGTAATTGACATACTATCAGTGGTAACTTCCCCATTGATGACTAGGGAATTTACTCTGTTAGTACGTCTATGAGATGAAGCTATGGCATGGAAGAAGTGGGAATTTGCATCCCCTTCCTTCAGCCATTTGTATCTAGCCCTCTGCTTCCAAATAATACGCTTGTGGGCTTCTAGAGATCTGAGATCTCTAGAGGCTATAGCTCAATCATCAAATTAAGAAGTGGAGAGAGGTCTACCTTCCTTGAGTTCATCCAGTCCATCCACTTGCGAAAGAAGGAGCATCCTTTGAGCGGCGTTAGCAGCTTTCTTTAATTTTGCCCAACCAATAAGCTTCCTTTTCAGAAGCTTCAACTTCATAGCAACTCTCCCCCCAATGGCCCTGAAATGAGTATCCTTCCCACCATGTTTTTAAGTCCCCCATGTCTTCTTCTTGTAGCCACCAATTCTCAAATCGAAAAGGCTTGTGCCCCCATGAACCTGAATGAGTGTATATGAAGATTGGCCAATGATTGGATACTACCTTCCCTCCTACCAAACCAGTGGCTTCTGAATATGCTCTCAGGCATCCTCGAATTGCTAGGAATATGTCCAGTTTAGAGGGGACTGGTGTCCTCTGCCAATTGCTCCATGTATAAGTCTTCCCGGACGTAGGAATTTGATCTAGTTGATAGGCAACGATGAAATCATTAAACCTTCTCATGGTGGTAGTAATCCGCCAAGAGGGTGGAGACTTGTCAACTAAGAACCGGATGGGATTATAATCTCCGGCCAAGAGCCACGGTGTATCCCACCTACAAATAAGGTCCCCCAATTTTTCCCAATAAGTCTCCCTAATGCTGTAATTACAAGGACCATACACTCCTCCAAAAGCCCAATTCTGCCAGCTCATCAAGTCTTTGACCTTTACTCGTACGCAAAATTGTCCCTACTCCAAGTCTTCCACCTCTACTACTTGCAGATCCCAAACTACTAGGATACCTCCCGATGTGCCATTAGCATCCTGAGCAACCCATTTCGGCCTACTAAAAGGAGCTAGGTTGACTACTAAGGGTTCCTCCATCTCATTTATTTTTGTATCTAGTAGAACTACTAACTTCACCTTCTTTTCTTCCAACATTTTTCTAATATTGGCCCGTTTCAATGGGCTCTTTATTCCTCTTACGTTCCAAGAAGCTATGATCATTGAGGTGGATCATTGCTTCCTCCCACTCCCTTGCCCTTGTTGGCATCTATCTTTCGGCCCAACGCCATGATTTCATTTTTCTCCTCTTCCTAGCATTCTCCTTTGTATTGACTCAATGGTTCCACCCATGAATCAGTAGTGTTGTCATGAGGTGGGTTGTAAATTGTGGGCATGTTAAGCCTGTCACTATGCACTTGCACTTTTACCTTCTTCCCAGGTTCCAATGTGCTAAGGCTTGGTACAGGGGGTTTCTCTCTGATGACATTCCTCCTATTAGCTCCGTCCTCATGGCTGGATGAGGAGGAAGAGGAATCCTTGCTGGCCATTTTGCCACTACTGATCACTTGAAGAGGAGGGGGTTGGGATGAAATGGAAAGGGATGAACTTTTTCTGCGTTGATATGTGATGGAGTTTTAAGGGGATAATGTTGGTCCGGATGGTGTGCATGGGACAGTAATATCAAGGGTTTTTGGTAACTTTGGGTTGCATTGAGTGATGTTGTCTCCAATGCAGGGTGAGAATTGGGGCTGTTTGGTATGGTGATTAGAAGTTGAGGGGGATGGAGAGGTGAAGGCTGGGGTTTGGGGAGATTTGGATTTAATGGAGTGGGGAGAGGCCAAGGGAGATGGTCTGGAGGTTGATGCATTTAGTGGAGATTTGTGGAGGTTGGGGGTTATATTGAAGAAGGGTTCAGGTCTATTGTCTACGGGGGAAATAATTGAGGCATAGGATGCCGATTTGGTAATCAGCTCCAGTTCTTTAATGCAGGCTGTCCCAGGTCCTGCCTTGAAAATGTGGTCTTTCTCCCATCTATTGAATGAAGGTTCAGGTTCCAACAACTCCCTCCCCTTGGTATTTATTCCTGCTGTAAATAGACCCCCTACCCATATCAGAATTTCATAATGTGTGTCCCCCTCTAACACTTCCAGCAATTGCTCTCTTCTGCCAAGTTTTGGACTTCACCAGCACCTTAGCATAGTCCAATCGAGTCAAATTTATGGTACTGTCATCTATCTCCTCTATTCCACCCATGTTACTGCAGATTGCAATAAAGCTATCTTCCCTCCATAATTCCAAGGGTAGGCCATATTAATTCCGATTTGGTCATTTAGATTAAGTCAAACCACACCCCACATATTAAGTAGAGATTTTCTGAATAAAAGACTGAAATAGACCCTCATCTTTATGAAAAAATAAGTCACTTCAAAAGGACTTTGAAAGCCATGTAATCTGCTTTGTAATATTATTATTTTTTATCAATAAAAAGACATCAACATTTTCAAAAAAAAAAGTAACTGAACTACCTCTCAACAACACAATACTAAAAATAAAAAACAAAAAGATAAATGATACAAATATGGCATCTTTTCTATGCACGCCTTCAAGGCCGAGCATAGATGTCAAAAAAAAAAAAAAAAACCAAGTTTATTAGATACATAACAGAAAAAATCTTATTGAAGAGCTTTCATGAAGATGCCACTAAATTGATCATTAGATCTTAAAAAGGTGTAAAATAAAAGACAAAAAGATAAATGATACAAATATGCCATCTTTTCTATGCACGCCTTCAAGCCCGAGCATAGATGTAAAAAAAACCAAGTTTATTAGATACATATCAGAAAAAATCTTATTGAAGACCTTTCACGAAGATGCCACAAATTGATCGTTACACCTTAAAAAAGGTGTAATTAATTTTTCCACTCACAACAACAATGCTGAATTCGCAAAGCACTTCAACACATTTTGGTTCTTTCATGCCAAAGAGGATTGTTAACAATAAAGATATTGGCAGACACAGGAACCAGCCTCCTAGCCTTTTAATGAGAAAAGGACAATGTTATAGAAGAGGCAAAAGCTAACAAGAGGCAATCACGGGGATCCCTTCCTACAAGGAATGGAATTCCATCAAGGCAGAAACAGGAACCAGCCTTCTAGCCTTGAACAGGAACCTCTCCATATCGATATCTTCTTTTGAAACTTTACCATATCCGATCCAGAAGGACCCTAGCCAGCCTCCATGGGATACCAAGGTAAGTGTTAGGAAAGGAATCCAACCTTACACCCCAGCTTGTCAGCCATGGCATCAAGCATGTTCTGCTAAAGATTAAAAGCAAAGATCAAATATTATGCCACTTCACTATTTGACCAGATATCAACTGAAAAATCCCAATGACAGTGGAACACACTTTGACCAACTATCCCAAAGATCCATCACAAACAAACACTGAGTCATCAGCACATTACACAATAAGCAGCAGGCAGGCCATTCGGCAGCAGATTAACAAGGTATTTCATACCTACAGCAAACCAAACTAGTTAATCCTTCTCCAGCGATACTAAAGAAAGGGGAGAGAGAGGGTCCCCAAAAGCTCCTCCTTGGGAACAACCTAAATACCCAAGGATGCCCCCATTAAAGGAGATGGAAAACCTAGAGAGGAGATGCACGAGTGGATCCTCCCCCTCCACCTGCTTCCAAAACCCAAGCCACTCAACATCACACCATGGTAAGACCAATCCATCCTGTCAAATGCCTTTTCAACATCCAGTTTCAACATAAGTTTGGGCCCCTTGGAGTAATAACTGAACCAAACGCCTTCTAACCCTTGCCTTAATTAAAATCATGCTTATCTAAAAAATTAAAAATTGTGTCAAAAGCTAGACAACTACTTTTTTTTGAAATGGCGATGTTTTATTGATAAAAGAATTGTAATGTTACAATAGATAGCTTTTCAGCAATTACAGCAAGATACAACATTTACATATCAAAAGAGAAGTAATGTATTTGTTGTTGTTAAACTAGGCCTTTGAGTTCCTTCCCGAGCTAGACGGTCGGCCACGGAATTGGCTGACCGTGGTATATGTCCAGTCTAACTGTTGTCCTTGCTTAAGATCATGTATCTCATCATAAACTCCTTTCAACTTCCATGGAGGGGGAGCTCCTTTACCCCATGATATGGCTAGCGCCGAATCACCCTGCACTTGTAGAGGTCCCTAAAACAGTTGCTTAAATAACTTCAGCCCAGCTAGGAGAGCTTGAGATTCGGCCTCATTGCACGTAGCTATACTAGCTGGGCCTGAATAGAACATTATATATTGCCCCGTGCTATCACTCAAAATGCCACCTATACCTGCTAGTCCTGGATTGCCCAATGAAGAGCCATCAACGTTGAGCGCGTACCAGCCATTTGGCGGGGGTTCCCATACCACCTTCGCGACAACTTTGGTATAGAGAACTTAACCACTTTGTCCCAGTGCATTACTAGGATTGTGTATGGGAGTTTTGGCATTTTATTTGTATTGGATGCCCAAGTCATTATGCACTGAATACATTTGTCAATGATTTTCTCTGCATGTCTTTTCTTGCCTTCAAAGATCCTAGTGTTCCTCTCCAACCACAAGTTCCATGGGATGGCGGCCATGGTAGCCTTCCAAAGGATGGTACCAATAGTGGGTAGCGGACAAATGGACCACTGTTGAAGTAAACTTCGAAAGTCTTTAGGCATGCAAAAAGATATTCCAAATTTCTGCATTATGGCACTCCATATTGCTTTGGCAAAGCTGCAAAGGATAAGCAAATGGTTTATTGTTTCTTCTTGGCTTCCACACAGCTTACATAAGTCGCCCACTACCGCTTTGCCCTCTTCTTGTGAGCTGGTCATAAGTCAATATTTTGTGTTGTGCAGCGGTCCATATGAAGTGCTGCACTTTTTTTTAGGGCTGGAAGGCCCCATGAGTTGCATTCTGGAGGGCTCTGGTGCTGCTGGCCACTATTTGATAGCAGCTTATAATATGATGATACAGAGAAGACTCCGGACGCACATGGGGACCATATAATTTCATCACGGCCTCGCTAAGAGAAGTACATGGAGTTGAGGTTCAACATCATATCCGCAATTTCAGTATTTTCTGCATCATCAAGGTTTCTACGAAGCCTCAAATTCCAAGATCTACCTTCAGCCATTAGAGCATTGCTAACTAACATGTTTGGCTCATTGGAGAGACCATATAGTCTCGGGTAGCTTGTGCAAAGAGGATTGCTACCTATCCAACAGTCTGTCCAGAAAAAGGTTCTTACTCCATCTCGGACATGGTGTCTAATGTGCCTTGTCATAATGTCCTTTTCAGCCATGATTGATCTCCATAATGCCGATACTCTGTTCGGACTTTGAATAGGTAGCCAACTAACTGCATTATCTCCATATTTTGCAGCAATGACAGTCTTCCACATACTTCCTTCTTCTATAGTGTATCTCCAAATCCACTTAGCCAGCAGGGCAGCATTCATTAACTTAACCCTTTTTATTCCCAAATCCCCTTGCTTCATTGGTGTACAGACCTTACTCTATTTCACCAGTGGGTATTTAAATAGATTTTGGCTACCCCGCCAAAGGAAACTTCTTTGTATAGACTCGATCTTTCTAGCAACACTCATTGGGCATGGCAACAGTGACAAGCAGTAATTTGGATTACCTGCAAGAGTAGACTTTATCAATGTTACTCTCCCTGCTTGTGACAATAGCTGACCTTTCCATGTGTCTAACCTTTTTTGTGGTTTTTCTATAATTGGATTCCAGAGGTTATTTTGGAGCCTTCCAGCAAAGAGTGGTAGACCCAAGTATGTTGATGGCAGAACCATATTCCTGCATCCAAGTAACCACGCTATTTCGGTTTCACAAGCCCGGTTTACACCCATGACTCCAGACTTCTCCCAATTTATCTTTTGACCAGAGATCATTTCAAAGATATACAGAATTGCTTTCACATCAAGCATTTTTTCCCTAACGTCGTCACACAATATAAGGGTATCATCGGCAAATTGCAGAATTGGTACTTTCAGCTGGTTCCTGATATTGAAGCCTGAAAATGACTCTTCCACTTGGCATTTGTAGAGCATCTTACATAGGACTTCACTCACCATGTTGAATAGCAGGGGTGAGATAGGGTCACCTTGACGTAGCCCCCTTGAACAAGTGAAATACCCTTTAGGTGTTCCATTGATAAGAATTGAGAATTTCGGGGATGATATACAACCTTGGATCCATGTTCTCCATTTCGTGGGAAATCCCATTCTGACCATAACAGCATCTAGGAATGCCCAATTTACTTTGTCAAAAGCCTTTTCAAGATCTATTTTTAGGATAGTTCCTTGCTTCCTCTCCTTTCTATAATAGTGCAAAAGTTCATGTATCACCAAAGCAGAGTCGAGTATTTGTCTCCCTTTGATAAATGCAGACTGATTGGGGCTGACGATTTCTGACATTACCCTTCTTAACCTTGTTGCCAATACCCTTGATATTAGCTTATAGTGACTTGAGATCAGACTTATCAGTCTAAAGTCTGATGGTTGAGCTGCGCCTTCTTTCTTTGGTACTAATGCAATTAAAGATGCCCCCATACTTTTGGCTTCCAGTCCCTCATTGTGGAATTCTTGAAGCAGAAGTAGAACATCCTCCTTCAGGAAATCCCAGCAGGATTTATAAAACGATGCAATAAATCTATCCGGGCCAGCCTCCTGGGTTGGTAGCCCTTTGATAGCAATTTCTATTTCTTCTTCAATCAATGGTTCAATTAGTGAAACCGCACCGATTCGTTGAAAGCTGGCTGAAGCTTAGGTTCCTTGAAAACGGCCCGAGAAACCATCATCCTTATACAAGTCACTATAAAACCGCATGCGAAAGTCCCGGTAATGTCATCTTTGTTTGTGAGTATTGTGCCATCACCGGTGATTGATGAGATACGATTGTTCCTTCCATGTGCCGAGGCCAATTGCATGGAAAAATTTTGTATTACCATCTCCCTCTTTGAGCCACTTGTACAGAGCTCGTTGCTTCCAATGTAATTGCTCCCGTTCTATGATGTTTTCATACTTCCTTTTTACCGTGTCCCTTTCAATCCCCTCTAGGTCAGTAATCTGTCCTTGCTGCTCTGCTTTGCTATCAGACGGGTGTATCTGTTCAAGTAAACTTGCCCTTTCTACCTCAAAATCCGGCTTATTTGCAGCTGCCCATTCTTTAATTTTGCCTTTTAATTGTTTAAGCTTTTGGCTAAATCTGTAACCTGCAGTTCCCTGTACTTGTAATTCTTGCCACCAGCCCTTTAATCTCTCTTTAAAGCCTTTTATTCTCAGTCAACTGTCCTCAAATCTGAATGGAGGTGGACCCCAGAATTCAGGATTAGTTTCAAGCAAGATAGGAGCATGGTCTGAGACAGGCCTTGGAAGGACTTTCCATGAACTGTTGGTGTTCCAATCTAACTACTCCTGGTTTAGTAGGAAACGGTCTAACTTGGCTAGAATAGAGCTTGCCCTGCCATTCGTCCAGGTGAAAGATGCGCCAGATAGCTGCAGATCAATCAATGAATGGTCCTGAATAAATTTGTTAAAGCTACGCATAGCTGGGGTCACTTGAGTTCTGCCTCCACTCTTCTCAGCACAAGCTCTGATCGCATTAAAGTCACCCGCTATTATCCATGGCATTGACCATAAATTTACAATTGCTGATAATTCATTCCACATTTCCTCTCTTTGGACTTGGTTGTTTGGGCCGTATACACAAAGAGCTGCCCAGTGCTTGCCATTAACAGTCGAAACAAAATGCACAGCTAAGGAATAGAGGCCCTCTTCTTTTTCCACTAATTCAACAACGTTTGGATCCCAGAATATTGCCAAACTTCCCGATGAACCCACTGCCTCTATTTCTGCCCACATTGGTCTTCTTTTGTGCCACAACTCCCTTGCGTAACGTGGTTTAATCTTCCTCAGTTTTGATTCCTGAATTAATGCCACATTAACTTTATTTTGTCGCAATGTTTCACGTACGAGGGCTCTCTTTGTAGATGAGCCCAGCCCCCTTACATTCCATGAAATGACATTCATAATGAACTGCCACCGTCACAAGCTTCAGTCCAGAGTTTCATCTTATTTTTGCACTGTTCGATTTCGTCCCTTGTCATTCCCACCAGTATTCCGTGTCGAAACATAGCATCTTTGAGGTATCGGTCGTAGTTGCATTTGTTGGGAGATGCTTCCTCTTCTTCACTGTCATCTCCCACATCCTGCGGATGTTGCTGTGCGACAATATCAACCGTGTTCTCATTGCACCTGGACAGTAGTACTGGCGAATTAATTGAGGGCTCTACTGTTAATCGCCTACGTGCGTAGGTGAATCTGACTGGAGCTAGTGTCCTGGGACGAAGTAATGAAGGCGTTTCGGTTTCTTTCAGCCACGGCGTGGATTGCAACGTTCTTCTTGGGGACGACAAGCTAGCGTGCCGCTCACTGCGAACCACACTAGCTTCTCGAGTTAAGGGACTTGAGTTAGCCACCGACTCGGCTACCAGACTCGGTGTGAGTTCAGAGTCCCTATTCGGATCCATGTTCCGATTTTGCCCATCCGGTTCACTAGTCCGTTTAGTTCCGTTAATACATAAAGGCACCTGCGACTCTGCATTTTCACTCTCAACACGGCACTGTTGCCTTAGCGCAGAGGAGCATTCCATTTTGGGAGCAACAACAGGGGGGCTTTCTGTCGATTTCCTCTTCGGGGTCTGCTCTTCCTGCAGCAAAGGTGGTGAGTTTGAAGTATTGCGTACCTCGTTTCGAGCGTCAAGATCTCGGTTGCTCTCCACCGTGTTCCGGCAAGATTCTTCCCAGGCGCCGGCGACCACGATCTTTCGACGTCAGATCTGCCTGATCTTTATGGGCTGCCTCGAACTTCCATGACCTCTTTCTTTCTTCTTTCTCTGGCTTTTCTTCTTTTTCTTCTTTTCAACCACAACTCTTGCAAAATAAGCATTTTCCCCTTCGATGAGCAGGATCTTTGTCTGAGCCGGCAGAGATTTTCTGGTGTTTACTCACCCGAACCTCGTCCAGTCTATCTCCTTTCATGGCTGTACTATCGTAATCTTCAACTGAGCCGAACGATCCTGCTATTGCCAGTAGGATGTCCTGGCTCCAAAGTTGCAACGGGACACCCTTTATAATAAGATTACACTGTTTCTCCCCCTCTTCATCATGCTTATACCAGTCATCAATATCCACAATGGTATCTCCAACCAGTTCCTCCTTTAACATTAAAATCCTGTTCTTCACTTCTATCGCACCCAAATCCACCAGCCATTTGGTTTTGCCCATTGGTGAAATTTTTGGTTTGTTGATCAGCCTCTAGCCTGCTTTCAATAACTGCTGCAGCTCTTCTGCAAGCATATTCTTGTGCAATGTCTTAATCGACACACTGATTAAGAATATTTCGCCTCATTGCAGTAGCTTCCTTGTCCACTACAACCCGCATCACTCCCCCAATGTGAGTAATATTAACTCCGGTAGCATTTTGCTTACTTCCGTTTTTCTGCAGTAGAGTGTCTCTGTAAGACCGGTTGACATTGGGCTGCAAGTTGGCCATATTTTTTCCCGGTTCAGCCATTTCTGTGTGTCTACTCCAGCTATTTAACTTTCTTAGGCAGGATAAAATCCAACTCCAACCATTTCTGCTATGAAGCTTTTGCGGTATACCCACTCTCTCCCAACAACAGTGGGACCACGAAGTTCAAACATTTCACATATCATTTGATCCTTCTCTTGATAGACCCCTATTCTCAGTCGCCCTCTACACAGTAATCTCATTCGTTTCACAGTGGGCTCCCTGGTTATTTCTTCCATCATTTCCACCACCACTGGTAAACTTGCCAATGGTAGTTTCACAAAAGATCTGTAGTCTGGCCTCTTAACAGCTATTTTGACAGCAAAAGTGTCGCCAAGTATTACTGTATCCAAGTAGAATCTGCCTTCTCCATCAACAGCTGACGATGCAAGCTTGAGGCTGTCCGGGATTGCCTTCTTCTCTTCTGTCCATGGTCGCCGTCGAGTGTCCATCACCCTTGAAGGATCAGCTTTAATAGCTTGTCTTCGAGCGTTCTATGTTTGATAAGCCACCTTCACAACTATGACCAATATACACAAGCTTGTGTGAGAGAACTAGATGTATTCTATTTTACATGAACTGTAGTAAAGGAGCACCATTATTTTTCTCCTTGGTAAAACTTGTGGGCACTCATCTAGCTCTTCCTTCTCTATGTGGGTCTTTTAACTTTTGAGGCACTCATCTGCCTCTTCCTTCTCTATGTGGGTCTTTTAACTTTTGGGGCTCTCATCTGCCTCTTCCTTCTCTATGTGGGTCTTTTAACTTTTGCCTTTTAATACAAAGACTATTTCTCAGCCCCCTTAGTCATTGAAGGAGACTCCACACTAGTCATATCTTGGATTAGCAAGAAGAGCCAACTACCGTGGAAATTCAAAAGACACTTTGATGAGATTGAGGACATAATCAGAGTGTGGCAAATTGCATGGAGTAGAGTACTAAGATCAGCAAATTCAGCTGCGAACAAATTAGCAAAAGATGAAGCTACTAGAGACTCCCTTCTTGTAGAACGGCACCATGATATCAGTCATGCTATGTAAAAGCTAGACAAGTAATGTAATATCGTTGTACATCATACAGTAAATACATTCAATCAATGAAAGATACAAAGAGAAAAAAAAAAAAAAAAAAAAAAAGAATTGCCTTTTAATCTTTCCTTTCTAGTATAGGCCATAAACCATGGAGACAAAAGAAATTTACAATGACAAAATTAGCTAAAGCAACCAATTTGAATCACCTGTGGAAAACTAGAAAGCTGAGTGTCCCAGACACTAGGCATAATTCCATCTTTGCCACCTTCAAATGCGCGAAGTTCATCCTCAAACCAATCCCTATGAAAAAACTTCAAATGAGTTTCCTCTAGAATAAAAATACTCAGGTTATATGGCAACCTTGTTACAATAATAGTAATAGTTATTTCCATCCGCATTTTCTGAATTAATAAAACATCGCTTTCCTAGAAAAAACTAATTACCTTCCAGGATTCCAAGGACCCAAACATGCATCTCTCTTGTCCAATAACATCATTAAATATGAGCTTTCTTCACAAGCAGAAGGATCCCTTCATAGTTGTAGTAAGCAGCGAGGAAATCAGAATGAGCATAACCAAGAGTAAAATTAGCAGATATTAATACAATATAACACATTTCTCACCTAAAAGGAGTGGAGCAGATATTGAGGATTTGTGGGTGTTCATTCTTGTATGCCATTGGGTCAGAAATGGACTGATAAGCCACTAGAATTCGGATGATGAACTGATCAATTTGAGGCTTTAAATTGTTCAATTGCTTGGCTAATAATGATGCAATATAATATAAAGCCCTGTTCATCATGTAAAATAACATTAAGAAAAATTCAAGATTTCTCATTGTTTATGTTCAAACAAGACTTAAATATACTAATATCCTGAAGTTTTACCTGTTGAGGTAATAAAGCACTGGTTGAAGAAAGACACCTCCATTATTGGCTGCTCCAATTGGGGAGACAAAGCATGTAATAAATGCTGTCAAGGCTTGAACAGCAGCTGACCACACACTGCAGTGGTATCAAATTAAAAGACATACAGAGTAAAGTCAAAAAGTGAAGAAGATCAATTTCAAATAAAAAAAAGAAAAAAAAGTAAAGAAGATAAATTGGAAAAGGACAGGACAAATTAACTCAGAAGTCACAGGGGAGGGGTTTATAATATGAGGTCTTGGGTTCAAGTCTGAAGGGAATAGGGGTGCATGTGTAGGCAACATAGAAAAAAAGACAAAAAAGGAAAACAAAACAAAACAAAAAAAATTGCCACAAGAAACTGAAAGTAAAAAATTGATGCCAGATAACTGGACTAACCGTAGTTCAGATGCTGGATCTTCAACTTGCTTAATTTGTAATTCTGGGTGACCACCAAATGGAGCAGCCCATAGTGACAAAATATCAAAAACTTGGTCCTCAAGCTCCTGCATGTAGTTTAAAAGTTAACTAAACAAAGTAATAGCTTTTGAGATCTATGTACCTTATGTACCACTAATTTACCTCTTTCAAAATCTTAATAAAAAATTTGCTGACTACAAAAAGACAGACAGCATTGACACACTAAAGTATCAAGTTGTAGAAAGGAGTAAAGAAGGATTAAACATTTAGTTATCCAAACACCTCTTTTGGCATGGAAGCTATAAGTGAAGCTAAAAGCAACCATCCTGCTTCCTTTTCAACCTTGGCAGAATTTGGTCTAAATTCAGTCAACATTTTCTTTGAGACATTGAAGACAGACTTCGGCAACCTGCAAAATATTTCACAATATTTGAAGATATAAAAACCACAAATAACTGAAATCTAAGAACCCACATCATTAAGGCATAGGATTTTCTGTTTTGCTTTTCACAAAAAGGAAATAGCAAGAGGATAGATTTTGGCAATAGTCATTTGCACCTGGTACATGCTCAGTCTAACGAAAGTATCGTGGAATCTGAACTCTAGGGAAACAACAAAGAAAAGAAACGAAGACACAAACGAAACTTAAATAACTTACTGAGCAGGATAGCCAAGAAGCAGTTTTGGCGAAATTGATACCAATGCTGCCAGAACTAAAGCTTGTCCATGCAATGAATCAAGTTCAACCTTCAGACGCTCACCCTACAAAAATAATTGCACTGGACAATCAGCAATATGAAAAAAATAACAACGAACAGGTCAATTTGGATTACTCATTCTTTTATGAACAAGACAAATAGCACTGACAACCAACACCGTGTCAATCATCAAAAGGATTTCATTTTATTGATTATAAATCTTCCGCAATTGAATCCATGATTGCCTTTTCTAATGCCAATTACACATATGCACACACTTCTTGCCCTTGATTAAACTCCACCCAAAATTCACACTTGAAACTCCCCATGTAACCATTGAGTCAAAAGCCCATGTTTTTTTTTTTTTTTCTTTTGAAATGGTGAATAGGAGCTGTGAGGATCTGAACACAAGACCCCCCACAGTATAACCGCTTATGGGACCACTGAGCTACTGCCCAAGTTCCCATGGTTTTTCAATCCAATGATAAGAGAGAGAGAGAGAGAGAGAGAGAAAGAGAGATGGATATTTGAAGAAGGAAAGGTCAAGCGGGAAGCTGTTCCAAGGAAAAAAATCCTTGACTTGTTTCATTTATCATCAAACTAGTTTGAAAACTTAATACATTAAGTTTTCAACATTTCCAAAAGGGATGTTCAATCTCTCAACCAATTGGAAAATACTTGAATTTTCATGTCTTCAAACCAAAAGGGTTTACGTTTTCGGCTGCCACTAGTTTCTCTCTCTTTATGCATTCATTGGCACCCTATATCTAATTGGACTTTACTGTTTAAGACGAATTTTATGTCAAGAACTCTTTTTTTCTTGGAAATTAAGCAAATCTCTTTGTTTCTGTTCCTTAGGTTTAACTTTCTCTTTTGCTATATAAGGATGATCTTTGGTCCATCATGAATTTTATTTTGCCCTATCAAATTGCCCTCTGATGATTTTTCTACTGTCCTCCATTGAGTGACTGGATTTATGCACGCTAGATTTCACACTCAAAACCTTTTGTGTCGAATTCAAAATTTATTGTGTCACCTTATAATCAATTACCCTTATCATCAACTTCAGCTCACATAAAATGCCAGTCATGAAGACGTGGATCCCTCCCCTGGAAGGGTGTTTCAAGTTGAACTTCAATGGTTCATCCCTAGGTAATCCAGGAAGAGCAGGAATTCGAGGCACCATCAGAAATTCTGCAGGTGTATGCATCCTCAACTATTCGGGGCCTATTGCTTGTGGTACTTCAAATGAGGCCGAAGCCCGAGCCCTATTTGGGGGGGGTTAAAATATGTTTGGAAGGACTGCTACCCCTACAGGTGGAAGGAGATTCAGCTCTTGTCCAAGCTTGGGCAACTAAAGTGCAATCACCAGCATGGAAACTTAAGCATGTCTTTGATGAACTCTCAGATCTAACATGTAACCTTTCTATAGCTTGGTCAAAGATCCCCAGATCAGTCAACTCATTGGCAGAAAGGCTAGCAAAAGAGGGAGTCCTAAGACAAAATCTTGTAAAAGGCCTAATATAAGCTATTTCTTTGCACTCATTCTTTTGAAAGTGCAATAAAATGTCTTCGCCATTTCCAAAAACAAAAGAAATACCCTTATCATCTGAAACTCTTAAAGGACTAAAAAATACTTCATGGCCTTCAACAAAAGATTTGTGTTCGTAAAAAGTATACTCCATGTGGCTTCAACAGCTTAGTTCGCAGTTCATGAGGTCTTTGGCCTTTGAGCTTGCACATTGGCTTCATAAACATAAATCTGTTTTTTTCTCCTCCTCAAGTTGGGAACAATAGGTGGAGTAATACGAGGATGGTATGCGCTCAACTTTGACGGGTCTTTCCTAGGAAATCCGGGGCCAGCAGGTATAGGTGGAGTAATACAAGACAGCGCGGGACTAATTATCATTTCATTCACAGGTCCTGCTGGAGGCTGCACTTCAAACGAGGCTGAATCTCGAGCTCTCCTAGCTGGCATAAAGCTCTTCAACCAGAATCTTGACGGACCTCTAAAAATTCAAGGGGACTCGGCTCTTGCTATCTCATGGGGACAAGGTGTTCGCCAAACATGGAAGTTGAAGCATATCTATGATGAAATACGAGACTTAATGTAGGAAATCCAAGCTGGACACCTATTCCAAGAACAGCAAACTCAGTAGGGATTCACTAGCACATGAGGGAGTCCGCAGAACTACATTGACAATAGGCATATCTATACCAATACCTTGAAGCAGTCATTGAAATGTAACAGAATGTAACAGAGTTCTATAGAAGTGTTTCACAATTGGAATGTACCAGATTTGTAATGACCAAGCCCATTGTAACATTCTTTTAAATGATCAATAAATGTACCAGATTTGTAATGACCAAGCCCATTGTAACATTCTTTTAAATGATCAATAAAACTTCACTATTTAAAAAAAAAAAGTTTGGGAAGAATATTGCGTAAATCTGTTTTTTTCTCCTTCTCAAGTTGGGGGAGAATCATTCTCAAAAAAATTTGGGGGATAATATTGCAATAATCTCAGCATGAACATATATGAAAAGAACTACAAAAATAATCTTTCTTCATCTCCCTGTCAATGAAAAGAGTTTTTTTAACAAGAAGATATGTTCCAATTTGAAGGAGAGTATTTAAAGGTTTTCTGTTGGTTATTTAGTCCTCATCAGTGTCCAAGGAAAATTTAAATAAAAAGAGGAAACAATGGCATTAGTTGGGGGCAAACATATATTTTTGAAAATAATATAAATAAGGGAAAAAATTAGAACACCCTAGTCCACCACTCTTTTTTTTCAGATACTTTAACAATGGGATGCCCCTATGGCATTTGATTTTGGCCTTTTGGCTTTTCTAATCAGGTCATTTGTAAAATATAAAAAAGCTCAGAGTTGGAGTTCTTTGACTCACAACCACAGGGTTTGGACACTACTCTCTGGGGATGAGCCAACCTAGGCCTCTTTCTATTAACTGCCCTGCACGCCTGCCTCATGCATAGGGATGCACTTATTTGTTGTGCAACCTGGATCACACAATGATTGTTCGCAACAGATCCATCCCAACTTGAGGGAGGGGTCAAAATATACATTACAAAAAAGACATTGCGGTAATTTTAGATTATGCTAAGATTCATAAAGATAATTTGGTCCTTTTATTAAAGAAACAGATAAGGAAAGAATACAGGAGATGAAACAAAAAGGCACTCATCGTGTGTTTGTGAATGGTCATGTATTCCTAGAGCTGCCAACTCTGTGGCAGACTCCTAGCTCAAGAAGGGGCCTACCTCCCCACAGATATGTTGAGGGAGGCTCCACCTTTTGTATCTTGACTTTCATACAATCAAAAAAAACAAAAAAAAAAAAAAAAAAAAAAAGGGAAAATGTAATACAACACTAAGGCTCATTTAAGGGCTGAGATTTCCCAAATCCAAGCAAGGACATTTATAACACTAGTTTAGTTAAAACTGCTCCATTGTTATCAACAGACTATGGCTGAACCATAATCTCAATCAGATAAATTTCAGAAAAATAAAAAAGGGAAGAAGAAGAAGAAGTTGTTCAACTTTCCATTTTCTAGTATTACAGTTCAATGCAATATCATGAATGTTTGCACCTTTCTAATGTTCCTAACACTGAAGTACCTTTTCACCCGCAGCAACTTCCCGCAATGCATGCAATGTTGTGACACCAAATGAAATCAAACCACCTACACAAGTGGGATCAACTTCAGCGAGTGCACGCAATGTCAAAGCAGCTTCTATTCTCACCTGTGATCAATTTGACACAAGTTTATGAGGCTCAAAGAAAACCAAACATAGAAATGAGAACTCAAGATAAAATATCATCCCTCAGGTATTGCCACTTCTATAACTGTTTGACAGCTCTAAACCACCCTAACAAAGCTGTGATGTAGGTCCAGTGTCAATATAGGGATGACTAGGCAAATGGGAAAGCCTATTTCCTAACTAATCAAATAAGGGCCTCTCTCATGACTCAACTAAATTGTTTGGATGGCAGACTGTATGAGCACTTGCTCTAATACCACATGAAGCTAGGTCATAGGTGTATTCCAAAATGATTTACCAGATCAAGAAACCTCTGTTTCAACTAATAAGAACTGCAATTTTAACTTTTTTTTTAACAAATTCTGCAAATTCAACTTTACTCTAACCATAAGCTTTGATAACAGCTAGCAAGGTAATTGAGGTTCCACTACAAGTGCTGTCATTTGTGATCATTGGTGACACATCGTTTGTGCTTATTCTGCACCAATTTGATGTTGATGTTATTGAAGCTAAAATGCCTGAGAATCTAAATAGATTCAAAAAAAAAAAAAAAAATGAGAATAAATGATTTAAAAATTTTGGCCAGCATTTTTCGGGTCCACAAATCATTGAGGAAGGCTCAATGATAGTTTCTGTCTTGTTTCTAATCCAAGAAAGCCACTCCTTAGGAGTTTTTACATATTCATGACGAAAATATGCAACTTAGACCATCTAAAGGTATCATGGATCAGAAAACTACATGGCAGATCCATTTTCCATGTGGCATTGAGTTTGTATTGCTTGGCAGATGCTGTCCTCTAGCTTCACTTTTACTTTCTTGATGTGATTCTATTGTAATTTTATATAAATATATATATATATATATATATATATAGAGAGAGAGAGAGAGAGAAAAAGATCTCCTACACATAAGTGTAGGAAAAGTTTTTTTACACTCACTTTTTAATAAAGAAAAGTGATGTCATTGTCACAAATGTGAGGGGCATTTTTGTAAAGGTGAACAAAGTTGCAAATCACTTTTACAAAAATGCCTCTCATCCTTCCTCAAAAAAAAAAAGCCTCTCATTCATTCTTTAAAAGTGCAAGTAGAAAAATATTTCCTACTTGTACGTGTAGGAAAAAATTTCCTACACACTTTTTAAAGAAGGATTGAGGGGCACTTTTGTGAAAGTGATTTTAACGTTATTCACATTTTACAAAAATACCCCTCAACTTTATGATAATGACTTACTTTTCTTCTTTAAAAAGTGCATGTAGAGAAAAGTTTCCTATACTTAAGTGTAGGAGATCCTCTCTCCCTCTCCCTCTCCCTCTCCCTCTCCCTCTCCCTCTCCTCTCCCTCTCCCTCTCCTCTCCTCTCCCTCTCCCTCTCCCTCTCCCTCTCCCTCTCCCTCTCCCTCCCCTCTCCCTCTCCCTCTCCTCTCCCTCTCCCTCTCCCTCTCCCTCTCCCTCTCCCTCTCTATATATATATATAGTTCCATCACCAACCCAAATCTCACTCTTGTCAAAAAACATTTCGACAACACTATGATCAAACACAAGTTTTCTTCTTGTCCACCTATCAGACACTCCAAATAGAGAAATTATGCTTTCTGATTTTACACTTGCACTACTGAAGAATAACTCTTGCAACTTTCAGTCAAAATGCCCCTCCTTGGCTAACTCTTAACATTCTTAATAGAACTAGCCAATACTTGATAGAAATAAAACTAAAACTAAAGAAGAAAAGAGAGTCAAAATAAAGGTCTTACAAGCAATGAAGAGTGAGAAAGTGCTGCAATGACAGTATTATCAAGAATCTCCTTGAATTCACCAGGAACCTGCAAAACAATTGAGGCATAAAAGTTTCATGCTACGAAAAAACATAAATTACAACAAGAATAAAAATTTGATCCTTTGTACTGAATTACAGACAATGATGAATAATTTATTGTCTATTGATGGAGGAGAAATTTTTTTTTTTTGAGGAATTTGTTGTTTTATTGAATATATGAGAAATTAATTTAGAAAGGGTGGGGTCACTCTCACAATAGGAGCCGAGAGTTGAGTCCCCTCTTTAGCTAAAGAGTCCGCCAAGGAATTGGCGGATCTAGGAGTACAATGCCACTCATGAACAAATGTAGAAGTCAGAAATGAGATCTCACTAAATATGTATAGGAACCTCCGTGGAGGAGCCGAGGTTTGCTTGCACCAGCCAATGACATTGCTAGAGTCACTTTCAATCAATAAGGGACCGGAGAAGCGATTCTGGAAATGTCTTAACGCGTGGAGAACACCATGTACTTCAGCCGAGGTGGAGTCTTCAATCCCAATAGGACCAGCAAAGGACATAAGAATCTCACCTTCTGAATTCCGGAACACCGCCCCATAACCAGCTGGGCCGGGGTTGCCTAATAAAGATCCATCGGAGTTGACTTTGATTGTACCTGCCGGTGGAGGAATCCATGTTGCTGGAGGGCTGGGGGGATGGAAGATACGTGTAGAAGCAATCACTCCCCAAGCAGGCCTTGCAACTTCACTGTCCTTCAACTTCCCTTGCACGATCAGCCATTGGATGACGAATGTTTGGACCGAATGGGCTACTTCCTCCCACTGTTTGGACTTCGCTTTGAAAAACTCTTCGCTTCTTTCTCCCCAAATGGCCCATGGAAGGAAGGCGGTCAAACATCTCCACATCAACAAACCCATAGTGGACAAGTGTGTGGGGGGATGCAATGAGGAGAGAGGCAAGGGAGTTTGGTACTACCCATGAGCAGTTGAACTGCTCCACCTAAAACCAAGTCCAAATCTTCCATGTATACTGCAATGCAATAACAAGTGATCTGCCGCCTCCATCCAAGTATCACATAAGGGGCAAAACAAGGAATTGAGCTGCTGTCCTCTCCTTGCCAGCACATCCCGAAAAGTATCTTACCGTGAAGTGCACTCCAAATGAAGAATTGGACTTTGGGTGGGGCTAGAAGCTGCCGCCAGCCCGCCGGGCTTACATGGGCATCACTAGAGGGCAGTAAGACACTATAAGCAGAGGCCACTGTGAAACTACAATCCGTGGATGGAGACCAGATGAGTGAATCTAGTCTACCGTCGTCCTTGTAAAAACTCTCAATTAAGCTCTCCAAGGAACTCAGCGCGACTACTTCATCTTCCCTTAGTGCTCTTCTAAACACACTTGCCCAATCCGTACTATGGGATTGATTACTTCCCAGAGTATCCAAGACCGTAGCATCAGGGGAAGCTGCCACCCGATAAAGAGAAGGATGACTGATTCTTAACGGGGCGGATCCCAACCACATGTCCCTCCAAAACAGGGTATATTGCCCATTGCCTACTGCCCACCTAATGTGATTTCGGAATTCATCAAAAAGCTTAAAAATATACCTCCATATGACTGAGAGCTTCCTTGGGGTGTGCCACCCCATGAACCATGTATCACCATCCACCCCGTTGAATGTTACTAATCGGGACCAACCGGCCGATCTGTCCATATTAAGCCTCCAACACCACTTTAGCATAAAGGCTTTGTTTACCAAAGCGATTCTATGAATGCCCAACCCGCCTTTACTCTTTGGTAAACAAACCTTCCTCCAATTCACTAGATGGTACTTGAAGTCCTCTCAGGGCCCCTTCCATAGGAAGTTTTTGTACAAGCGTTCTAGTTCTTTTTTTGCACACTTTGGAGGGGCAATGCATGAATGACAAGTAGTGCATTGGGATGCCACTCAAACACGCCCTAATGAGGATCAACCTCCCAGCCTTAGACAACATTTTGTCTTTCCATATAGAAAGGCGTTTCTGAACCTTCTCAATTACCGGACACCAGAGGGATTTTGAAATCCTGCTGTGGAATAGCGGGAGACCCAGGTACGTACTCGGCAATGTCCCGACTGAGCATCCAAGCGTGGTTGCGAAATACTGCAATACCTTGCTGTCCATATTGAACCCAAACACCTCAGTCTTACTCCAATTGACTTTTTAGTCGGACCCCAATTCAAATAGCGTGATAACAGCTTTCCATTTCTCCACCTGGTCTAGCGAGCCCTCCCCAAAGATAATGGTGTCATCTGCAAACAGGGACAAGGGTATGAGGCCTTCCCAGAACATTTGTTAGCCACCCCACCTCTAATGCCGCCTTGACCAAGCTGGTTAAACCTTCCCCATGATATTAAAATGTAAGGGGAGATAGGGGATCCCCTTGCCGCAGCCCCCCCACGAACCGCCAAAGCGCCCAAACATTCCCCCATTCACCAACAATGAGAATGAAGCATTCTCTACACATGAGCGAATCCACCCAATCCATCTCTCCCCAAAACTCATCCTGCCTCATCATGGCCTCTCTAGAAAGTCCCAATCCACCCCACAAAAGCCTTCTCCATGTCCAGCTTCAGAATGATCCGAGGTTGTTTAGCCTTGGCGAAACGGTTCTGCAACTTCGTGTGACCATGGTAGCGCCCGATTTGGCGGGGATGATATGAAGTCATTCTATTCCTTACTAATAAGGTCTGGGGGACTGTCTTCAATCGCCTACTAATATCCTTGCTACTATCTTGTATGGCCCGTAGATCAAGCTGATTGGTCTGAAATCCCGAATGTTCTCCACCCCTTCTTTGGTAGTAGGGAAATCAATGAAGCCCCCGGACTTCTATACACTATCCCCTCAGGGTAGAAGTCATTGAGCATGTCAATGACGCCCGTTTTCATAAACTCCCAAGAGGCCCGAAAGAATTCCCCATTGAAACCGTCCGCCCCCGCCCTTGTCCATTGGAAAGGTCTTCACTACAGCTTCTATTTCCTCCAAGGAGAAGTGTGCTTCTAACCACGTAGCCTTGTTCGGACTGAGAGAGGCTATTGGCATGCCATCCATAGAATGTCTAGGACCCGGTTCTGCTGTGTATAAACCTGCATAAAACTCCACAAGTGCATTAGTAATCGCCTCTCTATCCGAGGTGAGCTCCCCATTGACTATGAGAGAATTCACCCGGTTAGAGCGGCGGCGAGCGGACGCAATGGCATGAAAAAAACGGGAGTTGGCATCCCCTTCTTTTAGCCATTTGTATCTAGCTCGTTGTTTCCATACAATGTGCCCTCAGACAACTAATTCCCGCAGGTCACTAGCAGCCCTTGAACGGTCCGTCAACTCACTATCAGTTAAGTGTCTACCTTCCTCCAGAGCATCAAGAGTATCAACTTGCAAACGGAGAAGAGACCTTTGAGCAGCAGTGGCAGCCTTCTTCAACTTTACCCAGTCTATCAACTTCTTTTTCAACAATTTAAGCTTCATTGCCACCCGACCCCCTACTGGGCCCTGGACTGTAAGCTCCTCCCACCATGTCTTTAGCAAATCTTGGAACCCATCCTCCTTCAACCACCAATTCTCAAAACGGAAGGGCTTGTGACCCCAACTACCAGACCGCGTGTCTAGGAAAATGGGCCAGTGATCCGACACCACTTTCCCTCCAACTGTACCAGAGACCTCTAGGTACGTTCTCAACCAACTTCCTGAGGCAAAAAACCTATCCAAGCGGGATAGCGTGGGTTGGTTCTGACCATTACTCCAAGTGAATGCTTTTCCCGATGTGGGAATCTCTTCCAGTTCGTAAGTGTCCACAAAATCATTGAATTTTCTCATGGTACTAGTAATAGTTCTAGAGGGAGGCGACTTTTCATGCCTGTAATGGATGGCATTGAAATCCCCTGCTAGGAGCCAGGGGATGTCCCATCTACACATTAGATCACCCATCTCCTCCCATAAGCTATCCCTCTCACCATTTTTGCACGGTCCATATATACCACCGAATCCCCACGTTTGATCTTCAGCAATATCTCATATTTTAACTCCCAAGCAAAACTGCCCTACTTCTTGGCTTTCAAATGAGACAGCTACTGTATCCCACACAATCAAGATTCCACCCGCCGTTCCACTTGCTTCTAGAAGCGCCCATTGTGGGTTGTGAAATGGGACCAAGTCTCTCACTAGACTCTCATCAACTTCCTCTACTTTGGTTTCTTGAAAAACCACTAACTTCACTTTCTTCTCCTCTAACACTTTCCTGACATTGGCCCGTTTGACCGGGTTCCTTATTCCTCTTATATTCCAAGAAGCAATGATCATGGGGTTTGATCATTGCTGCTTCCAACTCCCTTTCCTTTCCTGACCTCATCCAACTTCCTCCCTAACTCCAAGACCTTTTCCAGCTCTTTTGCATCACATTTTCCGTTGTGTTGGCTCAACAACTCCACCCAAGAGTGAGTGGTGTTCCTTCCTGTGGACTTCTTGCTGTTATTGTCCAATAAACTCGGACATGGAACTACGGATTTTGCCTTGAGAGCAACCCTTCTTGCATAACGTTCTTCCCGGTTGTATGACTGAGAGGATTCATTGCTGGCCATAGAGTCAAGTGTAAGTGTAGGGGAATCAGAAGTCGGCTTCCGTCTATGGTAAATGATAGGCTGATGTGGGAGAGAGAGTGACTGGGGATGTGGTGGGTCTGATGATATCTATGGGTTAGGGGGAAGGTACAATTAAATCAAGGTGTTGCCGGGAGTTTGTGGGGGTGGTGTTGGGTTCAAAGTAGGGGGACAGACGAGTTTCGGATGCGGGAGATTTGGTTGCGGTGAGTGGGGAGGCTGGAGTGGATATTAAGGCTTGTTTGAATGTTTGGGCTGGGGACGGATGGTGGGGTGGCTCACCAAATGAATCCCCTAAGCTATCCTCTGACCTGACCCCTTCAAGAACAAAGCCTCCAAATTGGGAGTCTTCACCATCCCCTCTATCAAAAGTGGGAACGGATTCTGCACTACCCTTCGACTCCCTTTCCTCACATCGTATTAAAATATCATACCTATAGCCTCCCGCCTTCACTATCAATGACTTCTCCTGCGGCAGCCAGTCCTTGGCTTTCACCCGAATCCGAGCGTAGTCAACTCTAACCAAGTTGACCGTCTCCTGATCAACTTCCTCCACTACTCCCATCAACTGCCCTATTCCTCCCAGGTTGGCTTTCCTCCATAATTCTAGGGGCAGCCCATATATGCGCATCCAAGTAGACTTGGACCCCTGGTGCCCACCATTTCTCCATGCTTCAAATGTCCAAAGTTGACTAGACTTGTCTTGCAATGCCTTCTTCATTTCCGCCTCCTCTTTGAACCAAATTAACCACCAGTCTTGGCCCATGAAGGAGGTCTTGGGGGCTGCAACGAGTCCCCATTTCTGCTTCAACAATAAGCTTAATTCCTCATTCTCTCCCGGAGCACTGGAATTAGCCAAAACCAGCGTTCTGCTCACCTCTTTTGCCCTCGTGTCCCACCAGAGATGAGAGAACGCAACAAAGCGATCCGAAAGAATCGGATTTTGAATTTCCGACGAAGTTGCCGGCGCTCCGGCCATCTTCTCCGGCACTGGCAATGCTCCGGTCATCTTCTCCGCCGGCGACCTCTGGAAATTCGTCGAAATGCTGTATTTTTCCGTCGAAAGCCCAAAACTCACTTCAAATAAGGCTTCCCTCACCAACCCGCATGCAGATATAGGTATATGGATGCGAGCAAGAACCCAACCTGCTCTGAGCTGCACAATCTTGAAGAAAGGACGCCTCCCGGCCACCAGCCCCATCACAAACTGTGTATCCTCCATCCAAACTTCCCTATCCTTCGGTCCAACATTGGACGACTCAAGGAGAAACCCGAGCTAGGTACAAAAATTTTCCTTGACCTTCGCAGGGACTCGTATATACGAGCTTTTCTCCCCTTGCGACGACGTGAGCTTGATCCCCTTCCGCCAGCCCTGTGCAGCCTTCTCCTTCACTTCTTCCACCCTCAATGTGGCTTGCTCCATTCTCAGATCCTTGGACCGCAGTCTCCATGGCCTGTTTTTGGGTTTGCGAACTACTTCCCATCCACCTTTTCATTCATCAGCGACTTCGTCAGAGCCACTGCTGCTCGCCGGCACAACTCCCTTCGCCGTCTCAGCTACTTGAAGCTTGGGGAGGAGGTTAGGGTCGTCTGCGACCCTTTCCCCAGTCACACGATGACCCAACACCTCGACCCGCTTCTCTCCACTACGACCAGCGTCGTGACCCCCTTCAGCAGCGTCGCCCCTGCTGCTTGCCGGAAAAACCCTCGCCGTTGCAGTTGCCTGGAGCGAGGAGTGAGAAGGGTCGACTGCGACCCTTTCCCCAGATACGCGAAGAGCCAAACCCTCGATCTGCTGCTCTCCACTGCAACCTACGTCGTGACCCCCTTCTGCAGCGTCGCCGCTGCTGCTCGCCGGAATCACCTTCGCCGTTGCAGATGCTTGCAGCGTGGAGGAGTTGGAAGGGTCGACGGCGACCCTTTCCCCATCCTCACGACACGCCATCTCTAAAACCCTAAAGTTCCTCCCCTATAACAACCGATGGAGGAGAAATTTAATATGACATCAATTGACAAGCAAAGGTAACCTTTTTTCTAGACACCAATAGTTCTAAGAAATTTCACTAGTCTTCTAAAATTTCCTGACATTTATAGATATATCATTCTTCTCTAACCCACATAAACATGAATATTTTTCAATTTTATTTTCTTTCTCACTTGAATTGAGAGAAACATTTTAAACAGGGAAGCCATTCATAAGGTAAAAACCAGAAGATAAAAACCCAAGAACTGGATGCAATCACAAATTTGGTTATTATACAAAATATGTAAAGAGCATTTATTTTTCCAAGATTATTTTGAGTGGCAACACTGCATTTAATAGATTATCAAAAATATACTGTACCAACAAGAAGTCAGAAGGTCAAGAATGTAATCACTTTCACAAAAAAATTGAGCCAGCATAAAATTCATCACACCTCCCCTATAGTTGTTAGAAGATATGATAAGGTGCGTAAAATAGCTACTGCCTTATAAGGACTGATGCTAGGAAGCTCCAGCTGCAAGAATGAAACACACATCATCATTCACATAATAGATAAACAGATTAGAATGCAAAAGAGATTCATGTGACAAAACCTGTCTCCCGAGAAGAACCAAAAAAGTCCTCTGTGTTGGTTCAGTCATTTGATCAGTTACTCCTACTCGAAGAATGTAGAGAACACATGCCTGAATGGACAAATAATGGAACTTCAGTATAATAGGATGGAAAATTAATATGAAATATGGTCGACTATAACATAAAATCATTTCAGTTAAATTGACAACCTTTTTGGCTTCAAATAAATATAACACCAAGTCTTCAACATATGGAAGAAGTTTTCAGAAAAATTGGGATAAGTGTTCCCAAAAATGGATCACTAAAACAGAATACACATCACAAGCAGGCTATAAAACTCCATTCCCTTGAGAGGTGCCAAATACACAGAAGTTGGCACACCTCCCATATAAATAAGAGACTACAAACTCTGTGAAGAAGTATAAACAAGAAAATGAAATGAAACATACCAGTGAGTGAGCATCAGCAGAATTTCCATCAAGCATGTCCATGGCCTGAAATCCGAAGCTGTGAAGCTCACTGTCTGGTAAATGATACTTTAGATGCATGGCCTACAAAGATGTGATGACAATAATGAAAAGAGTGAGCAGTATTTAACAAAGTCATTACAAAAGGTACTCCTGGATTAGTAAATAATAAGAGACCTAATTTAGTCACATATGACAGCCTCAAAAACAAAGACCTGGTAAACCAAAAAAAGATGGAACTAGCAACCAGACGACTGCCAATAAAAAATAATTTGAAAAGAAGAGCTTTACAGAGGTTCTTTTAACAGGGACTCAGATGGAAAAGTGCAACAAGCTACAAAAAAATAGGGGGGGGGGAAATGAAAGAGGATGACAATACCCCTCAAGCAGAAAATCCATCTCACCACAAAGTTTTGGTATGAGGTTCCAATCATAAGCATGACGTCATTAAGGTCATTATCAATTCACAGCAAAATTATATAAGCTGACTATTCACCAAACCAGAGAGGACTGGTTCAGTTGGCTGGTCCCACTAACTGAACTAAGGCCAATGTCATTAAGATAATTGGAAAACAAATGCATGGGAAATTAGTTACAGTTTCTTTCCCCCAACTGTTGATTTACAGACCCTAACCCCAGCCCTCCCCTTGCCCCACACCTGTATTTTTTTCTTTAAAACAGCGAAGTCTTTCTTATTAGCCAGAGAAGTACATGGAGTCCATAGTGACACACTAGTGTACAATCAATTGTTTCAATCAGTCATTTTCAACAGCAAATGATACACGGTGCAAGATCTGGAAGCTGACTTGCATATGTACAGAGGCCATTTCCATCTATCAGAGGTAGACAAGTACCTGACTGGAAGAGTTCAGGTCACTGGATTCAGATCAGCAGACTTCCATTCATAGAAGGAGAGAGAACTGGAGGACAAAGTGTATAGCAAACATACATATTAAGAAAGAGAAGGAGAAGACAAAAGGGATTGAAGATGGCATTGAAGGGGTTGTTGTAATCAAAACAAACCCAAACAGTGACAAATAAGTGTGCAAAGCCCTTCACGACACTGCAGATAAGTGGGGAAACCATATGATTCCAACAAAGGAGTCACATGCCCTCTTCTAGTAACAGTGCAGATGCATCGATTTTGAACACGAGATGCACTACAATCCATCAAAGCCAATGTAACATCAATAACCAGTATGATGATATCAACACAATTATGAATTGTCATCACTAGTTTGGAGCAAAAAGCTTCCATTTGATGCCTTTGCAGTATAGAAAATTCTAAAACCAAGATGTCAGAAAACCCCATGACATAGCTGATATCAGCAGTCCAGTAGAATTGCATAGGCATAAACCCAATATTGAACTTGTGAATTTAATTTGGAAATCTAAAACTTCAAGCAGATATCAACGAGGCAAAACAGGTCATGGTGATCTTTATGTAGAGTAGAAGTCATATACTTTAAGGTAATGGCAGCAAGGAAAGCATTGATGGCAGCAATACCGTGGGAACTCTGGTAAAAAGAAACAACAGAGTATTTAGCAACAAGACCAGAACCAGCAAAGGAGTAGTATTCAGAGTGATACATAACATCCTAACTTGGGGCCAAACTTGGTAATACCTACCACCACTCCCCTCAACCACAATACCGAAATTTTGAAAAGAAGTAACGCATTTCAGAGGGGCAATCAAACCAGCAAAAATGGCAGAATGGATCCCCCCCACCAAGGACATGGCTGAAACTCAAACTTTGATGGAGCCTCTATGGGTAACCCAGGGAGAGCAGGTATAGGGGGAGTAGTAAGAGATTGGGAAGGCAACACCTTATTTTCTTTTGCAGGTACAGCAGGCCATAACACCTCGAATGGAGCAGAGACACAAGCATTGCTTGAAGGGATAAGGCTATACAAAGCTCACTCTACGAGTCCACTAGTCATTGAAGGGGACTCAACCTTGGTCATCTCTTGGGCAAGCAAGCAGAGCCCCCCTTCGTGGAGACTTAAAAGCCATTTTGATGAAATACACGATACCATAAGAGAGTGGCCAATAGCATGGAGGAGAATACCACGATCAGCCAACTTGGAAGCGGATAAATTAGCTAAAGCTGGAGTCACTAGGAACTCCCTCATTGTAGAACAGAACAACTTTTCGTGGAAGTCTTTGACAAAAGCCATACGTAACATAATGTATATTATACTGTAAATTTATTCAATCAATGAAAGACACACCATTTCAAAAAAAAATGGTAGGAAGGAGAGGAAATATCTTCTCATTTAAAGTCAACCAACAGCAGAGAGATCCAGAAAGAACTCTGGAATAGATTACAGGCTTTGAGAAAAGGAAGCAAAACTATGTTTAAATTCTTAGACATGAACTTCCACTTTTTTTTTTTTTTTTTTTTTTTAAATAGTCTTGAACTTGCACTTTGAAACCACATAAAAGAGGAACCAGAGAAAAAAAATTAGAGAAGAGGGACAAGGGCAAAGACCAGCATTAATTGGCTGCCTCATTGTCCCATTAGAGAGCAAAATGGACCTATCACCCTAATTTATTTAGAACTTCAGTGAATTATAGGATAATGACAAAATTCCCATCTTTAAAGTAAACCTATGGAGACCAATTTCCTCAAAAAAAAAAAAAAAAAAAAACCCATAGAGCCCTAACACACCATTCTAAGTAAAATTATATTCATTCAATTTTAATAAAGCATCACCATTCAAAAAAAAGTAAACCCATAGAGCACTAACACAATGAAAAATCATAACCATAAAAATACATCATATGACTCGTAAAAAGGGAAACAAACGCTATTCAACTAGAACGTAATTGGATGCTTCAAGCAACTGCTGCATATTGAAATTATGAAAGTAACCCCTTGTTGGTCAACAATCTTGACAATACAGAGTGGTGCACAAGGTCATGTTTTTTTGAGGAAATTGAATTTTATTTCATATGTATTTCAAAGTAACAGATTTCATGCATTTTACATCAAGGTGGGAGTGTCACTGCCATAGTTGTTAGTGAAACTCCCTCCCTTGTGAGAGCATCAGCAGACTGATTAGCTATTCTAATTACATGATACCAATTCTGAACACAAACCCCTAATGACCAGATTTCTCTAAGCATGGGTAAGATTCTCCAAGGAGGATCTTTCTTCTGCTGACACCATCTAATCACGTTCTTGGAATCACCTTCTACTTCAAGTGGTTGGGTGAATCTGTCTTTATATAAGCGAAGCCCTTCCAATACCGCTATCACTTCCACCTCTGTGGAGTCTTTAATCCCGATAGGCCCGCAAAAAGATAACAAAGTGTTACCATTATGATCTCTAAAGAGGCCTCCAAATCCCGCAGGTCCGGGGTTCCCAACGGAGGAACCATCCGTGTTGAGCTTAATGTTACCATACATCAGTGTGTCCGCGAAATCCTTTGTCGAGCCAAGTCATTCCACTACTATGTTTAGTGCTAGTGTGGCTATACTATTCCAGCCACATTGCTTCCCTTGAATGACTAGCATTCCTTTCCTCCCAAATCTTCCATGGGATCATAGATGCGCTGACATCTGCCATAATTCTGCCTTTTTTCCCTACCGGTAAATTCCTCCACTATCAGCAGCTGCTGGAGCTTCCCTGGTATACAGAATTTGACTTCGAACAAATTAAGGAAAGTTGACCAGACTTTCCAGGTGAAGGTGCAGTGTATAAGAATATGATCTCTTGATTCAGGTTCCTCAATGCAGAGCGGGCTACTGAGCGAAGGCAACGTCATCCCTCTTCGAACCAGGCTATCACGTGACAAGATCTTGTTATGTAAAACTGTCCAAAGGAAGAATTTCGCTTTGGGCAGCCCCTTAAAACTCCATGCAGCACTGGCGTGGTGAGTCTCCTCTCCTCTAGACTCCAGCTTGTAGGCCGAGCTCACCGTGAAATCCCCCTCCAGAGGGTAGCCAGATTAGCCATGGTAGGACTCCTCTCCTCTTACCAAAAGTTATAAACAGAGAACAGGCAGGATTCATCCATGGTAGGTAGCTACTAGATGCAACTATGCTAGTGCATGAAGCAGCAAACAGACTTGTCAAATCGGGGAAGCCAAGCATTATTTTGAAACTTGATATGAAAAAGGCATTTGACATAGTGGATTGGAACTTTGTGGAGGCTATGATGGTTGAGATGCGTTTTGGACCTTGTTGGATAGCATGGATGAGGTCATGTATCTCTAGTGCAACCTACTCACTCTTATTGAACGGGGGAGTATTTGGATACTTCACGGGCTCTAGGGGCCTAAGGCAAGGGGACCCTCTCTCTCCACTCCTATTTAATATTGTGGGAGAAGGGTTGTTGAGTATAGTGAAGTCATGTCTTGCCATAGGATGGCTAGAAAATATGCTGCCAAACAATCTCATACTAATGGCTCAATTTGCGGATGACACCATTATATTTGGTGAAGGAAGAGT
This sequence comes from Aristolochia fimbriata, assembly GCA_019845555.1. Lineage (NCBI taxonomy): Eukaryota > Viridiplantae > Streptophyta > Magnoliopsida > Piperales > Aristolochiaceae > Aristolochia > Aristolochia fimbriata. The sequence continues at coordinate 21,908,290 of CM034078.1, forward strand.
GGAGCAGATGAAGAGATGGAAAGCCACGATAATGCTATATGAGATTGCATTAAGACAAAAGGTTAATTGGTCCAAGATTGATGTCTTTGGATTCAATGTACCTCAGGATGCACTGGTGGACATTGAAGGCAGCCTTGGTTGTACCATTGGAACCTTTCCTAGCACCTACTTAGGGCTGCCATTGTTTCAAGGAAGGATAACTAGGCCCTTGTTGAATCCCGTGGTTGAAAAGATACGAAGAATGTTGACTTTATGAAAGGGAAGATTGTTGTCCAAAGCAGGAAGATTAATACTCATTCAGTCTTGTTTGAGTGGCATTCCAGCCCATTACTTGTCCTTCTTGCACTGCCCGAATGGTGTAGCAAAAGAATTGGAGAAATTATTTAGAAATTTTCTGTGGAGGTCTACTGAGACATTCAAATTCCACCTAGTGAATTGGGACTTGGTTTGCTTACCAAAGGATAGAGGAGGGTTTGGCGTAAGAAGAATCTCACAAGTTAACAGGGCTTTTATGATGAAGTGGTGTTGGAAGGTCAACATGACAAGTTTGGCATGGTGCATCTTAGTCATACAAAATTTTGGTGTTGATGAGAATGAATGGATTATGGGCTGGAACTCTCCTAGGAAGCTGTCGGTAAATTGCACATAAAATGGATAGTTGGTGATGGGAGACGCACAGTGTTTTGGGAAGATCCATGGATCGATGCCGAACCATTAAAAACTCAGTTCCACGGATTATATGGAGAGACTAGATACCCAGCTGCAATGATACGAGATATCCTAACAGATGGCAGAGATAGCATTAATTGGAGTGAAACCTTTAGAAGGGAATTGAGGGATGATGAGGCCATTGATGTAAGTAATCTGGATATGAAAGTGGGACAGGTATTCAAAGACACCAGCAAAGAGGACAGACTCATTTGAACTCTATCAATTGATGGTGACTTCTCAGTGGCATCTACTTATAGATCACTACTACCCTAGGCCACTGAACAGCATCATAGTAGACTGGCTTGGAACATCATAGCCCCACCCAAAGTGAAATTCTTTACCTGGAGTGCTTTGCATGGGAGAATACTCACTCGAGAAGCCTTGGACCGATGAGGAGTTCCCTTGCCATCCCTAACATGGCCGCTATGTCATAGTCATAATGAAACAATCAACCATCTCCAACTTCACTATCCTTATACTTGGAATACTTGGTCATGGTTTGTGGACTTTTTTTATTTCTTATGGGGACTACCAAATACACTAGAAGCTCTACTAATGTTGGTCTCGAGTCATCTTTCCTCCATAGGGAAGGGGGTTTGGAGATCACTTATTGCCTTCCTAATATGGTTTATTTGGGAGGAAAGGAATAGACGTTGCTACAATGATTCAGGCAGAGTAATACAGTGGCTTCAGCATGCTCCCTGCAGCCACCTCCACCAGTGCAGTCGATTCCTCACCCCATGGGGAAAATCAAGTTGAATTTCTATGGCTCATCATTAGGCAATCCGGGACCTGCAAGATATGGGGGAGTCTTTTGGAATGAAGAAGGAGAAATCCTTCTCCCCTATGCAGGCCCTATGGGAGAGGATGATTCCACCCCAACAAAGGTGCACGCAATGTGGCATGGTCTTAGAAACTTTCACAAGCATCTTAGGGGGCAAGCTAGTTGTTGAAGGGGATTCAAGGAATGTCATTAGTTGGTGCAAGGAAACACTAGTGCTTCCATGGAGATTCCTTTATTTGTTTCGAGAAATTAATTTTTTAGCATTTACTATATGTTCATGATTGGTCATGTATTTCTTTTTTTTTAGAAAAAATGCTTGATTTATTTATTGATATGCAGTAATCATCATACAAAAGGGGGGTCCACCTTTACCTCTATGGAGGTAAGGGTGACTCCCTGCTTAGCTAACCTGTCTGCCACAATGTTGGCAGATCTAGGAATATATGACCACTCACTAACAAATGAAGACAGGGCTAGAATTTCTCCAAAAAGATATAAAAGTCTCCATGGTGGAGCTGAGGTTTGACGGCACCATCCTATGACATTCTTTGAATCCCCCTCCACTATCAGCTCTCCAGAAAAGTGTGTGAAATAAGCGCAAGGCATGCAAAACTCCATGGGCCTCGGCTGAAGTAGAGTCATCCACCCCTAGGGGCCCAGAGTACGACATCAATATGTTACCCTCTGAGTCTCTAAAGACTCCTCCAAAACCAGCGGGACCTGGGTTGCCCATGGATGATCCATCCACATTAACCTTCAACTTTCCTTCTGACGGTGGGATCCAAGCAGTTGCCACCGGGTTGTGTCCAGGGCTGCTGGATGTTGCTATCACATACCAGGAGGCCCGAACTGTGCACAGGTCCATACCAGCCAATTTGGTCATGTATTTCTAGAGTTGCCAATTCTATGGTAGACGCTCTAGCTAAGAGGGGGTGGACTTATCCTCACTTACGGTGAGGACATCTCCCCCTTGTATAACATGATGCAATTGAACTTCCATTAATCAACAAAACACAGCATTTTCCTCAAAAAAAATTAAGGACCCATCAAAAGTCAATCTCCCTTAATGTGGAGGGAATTGATTTTGTTGACCCTCCTTTTGGCTGAATCAACATGGAAGAAGCACATGTTGGCTTCTCGTTCAGCCTTATATAACAGCTTCCACTTCAACTCCATTCTACCCAGGGTTATAATGTTGAGAAGAGTGAAAGAGACGCAGATACTGTCATAAAATTTAGAGTTGAGCAAACACCTAAGAGTTTCATGGAAACAATATGATAGTGAGAGTTGTTTTTTTTGAGGAAAGTGATGATTATATTAATTCAAAAAATGTGGAGTACAATACAAAGAGGCTTAGTGCTTAATGCAATTACAGAATTAACATAATCGTCCTTGCTATGGAGGGTATAGGATCTCCATGACTTGTAATAAGACTCCAGCCCGAGCTAGGGCATCTGCAGCTGCGTTAGCCGATCTGGGCGTGTGACTCCAACATAGTGAGGAGAGTTGTTAGAGCAACAAGGGAGACTTGAGCCAATTTTGACAATGGTTGAAGGTTAATTTGAGATATTTTAGCATTTTGACAAAAATGCTACCGATAGGGCAACAGCTGTATTCAACCCAAAACAGAGGTTGCATATGGACATGATTCAGCACTCTTAGCCAAATTAAATTCATCTTGGATGCCACTATGCTAATAAATCAATAAGATGGACCTAGTTGCAATAGAGAGTAGAAGTCTATTAAACTGACTCAATGACAATAGTATGGTGAAAATCCTCAAAAACAGTGCTCTTTATAGGACTGATACAAGCAAACAAACACAATCACGTACCTGTAAAAAAAATACCCATGATAAACACAATCCAAACCGAAGGTCCTTTGAGCGTAGCCCACTAGCTGCAATACAAAAGGTAGTAGTAAATATTGTCAATTCAACAATATATAGATAGCATATCATACTTAGGGTTTATAGTTTAAAGTTTACACTTTCGCTTTTATAGGAATTCAACTCATTTTTTTATCTCCCAGGTCCTTTTTAGTATTGTGTACCTTGACATTCATTTATACTCTTATCTTCAGATTCAAATCTCCTCTGTATCGCTTCAATGTGGTTTGCTCTAGAGGCAGGGCATCTGATGAAGATGAAGGAGAGCATGTAGCAAGGGAGGTCTGCTAGGGGGTGGCTTTGATTAGAGTTGCTCTGCTTGCCAAGATGAGGAGCTTCCCCTTCTAGTCTACTAAGAAGTGATCAAAGTTCTCAAGGCATAGGAGTCTCTAGTGCCTTGGTCAGTCTTCCAACAAGGAGGATTCCTAAGTAATTAATGGTATGGAACCTACCTGACACCCAAAGAAGTTGGCCATGAGGGTAGACTTGGCCCAGTAGACCTTTTGACCTGAAATTTGTTCATATATATTCAACAGCATCTTGAAACTCGCTAGTTGATAAAATGTCTCCTTTTATGAAGCAAATAGTATCATTTTATGAAGCAAATTGTGTCATTAGCAAATTGAATAAGGGGGCTTCCCTTCAGGACTTTTACAGTTATTGGTGCCCCTAAATTTTGATGGCTTCATTGTTGGCAATTGGCCCCTCAGTTTTATTTTCTTGAAGGAGCTGTTCTTTTCCTATTTTGTCGATCTTTTGGGAATTGTGTCATCACCTCAACAAAGCTCCATGGGGTTGTAAATAGCCTTCATATTTTTTTGTGCCCATTACTCCAGCTAACTTCATGTTAAGGCCCATTAATTCATCAGTTGGTGTAACTGGCAAGCTGACCCTCATTGGCCCCTAATGCATGTCTGTAGATCTAGATACTGATGTTTTTTTTTTTTAAATGATGAGACTTTATTAATTAGATTGAAAGAATTACATCTGTGCCCGCACTAGCACTAGATTAGTGGTCTAGTGCGTTATATTAGATTGGTTTACAATTTAAAGATGAGTACAATGAATCCCATTCTTGGCTAGGCTGTCAGCTGTACTATTTGCAGATCTGGGGGTGTGTAGCCATCAGATATTCCATTCAGCAGAAATGTTGTTATTTTATGGTCTTGTATTTTGAGATCCACCAACTTTATGGCAAACTCTTTAGCCAAGGAGGGGTTTCCCTCAAATCAAATGCTTCCTTCAGAAAAAAATTTAAAATTTAAAATCAAGGCAACTAAGGGGATGCAGCTGATTGTAGCCAAACTTCCACGACTCCTCCATTGAGAACCCTAGGCCAGGTTGGGTAGGTGGGTTTGTCAGGGGATGCAAGCCAGATACTACTTGCTTTTTAAAGACTTAAAGGTCATTGTGATTCAAATGAAGTAGAGCCAAACCATGCTGGTAAGAATCAATTATTCAAGCAGAATATTGAGGTTCTCTGGTCACAAAGTGAGAAAGCTGAAGTCATTAGTTGGTCAACGAAGAAGTCCCCTTCCCCAAAGAGCTTCAAACAAATTTTTTATGAGATATTAGATCTAAAGATTGAAAAGACATGTGGATGAAACTTTCAAGACCTGCCAAATCAGCATAGACAATCTTGCTAACGCTAACATATCCAAGGATGCTTTTTCTGTATGCCATCTCTTTTTGTTGACCAATAAAAGCTACTCGCCATTTTTCTATGAGAAAAGGTGTTTTAAGATCACGTGCTGCTTTTGAAGTTTCGAGGTTCCATTAGGGGGTGGGAAGTGCTCACTCTGTCTAAATATTTTCTGGTTTTTTAATAGAAAATCATCTTTATTTGAATGCATGCAAGCATGTAGGTTATCCACAGTGGGCTGAGATCTTTGGAAGGGACGCATTGGACTGATATGACAATCCTCATACAGAACAAAATGATCCAGTAGTTGAATATTCAAGGAAAATTATTAGAGAGATTTTTTTCGTTGCTTCTACATTCGTTCATTAGTGGCAAAGTATCCCTAGGTCTGCCAACTCCTTGGCAGACAGCTTAGCTAGAGAAGGGGTCCAGCTCTCTTCACTAGATGTGAGAGTAGACCAATCACATGTAACCTAAATTTCATTTTTCAATAAAATATAAAGCATTTTCCTCAAAAAAAAATTCAAGGGAAATTAGGTGGGATTGATGGGTCATGAGATCAGCTTCACACACTATTGTTTCCAGCTCTTCTAGTTTGTCCACCCCTTCTCTATCACCTTGGCTTCCGCTACTTATTGGGAAAGTCAAACTGAATTTTGATGGCTCTTCCCTGGGCAATCCAGTGCCAGCTGCTATGAAGGTGTGTTAAGAAATGCAGAAAGCCAGATTTTACTCTCTTATGCAAGACCGCTTGGTACAAATGACTCTACATCAGTCGAGGTTCGTGGGGTCCTCCATAGACTTAAGACTTAAGAAATCACCTTGTTGGAGGATTAATATAATTTGTAATGATTTGTAAAAGACTAGCCTGCTGGTACCCATCATTGTTGTAATTCTTTTCCTCAAATGATTAAAATTCTCACTATTCTCACAAAAAAAAGTAGAAGGGGACACAAGGAACGTAATAGGATGGTGTAGGCAAACTTCAGCCCCACCATGGAGATTTGTCTACTTCTTTAGCGAGATTTTTCGCTAACTTTTTCATTTGTTTATGAGCAGTCATGCATTCCTAGATCTGCTGGCTCTATGGCAGACACCTTAGCTAAAGAAGGGATTCATCTTACCGAGCTCTTTGTAAGATTATTTTTTAAAACAGTGAAGTTTTCTTGATAGATAAAGACAATTACAATGGCATGCATAGCTCTTGGTAAGATTTACTCCACCTTTCGAGAGCTGATTCTTATCATATTAATAAAACAGTAACCTATGAACTTAACATCCCATGGAGGGTGCGACGAGAGGGGAAGGGGGTAACCTACGCCGGCAACCCTGGGAGCGCCAAAACTCACTAGGCCCCGCAGATCTGCAAGCTTCTTACGCTGCGATTGATGGAGATTACTAGCTCTACCTGGATGTTATATTTCCACGAAGGAATTTCGCAGTCAAAATCGCAAAAAAGAGCAGCTTAAAGAAAGCCTTCATCAGGATCCCGGCGGGAACGTTGAAAGAAAGTATTGAAGCTCTTTGAAGGGTAACACAAAACTGTGTGCCAAGGAAGAAAGAAACTACGAGAGATGGAAGGTTCTTTTTTTAGACTTGTATGAAAGAGGAGCATTTAGTGTGCAAGATCACTGAAATGTATGTTAGGAAGCCTCTAGGTACCATAGACATCCCAGAGAGTAGAGAAAACTGGTGGCTGGCATTGGCTCTTGGAGAAACTTGCAACAATGCACAAAAAACTTGCAAGAAAGAGCGTAGTAGATCAAGTGGAAGACAATGATCAAAGCGAGGCAGCAGCTCGGATTCCTCATGCGTCAATCATTCCATTGACAACTCACTCCTTTAAGGAAGCACTATTGTCGAAATCCATGACTCCTATATGAAATATGATAAAAATCGAAATGAGCAATGGAGGTCCATCTTTGTGCGTGGATGAAAATTTTACGAAGCCTTGGAGGAGAGAGCTGGAACGATGTGTAGTCGGTCACGCTGCTGCTGGATGGAGCAAAGAGAAGCTACAAAATAAAATATACGATGAGTGGGGTCTTATTGAAGCATCGGTGTTGCATTATATGGGAGAAACTAACTGGCTCATAAAACTAGTAACAAAAGATGAACGGGATCGCGTTCTACGGAGGCAAAACGTGTTTAAAGGAGAGACCTTCGAAGCGCTGACGGAGTGGACACCGGGTTTGCAAGTGAAAGAAACAGTTAAACACATAACTGTGAAAGGCATACCGGCGCACCTTTGGTGCTACGAGATCTTCAGCACCCTCACTAATCTAGTGGCCAAATCAAGGAACTAGATCAAAGTGCGACGGCAGGCGAAAGGATCGATGTTCTGAAGGCGAAGGTAATCCCACATAGAACCTTTAATGGTCGCCTGGAAGTACCTATGCCCGTAGGGGAGCAAACAAACCACGCTCTAATCGAAGAGGCTTTGACAGAAGATGAAGGACACGGCCGAAAGAAGCCCAAAAAAAATCGAAAAGCACGATCCAACGGTGCTTCAAGACCCCAACAGCAAAAAGACTAGCGAAAACGCAAGAAGGCTTTGTGGAGGAAAGCTTCGCCGCGGGAGGCTGGCCGGAGCCGGAAGAGATGAATGGGCGAGAGCCAAATATGGAAACGCCTGCATGCAAAAGCATTGCGGACCCAAATATGGAAGTTGCGTGTTGGAGGCAAACTTCACGCAACATACAGTTGTAGTCTAGAGTCCTCAAAAATAGGCGCACCAGCTCAGCGACTTCGGGACCCCAACACGAGTCAACACGGTCCTTAACTGAGTCCAAGTCGACTCAACTGGTTCTCAACTCAGTGAATCCAAGTCGACTGGGTCTCAACCGAGTCGACTCGGAGGCGCAACCAAGTTAGGAAAGGGAGGAACCCTTACCTCAAATCGAAAGGCTGGAAGGCTTGCCATCGTTTCAGATTGAACGAGGTAAATCCCCCCTTGCATTCACTGCTCTTTCACCTATCATCTCGCAGATAGTGACCAGCAGCAGACTCCACAACGCCTTTCACTACACCTATGTGAGGCGTCGTGTTCGGCCACACATCCTGGCCCTGCAGACGACTTTACAAGAAGGTGGATCGTCAAAGGGAGACCAGATAGCAGGCGAGACAGCATATGAAACAGAAGAAGATCGCGATCTGGCAGACGCATTGACAGAATACTCGTAAACAAAATCAAAGAATATGGTTCAGCCATGCGGATGTCAGCAGAACAGGTTGAAGCTTGGCAAAATATCGGGGGTGAAGGCCAAATACAGGAGGAAGATAATGTTGAATCATGAATACCATTGCCTGGAACATAAGGGGACTGGGATCTCCCAGAAAGCGAGCAGTAATAAAGGAAGTTCTGAAAAAAAACAAGGTAAAATGAGCCCTTCTACAAGAAACGAAAATGATGGAAGTTAGCAGAGCATTAATCAAAGACATGGTATGGAAAAAAACCAGTTTGGGTTGAGCAGGAAGCAGCAGGTACTCGGGGTGGCATGATAGTCATATGGGATGACACAGAAATAGAGCTAATTGAAGCAGAAATTGGAATGTTCACGACCGCGGTACACCTCTGCAGCAGAGTTGACAATACCCACTGGGCAGCAATGTCTGTATATGGCCGCACAGACCAGCTAGCAGACCCGACTTCTGGAATGAAATAGCTGTCATGTTGCAGCTATGGCCCCTCCCATGGATAGGAGGGGATTTTAATACTGTCAGATTCCAAGCAGAAAAAAGAAGGGGCAGTAGAAGAACAACTCGTGCATCAAGAGAGCTTAACAACCTCATTGATGATCTGGCGCTCATTGAACCCCCACTCTCAGGAACCAATTTCACATGGACAAATGGTAGAGCTCAACCTATACTGGCAAAGTTGGACAGATTCCTAGTGAATCAGCAATGGTTAGATCAAAATATAAATGCATTGGCTAGAATCCTCCCTACACCTGTATCTGATCATGCACCGATATTCATGGAGACTTCACCCACATCTTGGGGCCCACCACCATTTCGATTCGAAGAATATCTGCTCCTAGAAAAAGGCTTCATAGAACTTTTAAAAACCTTGTGGAATGAACTGCATTTTGTGGGTACTGCAAGCTTCAGATTCTGCCAGAAACTCAAAGCATTAAAGGGCAGATTGAGGGATTGGGTAAAGAGAAAGAAGTTCAATCTTGAGAAGAAGAAAGATTATCTACTAAACCAGATCAATGCCCTAGATAGATCAGAGGAGCAACAAGGAAGATTGACTGATACTGAAAGCTTACAAAGAGAAGCTTCAAAGGAGAAATATGAAATAAAGGCCCATCAAGAACAAATAAAATGGAAGCAAAGGGCACGTTTTAAATGGTTAAAGGACGGAGATGGCAACTCTAAATTTTTTCATGCAATTGCCTCAGCAAACAGGAGGAATAGAATATCTTGTTTAAAGGTTAATGGGCAACTACTTGAAAAAAAAAAGGATATAGCGAACAGGTTCATAGACTACCACAAAACACTATACAGTGAAAGTAGTCTACTCAGACCTTTTCGAGAAGGATTAGAACTTCCCCAAATCAGTACCCAAGTAGCTAATTTTTTGGCAGCTCCCTTCACAAGTGATGAGATTGAAAGAGAGTGATGGAAATGCCAAATGACAAAGCCCCAGGGCCTGATGGGTTCACTGCATCTTTCTATAAAGCTGGATGGAGTTTTCTTAAGGTGGATTTGATTGAAGTGTTCTCTGAATTTCATGAGAAGGGTGTCACAGCCAAGAGATTGGGTGCTTCATTTATTGCTCTAATCCCCAAAAAAGATGGAGCTAATGAACCCCAAGACTTTCGGCCTATAAGTCTAATATCCAGCCTATACAAAATTATATCAAGGGCACTTGCTGCAAGACTCAGACGAATCATGCCATAAATCATAAGCACCAATCAAGCAGCATTCATTAAAGGGCGCCAAATCCTTGATTCAGCCCTCATGGTCCATGAACTCATTCACTGCTGCTCCAAACGTAACTACAAAGGAGCCCTTATAAAGCTGGACTTTGAGAAAGCCTTCGACAAGGTTAGCTGGGTTTTCTTAGACAAAGTGATGGCAAAAATGAATTTTCCTGTGAAATGGAGATTCTGAATAAGCAGTTCTCTCCTCAGCATGATTCTCCATCTTAAATAATGGGACAGCGCACGGGTACTTTAAGAGTAATAGAGGATTGAGGCAGGGAGATCCTATCTCCCCCCTGCTCTTCAACATTGCAAGTCAAGTACTATGCTCTATGATGTATAAGGGACAGGAACTGGAATGGATTACTGGCTTCTCCATCATAAATCAGCTGAAGATACCTATCCTTCAATTCGCAGATGACACAATTATACTGTGTCAAGGATCCGGAGTTCAAATCATCAGTGTGAAGGCCATCCTCCAGCTATACGGAATGGCACCTGGTCAAAGTATTAATTGGGTTAAGTCAGGTTCCTTCAAGGTAAACTGTAGTAATGCTGAGCAAACTTTACTGGCCTTAGCCCTTGGATGCAAAGTAATAAAGCTGCCCAGTACTTACTTGGGGCTACCTCTCTTCGCAGGACGAATGCTCAAACCTCTTTGGCAAGTAGTGTTAGATAAATGTCAGCGAAGGCTTGGTACTTGGAGGGGGCTCCTCTTATCACAGGCTGGAAGAGTTACGTTGATTAAATCAGTCTTGGCTGGTATCCCATCCTATTTCCTCTCTTTACTAAGCTGTCCGAAAGGCATATTCCAAAGAACTGAAGCAATACAAAGAAAATTTTTGTGGTGTGGATCACAAAGTAATTTCAAATATCCTCTGGTGAAATGGACCACTGTTTGCACATCAAAAGAAACAGGGGGGCTTGGTATAAGGAAAATTCAGGAGGTAAATGTTGCCTTTCTGGCAAAATGGCTATGGAGGTACATGAATGAAGGGGAGTCCATGTGGAAGACAACCATACAGGCCAAGTATAGGCAAGACAGGCAATGCTTGCTGCCAAGATTCTGTCCTAACCAAGCATCCACAATATGGAAGTCCATCTTGTCAAAAATGGAATTCATAAGGAAGCACATAAGGTTTCATGTACAAGTAGGAGAATATGTACAGTTTTGGGAAGACTGCTGGCTAGGGGAAACTCCACTCAAGAATACATACCCTGGCCTCTACTCTCTAGTCAGAAACAAAAACATTGCAATACAGAGGTCGAGGGGAATTGGCAACAACACTTGAAATTTAAACTTCAGAGGGAATTTCAGTGACACAGAAGCCATCGAAGCATCAAACCTGCTGTCCAAGTTGACTGAGATATATCTATCCCCAAAAGGGAAAGATGAGATAATCTGGACCCCTTGCACTACATGGCAATTCTCCATAGCTTCAGCATATGCTATACTGGTGGGGTCTCTAAACTCAATTAAAAGCCCTGCCAGACATATTTGGACTTTACCATGTCCACGGAAGATACATCAATTCGTTTGGAATGCTTTCCATGGGAAAGTATTGACATGTGATCAGCTTGTGAAAAGAGGCCAAATAATCATAAATTCCCTATGCAAATTTTGTAGAGAAGTTGAAGAAACAGCAAACCACATATTTCTACATTGTCCCTTTGCTATAGCAGTTTGGGGGGCTATTCTACAGAAGTTCAGCATAGGCACCCTGCATGCCAGCCTCCTTCAAACAGATGATTACTCAATGGCACTCATGTCCACTACCAGCATGTGGAAAAGCCTTGTGGCAAGCTGCTATAGTTGCCATACCGTGGAATTTATGGGATGAAAGGAACAACAGAACATTCAGGGGCAACAAAGCTGGTGAAGCCATAGTCATTACAGCTACCATCAGGGACATTTTCCTATGGGCTTCTACCTATAGAAAGATGTCGCCTCTCCCAATAGTAGCTCTGAGGCAGTACTGGAAAAAGATAATACATTTTAATAATCACATACCACCTGTAATTTAGGCATGGGAGCCACCACAGAGGGGCCAGCTGAAACTCAATTTTGATGGTTTCTCATTCGGTAATCCGGGCTTAGCCGGCCTTGGAGGGATCATCCGAGATCACAAGGGCTCATCACTAATATCATATTCCGGACCAGCAGGCAATTGCACCTCTAATGAGGCCAAAGCAAGGGCGCTTCTTATTGGATTAAGGCTTTGTAACGGCATATCTGAGCTGCCAATAGTTGCAGAGGGGGACTCTGATCTCACTATTAGATGGGCTACCAAAACAACACCTCCACCTTGGCACTTAAAGAGGATATTCGATGAGATATTCGATATTATTGAAGGATGGAAAATACTTTGGAGCAAGATACCAAGAACTGCCAATGGAGTAGTTGACAAACTAGCAAAGAATGGGGCGAACAAGCCTCACTTAGTAATTGATAGCACAAGTACCAGGGGAGAATGAATATGTAAGATTATTGTGAACGTTTACAAAGCAAGTATGCTACAAAAGGATATACATTGTAAAATACCAGCTTCATGGTATACATTGTAATTCATCATTAGCAAATCAATAAAGCTATCACTATTCTCAAAAAAAATATTAATAAAACAGTGCACTTTCCTCAAAGAAATAAATTAATTAATAAAATAAAATGCATCTTTGAAAGAAAGGAAAAAAAGGCACAAGTGAAGCTAAATGAGCTACTGAATGAGAATTTTCATAAATGTTGAAACTGTTACCTTTCAAAAATGGTAATATTAAATGTTTCTGTAAAGCACCTTCAATCTTTTTCACCAAAACTGGACCTTTTCCTTTAGGTTGCACCTAGCAAGTATATAACCATTACAAAGATATAGAAAGAATTAAATCAAGAATGGAGAAGTACACTGGAACTGCTTTTGTGAAAGTAATCATACCTGTGCGCTAGGATTCATGCCAAGAGCAAGCAAGGCAGCTAAGGCTTCTGCAAAGGCATCCCTAACCGATTGTACAGGATCTTCCAAGGCCTAATGACATTTTTCGTAGAGAAAAATCAACCAAGACTTCATTCAATCCACAAGAGGAAATAAGTAAACAACAAATACAAGAGAGAACCACCAAGGAGATCAAAAAGTAATACATACGCAAAAAAATCTTGAAACAAAACTAAGCCACGCTAAGGTGGGGCAGAAAAGAGAGTTCTCACTTTGCAAACAAATAATCACAGCACAGTTAGCCTTCTGACAAATAGCCAAAAAAGGTTGACCTGTAACAACCTAATAAAATAACATAGTCACCGGCGTCAAACACAGGCAGCCGACGTTGGCAACAGAATTTACAACTCCAGGAGAGGACATAATGGAAAATTCTCTTGACGACTCTTCCACAGTCTACCATCAAATTATATTGATTCTTCCAAATGCAAATTTCTCCGATAACGACTATGGTTTTTTATCTTCAAATGATCCTAAGTCCTTTAACAACAAAAATTGCAAATTTCTGGAAAAGGCCTGAAAGGATACACACAAACTTATTTTATCACTAAACTTACACAAGATGAGATGCCTATAGTAAAGACATTCAGGAGGTAGAAAAAGGAAGTGACTTGAAAGTTTAAAATGGCAATTTCCTCCATGAGGCCCCTCCTTTCAATAGGAAACATTTTCCTTGATGGTGCCCAAAGGATTTTAATTCTTATAAACTTGTAAAAGAAAACATAACTTTTTCTTAAGGAAATTTTTTTGCTTTCTTTTATAGATAAAATGTGAATCATCATACAAAAAGTGGGTTCATCCTCACCTTTCAACAGCCTCTTTAGCGAAAGTGTCTGCTACAAAGTTATTAGATCTAGGAATATATGACCACTCAGGGACACATGACAAAGCTAAAGAAAAAATCTCTCTAAATAAGTAGAAAAATCTCCAAGGCAAGGTTGAGGTCATTACACCAGTCAATAACGCTCCTGGAATCTCCCTTCACATTGAGTTCACCAGTGAAGTGAGAATGAATGCACTTAAGTGCATGCAATGTGGATCTCTACAGAAGTGGAGTCATCATGCCCAAGAGGACAAGTGAAGGATGATATGATGGTTCCCTCTATATCTCTAAACAGACCTCTATATCCTGCAGGTCCAGGGTTTCCAAGGGATGACCCATAAAAGTTCACCTTCAGCTTCCCAGCCATAGGCAGAAGCCAAATGGTCTCAATACGCATAGGACAGGGACTTCTAACAGTGACTGCAGCATACCAGGAACCCCCCCTTGTTGGCAATGGCGGAGACAAGGGGGGGGCAAGAGGGAGCCCTGGCTCCCTCCAAACAGTTAAATTTTTATTTTTTTTTTTTGAAATGGAGGGGTGATAATGTTAGACGTCAAAGTAGTTTTTTTCAATTAGGAAAACCCAAACTATCTTTATCTTCACAATTTCATTCTACTTTTGTTTAAGTCTTTTCTATTCTTTATTCTGTCTTTTTTAAAAATTGTCTTTTTTATTTTTTTCTTTTATTGAATACAATGATTACAATATTGATACTTTACAAACTATAGTTTTTTTCCTCATAGTAGTCTTTAATTTTTTTATCTATTAGTATTTATTATATTTTTAATATTTAGAATATTTTAAATGGTTAGGTCTATAATTAATATTTGAATTAGATAGTAATTCATTTTTATCCAAGAATTAATGAGCAACTTGTGATGTTGTGTATAGACACTTTGCTTTGATATGTTTCTTAAATTAAATATATTCCCTTTCGATACTTAGGTTTTGTTAATTAGTATTATATATTATTCTCTTACCAGATGGGTAAACAAACTACAATTGAAAGATGAAAGATGAATTTCATGTATATTACCTGGTGACTTATATTAAAAATAAAATTGCAGAAAAACTGAACACAAATTTAATTATAAACGACTCCAGGGATATGAAAGAATGTCGAGCATTGCACAAAGTAACCAAAGATCTTTTATTCTTACTTAAATATTGTACTTTATGATAATTTTATCACATTTTATACAAAAAAATATATTTTACTTTGTATAAATGTGATAACAAATAAAACTTAAAAATTAAAAAAAATAAGAAGAAGAAAAAAAAAAAATTCAAAGCAAGCGTACAAGATTATCTTTGATCTAAGAGTTATTATATAGGAAAGGTCCCTCATCCAAGAACTAAACATATTCTCCAAAAGAAAAGGAGAATGATCAGATTAAGAGTGGAATAATACAATTCTTGAAACCTGCAGATATATTTGAAGTGAACCTACATCTGCAAGAAATTTGCCTAGCTTAGATGAAGAGGATGACTAAAGGACGATGTAAAACTTGTGGGACCAAATACTCTCCAAATCATAAGCGCCAATAAAGTAAATTCAATGGCATGGACGCCGCAAAGATGTGAGAACAATGAGAGATAGGGGTGGACACTGAGTTGGGTTTTTTGGGATACTCGACCCGACCCAGCAATCAGTTTTGGGGTCTCATTTCCACCCCATAAGACAGGGATGGGTTGAGGGGAAAAACCCGATGTGGGTCGAGATGGGTTCTTTAAACCTGACTAGGGGCTCTTACCCCTTTTTGCCCCTTAAAATTTCTTTTAAATTTGAGGCATTTCTTTTAATTTTTTAATGGGTATTGGGTCGGTTCAGGTAAGGGTTGAAGGGTAGGAGTATCAGGTCAGGTCAGGTCTGGTCTGGACCCCGACTGGGTTTTTTTGGGTTCAGGTGGGTTTTAGGTCTCATAAGGTTGGGTCAGGTTTGGGTTTCTAAAAACCCAACCCAGAAAGGACCCATGCTCACCCCTAGAGAGGAGTCAGGTCAGGTTTTAGAACCTGTCAGCTAAACATTCTTAACACTTCTTTGAAATTGAAGGGTCTCTCGGCAGGCTTCACATCTTCTAAGGAAAATTTATGGGGCAGTTCTCGGTAGGGGTGATTTCACCAATGGTAAAGGCTAGTGGTGGAGTGAAGAGGTACCTCAAAGGAGACATTAGCCTTTTTTAAGGATATTTATAAATCATGTCACTATTTTCTCTTGTATCTTGAGATCTAATTTGTGGCAGACTCGCTTGCTAAGGAGGTTGTCCCCTCTCAATCTCTTATTGCAAGAGTTCCCTGAGTTTGTTTTCCTTCTTTTGCTTTGGCTTTTTATAAACTGCACTATCAAAAGTGAAAAGAATAGCAAGTTCAAACAAAAAAAAGTAAAAAGAATAAATTTTCAAAAAAAAAAAAAAAAAAAAAAAAAAGAATAAGCAAGATTGAGATACTCAATAGGCAGAAACCCATCATCTAATGTTCTGAAGGTTTTATCTCATTTTCTACTCCCTTTTTTATTCAAAAGAAGCTATAAATTTTACTAAAAAGAGAAAGCAAAATAAAAACCAAAGGTGTCCCTCACAACAAGGCAAACACCACTTTAGTAAAGAGTGTCAGCCACAACTTTGTTGATCTAGGTTCACAAGTCCAAGAGGCATCATAATTTTTTTTTGAAATGACAATGTTTTATTGATAAAAGAATTGTAATGTTACAATAGATAGCTTTTCAACAATTATAGCAAGCTACAACATTTACAGATCAAGGTAGTGGTAATGAGTTTGATGTTGTTAAACTGGGCCTTTGAACTCCTTCCCGAGCTAGACGGTCAGCCACTGAGTTGGCTGTCTGTGGTATATGTGTCCAGTCTAATTGTTGTCCTTGCATAAGATCCTTTATCTCATCATATACTCCTTTCAACATGATATTGCTAGCGTCAAATCATCCTGCACTTGTAGAGGTCCCTTAAGTAGTTGTTTGAATAACTTCAGCCCAGCAAAGAGGGCTTGGGACTCAGCCTCATTGGATGTACATATGCCAGCTGGGCCTGAATAGAAAATGATATGTTGATCAGTGCTATCACTCAAGATGCCACCTATACCTGCTGGGCCTGGGTTACCCAGTGAAGAGCCATCAAAGTTTAGAGCATACCAGCCAATAGGTGGGGGTTCCCATACTACCATCGCAGTAATTTTTGGCGTGGAGAATTTAATCACTTTGTCCCAGTGCTTTACTAGAATTGTGTATGGGAGTTTTGGCATTTTGTTTGTATTTGATGCCCAAGCCACTATGCACTGAATGCATTTGTCAATGATTTGCCCTGTAGATCTTTCCTTGCCTTCAAAGATCCGGGTGTTCCTTCCAACCATAGTTTCCATGGTATGGCAGCAATGGTAGCCTTCCAGAGGATGGTACCAATAGTGGGTAACGGGCAATTGGACCACTGCTGCAGTAAACTCTGAAAGTCTTTAGGCATGCAAAGAGATTCCAAATTTCTACGTTACGGCATTCCATATTGCTTTGGCAAAGCTGCAATGCATAAGCAAATGGCTTACAGTTTCTTCTTGGCTTCCACACAGCTTACATAATCAATAGCTAGATTAAGAACATCATGGAAAATAGTCCAACGTCTCCAATGAGGTTCAGTGCTGCTACTACAACTAATTATGTTGCTCGAACTACCTTCAACAAGGTGCCTGCAAAAGGTTCTTTGTTTTTTAAACTAATGATGTCTTTTTACTGATAATTTCGTAAAAGATATGAATTACAATACTACATAGTGTACAAGCTTTGGCTTTGGCTACTTAATGGAGTGTCAGTGTTACATATTCATGTTATATTCAATAAGTGAGCCTCTGCTAATTTCTTGCCTGGCTAGAAAATCCACAACAGAATTTGCTAACCTAGGCTCCTTGATCCAAGAAACCTGCAATTTTTTATGATGTCTTCAACCTCATCAAATCGTGATTTCAGTGTCCAAGGAGGTGGAACCTTCTGCCTCCACCATCGAATTACAAGCTCAGAATCACCTCTATCATTAGGGGATTGCTAAATTATCCTCTAAATGCACATATCCCCCTAAATGTATCATAGCTTCAGCTGAGTTTGAAGTGTACAGACCAGCTGGACCCATAAATGTCATTAGGGTCTAACCAGCACTTTTCCTTAAAATTCCCCTGCTCCAGATGGACCTAGATTCCCTTTCAAAGCTCCATCAAAATTAATCTTCAGCCATGGGTCTTGGGGACGTATTCATTCAACCCTGGTTGGCTGATTTGGATTATTAAGAGTATCACTATTCCCAAAACTTTCTGATAAAAGAATATGGAAATGGCTAGGTGTTTTTGGGCCCATCGCAGAGTGCCGTAAGTGACAGCCTCAATGAGTACTCCAGTTAATTTAGCTTTTCCATTATAGACTGCCAATTCTCTCTAATCACAAATACCAAGGAATGGCTGCCACTGTGTGTCTCCAAAGGATCTTCCCAAAAGCTGGCAGAAGGCAAGATTTCCATTTTGCATTAATTCAGCAAAGGCTCTTGGCACCAGCCCAGCCCACCATTCCATTCCTTTTCATAAAGGTAGTCCAAATTCCTTGACAGAGAGGACAATGCATTAAAAGATGATTGTCTCTTCATAATTTCCACAAAATGTACATACATTGTCTACTATATGCTGCCCCTCTTAGATAATTCATCACAAGTAAGAATTTTCCCCTGCAACAGAAGATACTTTCTCTCATATTTTTTCGAAAATATGCAATTCTAATCTATTACACAAACCAACCTCACTGACATCTCTAAGAAGAGTGGACATGTTGTAACATTAGGTCACTGGAAATTATTTTCCTTTCAAAAATCAATTGCATAGAAACTTCAACCTAAATTCTCGAGCAATCAAGATCAAGACAGGTCATAAATTCAAATTAACAAAAAACACACAGTTTGAACCACCTAGTGAGTCGTCTTTGTCCTTTTTCAATACATGGGAGCAGGATACGTTAAGGGAGCTCACATGGGAGAACAAAAGTACCAGGAAGATACTACAGGGAGCAACCATGCAAGCAGCTCCACTAATTGAGTTATGTGCACTTCATAAAACAAATGGAAAATTCCTCAAAAAAAAAAAAAACAAATGGAAAAAAGGATAAACAAGTAAAATGCCCACCTTGACACAGTGAGCAGCACAATTTTCCAGCTCTCCAACACCTAATCCAGGACCCCCTATATTGGCAAATGTCTTCAAACATCTTGCTGCTGCAAGTCTAACAAAGAATGACTTGTCTGCCACACCAACTCTCATAATGATACGGAGAGCTTCAGAATAAGCAGTCAAAGCTCCACTGCCATCCGAACCCTGCAATGCATTCTGAAGCATTTGCAATGCCTCTTGCCGCACGAAATCCTGCAATTCAAAATTTACTGAATAAAAGGAATCTCCAAGGGTCATGTATCTCTAGCCTCACTATAAGTTCATTATTGGTCATGTATTTCTAGAGTTGCCAATTCCATGGCAGACTCCCTAGCTAAGGAGGGGGTGGCCTTATCCTCACTTACGGTGAGGACATCCCGCCTTATGTAATATGATGTAAGTGAATTTCATTTATCAATAAAACATAGCATTTTCCTCAAAAAACAAATTACTGAATAAAAAGGAGACTGTGGAGAAGCATAAAAACACACCAAATATCATATTCAGTGGGCTTGGGTAAATCAAACACGACAACCACAACATGTTAAATGGCTAAATTACCATTTGCACTGGAAATGGTAACAACCGTATAGAAGAGGTAACAAAAGGAGTAAAGAGGTAACAAAAGGAGTAAAGTAAAAGTATAAGAAAATAAACAAAAGGATAAAATAGAAATGAACTAAGAACCAAAGACTATAACAAGCAAATAGTCAAAATGGAAGACTCTTACATGAAGTGATGTTAGTACAACTCAAGAAAATATAATCCCAATATGACAGGCAATCCTAACAAAATGACACCAACTCCTCAGGAACCAAATACATCTCCACTCTTTCCTTTTTCTTTTTCTTTTTTTTGTGTAAAATGAGAATATGTATTCATTATGGGTGTCCTCTATGAGGGGTACAATGAGGGGGAAATACATCTCCACTCTTATCAGAAATAGCCAGTACACCTCCTTCAGTCTACAACAACAGCAATACTTACAAAGCAAATGATGTGGACACAAACTAAGTATTTTTTTTCGATAGTGAGAAACTAGTAAGTACTTTCAGCCATGCACCTCATGAAATTTCATCAATTTTGCAGCAATATTGGTTGTTTCAGGCAAGCCTGACGTAATTCTTCGCCCAAAGAAGCAGTACAATTCTCCCAAACATTGTGCTGCACCTGCAAAAAGATTTCAAAAAAGAAAATGAAAAAGTAATCACAGAATAAAAAAAAATTTGAGGAAAATCACAGAATAAAATCAATAAGTAAAAGGTAGTCCTGCAAGTAATGCTTTCCAACTATTGCACTGTGAACAAAATTTTCTTTTAAATGGTTTCTAAGAAAGAAAAAGAGTTCACAAGTTTGCAGTTAAGAGTTAATCAGAAATAGTCATTGGTTGTGAAAGTTATTCCATATAATCCCATACGAAGAAAACAAAATTTGCAACTAAGATATCAAACACATTGACAATAAATAGCATAAATTCTAAGAAGTCGCATGAATCCCTTCTAATTAGAAGCAAAATCTTCAGAATATAGGAGAAATTATTAGCTCAAGAAAATGCTTTCAGAAAGTGCTACCGTTTCACCTTGCATATAACATATCAATGCAGCAATATTAGAAGGTCTGTCATAATAACGTTTCAAAACATTTGAAGAAAATCTCGTGGCCAAATGATTAAGCAATCAATGATATCTAAATTAAACAATTTTCCTAGTGATTTCATATTCATTTAATTTTATGATTTTCTCGAGTCCAAGTTGCATTTTGATAAGCTACCCGAGTTTTAGCAAGGAACCGATCCATAATCTTAAGAAGTAGTGACATAGTTTGCAGGTCCTAACATAATCATTCTCAATCTTCTAGGAAGTCAGAAGATGAAAAACACAACTAACTACTTGTATGAACAATAATCCATTATTCAAAACAAAATCTAATATTCAAATAAATATATTTGAGGAAAGTGAAATTTTATTCATGTACAGGCATGTGCGTTCTGATTCTCAAAAATGCTATCACATTACTGTCAAGCACAAAAGAAAAACTACAAATTTCAAATACCTACCAGCAAAAGCAAGGACCTCGCTGCGCCTCCCATCTGACAAAAAACCCTGTAGGCTGCTTGCTCTTGAGTATATTGAAATTCCATCTCCCTTTGCTATAATCCTACACATAGCTACAGAAGCTAGCCGCCGCACTGGACGTCTGGCCCCAAGAATGAGCAGTGAGTGGAGCGCATCTTCACACTTTCTCTGGCAGTAGAGGATAGTTTCCTGCGGGAGAGGCCATACTGTCAAAAGCAATTTTATAGTTATTAAACCTTGACATAATTAGGATAGTTAGTCTGAAAACTGAAAAATGGCAAAAGTGATATTGGATCTAATTATGTATCACACAACACTTTCAGTGGTAAAAAAATATGGCTTCCCAATTTCTTTTTCAACTGACTTCATGATCTTTGCAGGTACTGAAGGAAGGTCCTGGAACCACTTGCTATTACACTGTAACTTCTCAGGGGCATTATGGAATGCTATCCTACCAAAATTTGGCATATCCCTCTGCATGCCAAAGAATTTTGAGCTGTTTCTACAGGAGTGGATCTCATGCCCCCTACCTGCTTGTGGAAAGATCCTATGGAAACCAGCTATTGCTGCATCCCATGGCTCTTTTGGCTTGAAAGAAATACACGAACTTTTGGAGGCAAGGTAAATTCTTTGGTATACCTAATTGAAAAATATACTCACTCTATCTTTCTTTGGGCTATGTGTACAGGAAAGCTACCTCAACTGCCAACCACCAACCTAAAAAAGCACTGGGACAAGGTCATCCAAATCACACTTCCTAAGCAATTAATCAATGTCAACTGGAAACTGCCTCCCTCAGGGTAGTACGCCCTAAATTCTGATGGAACATCTCAAGGCAATCCGGGACTTGCTGGCATTGGGGGAGTACTTAGAGATCACATGGGTCAATCAATACTTTTCTATTCTGGCCCAGCAGGCTTTTGCACCTCAAATGAAGCCAAATCTAGAGCCCTCCTTGCTGGAATCACACTTGCCAAGGATTTCTTCGATGGACTGCTGCAAATACAAGGAGATTCAATGCTAGCCATATCTTGGGGACAAGGTGCAGCTCAGCCTTGGAAGCTGAGACATATATGATGAGATCCAAGACCTCACAAACAGCATGCAAGTGGTATAGAAACATATTCCCAGATCAGCAAATTCAATTGCAGATACTCTAGCTCGTGAAGGAGTCCAAAGATCTAGTATAGCACACGGACCACTACTACACCTACCATAATGTAATGGAACTATAACAGCTTACAAAAGACAGGCAACAGAATTGTAAAAGCCAAAGCTCTCATTGTATTCATTCATTATCAATAAAGCAACAATATTTGAAAAAAAAAAAAAATCTTTTTCAACTTTATGGATTTTTTCATTTATGGAATTTTTAATTAATAGGTTTAGAGAGAAGAAAAGGTAAGAGAGGGAATGAGGTGAGAGAGTGTAAGGGACAGGGGAGAGAGACCATGAGGGATAGAGGAGAGAGTGTGAGGGAGGGTAGGGAGGGTATGGAGAGGGGGAGAGAGAGGACTGCCCAGAGGGGGAGAGTAGGGCGGCCTGCCCAGAGGGGGAGAGTGGGGCGGCCTGCCCAGAGGGGGAGAGCGGGGCAGCCTGCCCAGAGGGGGAGACAGGGGGACTGCCGGGAGATGGAGACTGCCGAGAGATGGGGACTGCCAGGAGATGGAGACTGCCGAGAGATGGGGACTGCCGAGAGATGGGGACTGCCGAGAGATGGGGACTGCCGAGAGATGGGGACTGCCGAGAGATGGGGACTGCCGAGAGAAGGGGACTGCCGAGGGACATATTTCTTTGTCCCTTTGAGAAGCCAATGCTATTTGTTTCCCTCAAGTGCTCTATTTTGACGCATAGATAAGATAGAATCTGGAGGAAATATGTAAACTAAAGCTCGATACCACTTAACAAGGAGGTAAAAGCAGTCAGCTGGCGAAGGAAGAAATCTCAAAGTATATTTTGAGAAAAGAAATCTTAAAATACCTACAGGTAAACTCTACGCTAGAAAGTCCTGGTCCCTTGATAGAAAAGGTTTTAAGAGAACACAAGCACATGTTAGAGCTAATCCACTACGCTGCAATAGGCATCCTTATTTGGTAGATTTTAAAATGCCAAGATCAAGTTGCAGCTCCGCTGGACTTGTTATTAGCGAGAAAACATTCGGAACCCAAAGAAAGTCAAGCATTAAACTACAACGCTAGCGGGCATATGTTTTATCTTGTCATCTGGTTCTTCATCCACAGGGAAAGCAATACGGCATTGTGTGTATACTACTAGGAAGAAAGGAATTCTATTCATTACTGAAGTTTCGGGAAAAAGGAATTCTTCATTACTAAAGTTGCAGCCAAACGTTACTAAAGTTGCAGTCCACTAAAATTACATACAATGCTAAGTGTACCCACAAATCATAACAAAACTGGTCCATTTTGAGATTTAGATCTAGATACTCGTAAGAGAAAAAAACGACAGGTTACTTGCCTTGGGTTCGTCTTCGATGACGGCTATAAGGTTGGAAAGAAGATCAAAGCAGAGGAGAGGATCTGGAGGTTGCTGAGCCGCGGAAGCAACTATCGAATCGAGCTGCGCAACTAAAACTGATAACCTCGAAAGAGGAACCTCCTCTCTGTCTCCCCTCTTCGCCATTGAAGATAGACGCTGAGGAAGAAAGAAACACTGCCTCTCGCAGAGAAAATGGAGACTCGAAAGTCGAAACCAAGCGGCTACTCCAGCGACAACACGAGCTCGGCAGCAGCATAAGCAACATCAAATGATGCCACCAGTCCAGGCAGTCCTCGGACCATGAGGCAATGGCTACGAACAAAACGGAGGTGCAAGCTACTGGTTTTACTCGACCAGTGTAGCAACTAAAATCTAATAATGCTTATGGTGACTTGGGATTCGAATGGGATTGCGAGCGACCTAGATCTGGGTTTAATCTTTTTCCTGGGTTTAATAGAATAATAGTTGATAACAAACATGAAAGATGATGTTTATGCCCTATGTTTTAAGTTTTCAATAAGTTTTTAAGCGTTTAATATATTTTCTATTTAATAATTATTAATAAAATTTAATAATCATTATAATTTTGAGATTATCATACTTAGTTACCATCATTGATTCATTAACCATAATTAATAGTCTACCTCACAGTAAACAATTAATCTCTTATAATTATAATTTATTATTTATTTATATTATATTTATATTTTTTTTATTATATTTATTTTTATTTATTTACTTATTTATTAAATTATTTGTTTATGTTGTTATTATTATTATTATTATTATTATTATTTACCAAATTAAAATATGAAAAATAAAATATACGGTCAATAAAAGAGAGACAAAAATTATTCCCAAAATAAAACATTCCGCCCTAACCCTAAAAAGTCAAACACGAAGTGGGAGACGTTGGCGCACGTGCCACATGGCAACCAACGTGTCACAATTTTTTTTACATGAAGTTCCAGGGAGGCAGCATGAAAATGCTGCTTGCAACATAATTAACTTAAGTGAAAGCGGCATGTTGATGCCGCCTTAACTTGTTTACGTAAAACACTTAAAGGTGGCATTTTCATGTCGCTTCAAGCTTGAATTTAGTTTTAAGGCGTAAGGCGGTATAAAAATGCCGCCTCACTTGTTCGAAGATAAGGCAGCATTTACATCCTGCCTCATTTTATATCCTAACCAAACTGAAGGCGGCATTTTCATGTCTCCTCATGTTTTGTTTTCTGGTCTAATTTGGATGGTAGACGTCATGAAAATGTCGCCTCTTATTTTGGGTGACATTTCAATGCCGCTTCCATCATTTATATGTACTCCACCTGTCCTCATTTCTTCCCTCATTTTTCGATTTCAAACCCCAAACCCAACCTCCGAAATCCCCAAATCTTTAATTTCTCTGTCTTGTACCTCAAATCTTCAATAGATAGTCAACTTTATGTCATTTCAGCCTGAAGGCCTTTTGACGAATTACAACTATTTGGTGCGGATTTTTGCGTGGTTTGGAGACGAAGCATTCGGTCACCTTGGATAGTTTCTCGTTTTTCTCTTGGAAGGTGTGTTTTGTTAGATTTTTTCTTTTTTTGCCCTACTTTATAGTTGTTTTGCATGTCTTTCGCTTTTCCCCACGGAAAATAATCTAGATGGGTGTATTTGAAATCGAACAAAACTGAACAACTCATTTTCCCAATAGTACGGACTAATTGCTATAAAATGAAAAAAGTCATAGTCAAAAATTACAAAAAAAAAATTGGATTGAGATAAAACCAAACTAAAGGGTTACATGATTATATATATATGTGAATAGTTAATGATGAATAGAACTCTAACAAAGTCATAAATTAATAATAGTTACAAAATAATAATTGATGAAAGATCCTAATAACTATGGCCATAATAATATTATATAAATAATGCAATACAATTTATCAAATATCAATTACTTACATTTTATCAACTTTTTATAATAAGAGGAAGAAAACAAAAAGGAGAGAATGTCTTCCTTATTCTCTCATATGCCTCACATTGAAAAAACCCAAGGGGTTGAGATCGATAAGAAGGGAATGCTCCAATACTATTTTTACCACCTTTAATAAGGGTGAGGATAACAAATTGTTATGTAGGGAGGAGGATTACCCTATCCCATGTTCTCCTATCCTTTTATGTGTTAGTTATTTTTATTTATGTCACACTTTGCAATATGTTTATAGAAAGAAAATTTTAGGGAGTAGAAGTGAAGGTTTTTGCAAAACTCTATTTTCACTTTCTTGAGAGGCCTAAGGACAAAAACCAACAAATTTATCCTTCGCTCTTGTAGTGTTGCCATTGATCCCAATGATTTTCCATGTGACTTACTTTAGCGTCTATAAGGACGAGCTTGGCCAGTGGCCAAAAATAATGTTTTTACTAGTGGGGATACGTTCACCACTTTAGTGGGGTTTGCACTCAATGACAACATGGATGGTGGGGTCGCTAATGAAGTCATATTAATCATTTTGGATTATTCTTTATGGCAATATGACTTCACCAATTTAAGATTGGAATAACAAAATAATAGAGCATTTTTTCCACTGCCATCTAGTTTCTCTATACTCTTATCTCTAATGAAATGATACTTTTAGTTAGTATGTTTTGCTCAAACGAAATTCGGAATCAATGGTCAAGTTTCAAGTCGTTTTACTCCCGTAGTATAATGTGATTACATAAACCACAACATACAAGTCCTAGAAGAAGCTCCTAATGTAAATTGCTTCTCGAGCGTTAAGTTGTGAAAAACATTCTTTGCCTCCATTGTGGATATTGCAACACCACCTTACTACTTTCTTTTTGATGATATATAAGCATTGCCACTGAACATGAAAATGGAAACACAAGAACTTGTGATCATTTTGACTGTGTTACAATCTTTGTTTTAAAAACTAGATTGGACTAGGCGGTCAGACCCAGTTGAACTAGAATTCCGTTTCTAATTGACTTCATCCGGTTCACTATAAATTACCACAGCTAAAACACTTTTCTACTATTTCCTCGAAAAACCTCCACTCCTCGAAGTGGCGCGATCGATTGATTAAATCGACGAGAATACAAAGAAAATTACAATTTTGTGTTTGCGAATTGGGAAACTGTGGGGGAGTGATCTCCTAGCTTTCCTTTGATTCGATCTCTGTGTGTAGTTGGCGTGAAGTTACTGTTTCTTGCGGGTTGACAACGAACTTCGAGTTTCCAAAGTGACTGTACACGAACGATGATGGCTTTGGTTGGCCAGACGGAAGTGTTTGTGTTCCGTGTTTTCGGCGTGTTGACGTTGCCAGTGAACGTGTGGAACTGCTCCGGTTGAACTGTGTGAATTTCGACGAACGACAAGTTTCGGCGAATTTGGTCACGCTAGGGAGAGCAAATGCGCTAGAGCATTGAGCAATGGGCCCCACTCCAGCGTGGCTGAGTCTTTCAGCGAAGTCTTGTCTCAGTTAACTCCTTCGGCAAAATTCTGCCTCGACAGAATTTGGTTGCACTGGGGAGAGGGCCCGCTAGAGCATTGCGTAGTAGGCCCCACTCCAGCGTGGCTGAGTTCTTCGACGAAACGCTTCTTCGACGGTGGCATGAAATTTAAGGGGACTCGAGTTACATTGAACCGGAGATCCTAGTCTCGGAAGACTGGGATGTCCTAATTACGACGAACTGGAGACTTGAACGTCATGGGCACAATGGGCCCCACTTTGATTTGCGTGGACTTTACTCTTGAAAAAGTGTCTTCGCTGTAGTTGGTCGCGATGGGGATTGCGATGAGCCGGAAAATGTCGCGACGACTGAAGGGTCGCGGGACCTGTTTCTGCCAAATTACTCTCTGCATCTGGCACGCCTCCGGGGAAAGACCCAGCGACCTAGGAGCTTCCCCGGTTACGCCTCAACCAAGCGAGGGTGGGCCCCACCCTAATTTAGGTTGGCGCCTCCGGAGGAGGACTGTCCTGCAACCTAGGAGCTTCCCAGGTTGCGCCTCAACCAGGCGAGGGAGTGGGCCCCACCTAATCTAGTTGGCACCTACACTCTTCTCCACGATTTGGATTCCATGCAAAGTTCCCATTTAGGTAGGACTCTGCATGGAAATCTTTCCTTGATAGATTCTTCCTTGAAAGAGCGGAATGCCAATCAATCCCCATAATTAGGGAACTAATTAACTTCCCTTAAACCTCTGAGTCCCTTCCTCTTCTTTGCGACTTTGTTCCTCCCAGCGTATGTAGCCTTCCTGCGTGGAGTCTCTGCTCTCCCATTGCTGCACTCTAACTCTCTTTGTGTTGTGCTTCCTCTAATTTCACTTCTTTGTTCGTGCTGTGAAACTGCCGGTGTGCGCGGTTGTTGGTGTGCTAGGCTGCTTCTTCAAAAATTTGTCGAACTGTCACTTACAATTTTAGGTATTGTAAAAAGAATTTTTTTTTTCTTCTTCCCGACAGCTTTAGTCATAGCCAGAATGGTGGCTATTTCGAGAGCGCTGGGTTGATACCATTCTTTTTTTTTCTTTCTTCCCCCTCTTCCTTCTTCTTTTTCTCTCTCACACATTTTTGACTTCTCCCTCAGTCTCTTTCTCTCTCTCTTTCTCTCTCTAATTCTCTCTTTCTCTAATTTTCTCTTTTTCTCTAATTTTCCCTCCTTTTCTCTCTTAGGAGTCTATCAGTCTGTTGATGTGACAAACTAACCTTTGCGCAATCCAGCTTGGCCGCTGGGTTGTTTGACTTGGTGTGACGGGTTCGGCTGGGTCGCCGAACCTAGTATATTTTTTTTTCGTGCCTAGCTCGGTCACTAGTCGCAGTGCACTTTGTATCGCATCTGGCTCGGTCACCGAGCGAAGAGGATTTTGTATCATGCCCGACTCGGTCGTCAGGCGTGGAGAATTTTGTGTAGCATTCGGCTCGGTCGCCAGTTGTGGAGAATTTTGCGTCCGGCTTGGTCGCCAGGTAGAGAATTTTGTGTTGCGTCCGGCTTGATCGTCGGTCGCAGAGAATTTGCGTGTTTTCCATAGCTCGCTGATAGGGCGGTGTTACAACGGATTCAGACCTCTTGGTCGAGCTCTCTTATGTCGAATTCGGCTTACTAACCAAATTTCATCAGCACGGGTTAGCCCGACTCGGTCGCCTGGTTGTAGTTGGTTGGCGTCTGCGACCTTTGCAAAACGTCGGTGCCCATTCTGCAGCTCGTCGGTGGGCGGTGTTGCGATAGATTGAGGCGCCTGTGCAGTTGTACTAAAAAAAGGTGTTTTTTTTTTGAGTTATGCTTCATGGGTGAACTGCCGAGAATTAGTATGCTTCTCGACAATTTCCCTCTCTCTTTTTTTGTTTCTCCATTCCTTTTTCTTCCCGCAACTGCTCTTTTTTGTCTCTAGCATATTTTTCTAGTATCATTTCTTTTTACGCGACCTTTCTATTCTTTTGGTCGCTCGTCACACACATTTTCTTGACTTTGATTACTTTTATTTTATTTTTTAAAATTTCAGAAAGGAGTAGTTTGCGTACCTGTATTTGACCTCCCAGATGAAGTTGGCCGCGATAAGCTTGTCAACTTCTTTCTCAATCTCTGGGACGAGCTCGGGTTGGAAGTGCCTCTATGTATGCTGACTGGCCGGACAGAGGGGTGAATGATAAGTGTCCAAAAGACACTTATTTATGCATGATTTATTGATCATAAATTCCTAATTTGAGTTGATTATGAGCATGAAAGTGACAAATATAAATCAAATACATGTTTTGTGTCTCAGGTACCCGGTAAAAGAAGAAAATCTGGATTCTGAGGTAAAATGAAGGAAAAAGGAGCAAAAAGAGCCAAAAAAAGAAACGGCATGACCGCACCGGTAAAATGTGCGAAAATTCAATTAAATCCAGGAAATTCCCAACGACTAGTAAGGCTGAAAGGAAGACAATTCGGGAATGTGAAATGGCGCAACCGCGCCCCACGAGGGCGCTATCGCATCAGCAGGATGGCGCTACCTGTGGTGCTGGCGCGCCAGACAGTTTCCTTACAAGGAGTCCAAAGCGCAATTTCGAGAAGTCGGCAGCGAGTCTAAGGAGTGGCGCGACCGCGCCAAAACAAAAGAACAATTCGGTGCGACCGCGCTGCTGACTCAGCAAATGTTATTTACGGAAATCTTAGGATTCTGACTACCAATTAAGCCCAAACTTGGGAGAAGAAGTCCTAATTGTCTAAGGAAGGTATCCACGAAGATTTTATGGAATATTGCTCGAGTCTAGGTGCATGGAATGATCAAGAAAAGAAGAAGTTCAATTCAAAAAGGAAACTGCTGCCAGAAGGAGAAGAGAAAATCCGAGTTTTAAGAGAGCTATATCTGGAGTTCCCGTTTCCCAATTGAAGCCATACTTGGAACGAAGATTCCTGGTGCTACTGAGGATCATATCACGAAAATTCAGGCCAATCCAAGTCGGGCTTCTCAAGATTCATATCATCAAAGTGGTGGACCCAGTGCAGGAATTGGCAGCAAAAACAAGGCAACTTCTTCTCTTCATATCTCAAGTTTCCCAACTCAGAATGGATTCAAATTTCGTGAGCAAGGAAAGGACTACAAAAGGAAGGTTCTTATGTAATTTCAGCCAATTCTGAGGTCGGAAAAGCACAATTCATACCCCTGGACAGAGGCTAAAATTACAAGTTCTGTGCAGAACATCTGCTATAAATGGAGGTCCGAGGCAGAGATCAAGCATCCAGTTTTTTATCTAGTTTTCATCCAGTTTCGAGTTGTAAATACAGTAGTTTAGGTTTTCATTATTTTTAGTTAGTTTGGAGTTGAGAGAAAGGCCAGAGGGAGTCTTACACGACCTCTTGGCACTTTAGAGAGAGAAGGTGTTGATTTCAGTCAAGGTGTAAGTGAAGCTAAAGGCACTCCTTCAAGGGGGTTTTTGTACTTAGTTTATTTTATTTCCATGGCTGTAATTGAATCCGTTTTACTGTGTGTTTATTCTATTATTATGAAGTAGTGTCTCTTTGTTGGGGAAGTCATGAACTCCTAGTTGTTTATGTTTAAGTTCTGAATTCTATAGCAATAAAGTACTTTGCTTTTGTTTTAGAATCTGTATTCATTGCTTATTGCTAATTTAGATTGATATCTGAAGTTTAATGAGGTACGGATTGAGAAGTTAAATTTCAGTAAAGATTTGGGTTAGTTATAGAATTCTTTGTTTTCTAAAACAACTCGCTTTTCTCACTAGTTGTTTCCGGATTGTGATGGAGACTAGTGGAAAAGTGATGTGACTTTTTATAACCCTTGTTCTGAATGAGAGAGTTGATATTTATGCACTTAGGATTTGAATGTTTACGGATTATGATGGAGTTCAAAGAATAAGTGAAAATTAACTTGTTTTTCTCACTGGTTGTTTTCGGATTGTGATGGCGACTAGTGTAAAGCAATTTGACTCGTTAAACACTTTTGTTCTGAATAAGAGTTGATCTTCAAGCTTTTATATTTATGCACCTACAATCTGAATGTTTCCGGATTGTGATGGATTTCAGAGATTAGGTGAAAGTTATTTCCTGTATATGGGTAACCGGGTTTTCAAAAGCTAAGTCAATGTAAGGGTATTTGAGCTATAAAATCATAACTTTGCATGTTAGCAACTAGGAGGGATTGACATTCTTCCCCAACATCTCATCTCTATAAGTTTTTCCAGTAGTTAATTCTGTTTTCTTTTTTAGTTTTCAAAACCAAAAACCCAAAAACTTCTTTTTCCTTAATCAGTAAAAAAATCTTTGCTTAAACTGAGTTCTCATCAATGTCTCTGTGGGATCGATATCTGGACTCTCGAGTCTATATTACTTGTTGTCCTAGTGCACTTGCTAGACACCCAACATGTTTTTGGCGCCGTTGTCGGGGACCATTGAATTGAGAGTAAGTTTAAGTGAATTTTGTTTTGTTGATTGAGATTAAAATTTTTATTTTATCTTTTCAGGTTGAACCAGATTCATGCATAAAAGTCAGAATTAGTGGTGAGCCACTAGTTGAACCCAATATGGAACTGGAAAGTGCACTTAAATGAGAGGTAGAATTATGTGCAGAATGAGATTAGTCCATATCCTAACTCATGTTCGAAATTTCCCCAACCATATGCATCTTCAAATTATGATCCATGAAGAGGTGAATCTGACGTATCATGTTCTTTTGTTGACAATGAACCAAATGATTTCTATAGAAGAGAACATGCTGATTATTTCTCTAGGCAATATGAAAATCAGTATTTAGAAAATAATTGGAAGGACAATTGGCCACATGGGCAATCGTCCATGTTCAGATATGAGCCCCCTCCTGTGTATAATGATCATTGTTATCATAATTCTTCCCCTCAACATCAAGAAGAGTTGTCTAGGTTGGAGAGAAGTGAAAAAGGGAGAGTCGCTAGTATACATAATGTTGATCATGTATTAGCATTGCAGGCACAAGTCGAGTCACTAACCAAACTATTGTAAAAATTGCACACCCCCTCTTTGGTTGCTCAGATTTGTGACATATGTGGAGGAGGACATCCCAGCCATGAATGCTAAGCAGGTAATGTGCAATCTGTCAATTCTTTAGACCAGGCTAATTATGTTTCAAATTTTCGCAGGTCTAATGATTCATACGGCAATACTTACAATCTTAGTTGGAGGAGTCACCCAAATTTTTCATGGTCAAACAACAACAACCAGCAACCCAACTTTCAAGAATCCAATGCCCAAACAAGAACACTACCTGGTTTCTAAGAAGCAACACAAGAACCAAAACAAAATGCCAGCCTTGAGGACCTCCTTTCAAAGATTCTTGAAAATCAAGAGAAAAGTGAAGCTCGGACTGAAGCCAGGCTTCAAACTCAGGAGGAATCAATCCAAAATTTGGAAATACAAGTGGGACAACTGGCCAATGCTATATCAGGTAGGAACCAAGGTACGTTACCTAGCAATTCTCAATGGATGTATACAACTAGCTCTTCTTGTTTTAATCTAGAAAATCAGCCAAAGCATGAATTGATCAACAGTATGAATGCTGAACCATGTTTTCATGAGCTATCTGATGATGATGAACCTGAATGGATGAATATAGCTAGCACTTCTTGTCTTAATTTATGTGTTACTGCAGAGCACATAGAGGAAGATACAACGGAGAGAGCTGAGAGTTGTTGTGTGTTTCAGAAACTTCAAGAGGGAGAAGATGAGAAGATCATGGAGGAAAAAGAAGAAGATGAAAAAGAGAAAGAAGGGGATGGGGTAGAATAAGAAGAGAAACCCCATGAAGAGCATAAAGAAGTTAGGATAGAGGACACCAAAGATAATGAACATTCTTTCCTCTCATTAGATATTGATTTCTTCATTATCCAGCCCTATAAACCACCTACAAAAGTTGAAATTAAAATTTTATTAGGTCTGGGCAGTGTGAAGAAAAGTTGGCTACAAATAATTGAGCAAACCAGATTCAAAGCCAACCAGAAAAGAGAAAGAGTGACCAGCTCTTTGCTCAAAAGAAATAATCACCATGCAACACATTCCAAAGTCAAAAACACCCTCAAGCATGGATGGTTCCAGTTTCCATTCGATCCTGGTGGATCAGATTACATGGATCAATAGGTAATGTAGGAATAGGAGTAGGAATTTTTGAATTTGCTTGAATTGTTTTTTAGGACTTTGTGTAAAATGGTTTGAATAAGGTTTTTCAAAAATTTTAGGACTTATTTTATTTATTTATTTGCATAGACCTAGGACAAGAATAGTGTTAGTTTAAAAATTTTTAGCTTCAAAAAATAGAAAACCACAGAAAAATTAGAAAACTCAAAACTGGAAAATGGAAGAAGTAGATGATGAGGAAGAAGAAGGGTAAAAATTTTTAGCTCATGCTATATCTTTAGAACTTTTCCTTGTTGAAATTTGAGTGTGAGCTTGCTTTTGTGTGCTTATGTTTGAGAGTGTGATTTAATGCAATTCCATTAATATGTACTCAATCTCCATTCATATTAATGAAATTCTGATATTTACTCTCATTATTTGTCTTAAAGCATGCTTTTAATAAATTCTTCCAATGAAAATGTGTGAAAAATGACTCTTCATCTGCCTCTATCTGATATTTACCTGTCCAAAGTGGAAAAAGAGTAAAATTCATTCAGGAAACTGAAGATATGATGAAATTACTAGGTGCGCCCGCGCCACTGCCTTGATAAAGTACAACCTTTACAAAGGTGAGGAAACACTGAATTCACTACAGGTATTCTTCTTATGATCAATTTTATGCCTGAGAGACACTTTTAGTCAATTTTTATTTTCAATTGCTGAAAATCATGCAAATTTTTATCACTAACCCATGAGAGCAGAATGCAAGAGGCACAAAGGGAGATCCATCCAACCTCAATCCACCCAGAAAGTCAGGGAAGTATCTCTATCACTCCTATGTTTATTGCTGCTTTGAGGACAAAACATGTTTTTAAGTTTGGGGTGGGATACTCTTCATGCAATTTTAAGGGGATTTGAAAAATTTTAAGTTTGGGGTGGGACACTTTTCATGCACGGATCAAAAAACTCTATTTTTTTTAAAAATTCAACAGGAAATTCCAATAGAGATGTTGAAAAATACCAGTGACAACCCTTGATCATATGAATAGCATGATTCACTTTCTGAAAAAATATATTAGTTCAGATGCTTAGTCTTGTATGGATAAGAATTTTTCTTTAAAAACAGTTTTCGAAAACAAAGTACAAGTGAGCAAGTCGATTTCAATCACTAGAACCAACCTGAGGAAAACTTGAGGCGAAACAGAGAAAGGTTTTCAAAATTCTGAGGTGATTTAGGCACCTGTTTAAAAATCGTTTGAGCCTTTTTCAAAGCCACCCATTTCAATGCACAAGTTGCATTGATAAGTGTCCAAAAGACACTTATTTAGGCATGAATTATTAATCATAAATTCCTAATTTGAGTTGATTATGAGCTTGAAAGTGACAAATATAACTCAAATACATGTTTTATGTCTCAGGTACCCGGCAAAAGAAGAAAATCTGGATTTCGAGGGAAAATGAAGGAAAAAGGAGCAAAAACAAGCCAAAAAGAATGGGCGACCGACCGCCGCTTTCTTCTACAACCGCCGCCGATTAAATGGACAAAAATTCAAACAATTCCTGGAAATTCCCAACGGCTACCAAAACCTAATAGAAGACAACCCCGAAATGCGAGATGGCACTCTCAGTGGCGCAGTCACGCCACTCTGTTTCCATACATGGAGTTCTAGGTGCTAAAACGAGAAGTCGGCAAAAGACCAAGGAGTGGCGCGATCGCGCCATAACGACGGCTTAATATGGCGCGACCGCGCCATGAAGAAAGCTTCAATTCCGTTTCCAGAGATACACAAGAACGGCGCGACCGCGCCGACTATAGCGCGACCGCGCCAAACAAATCCTCAGAAATTCAAATTAATGTGCAAAAGAGTCCAACAACCTAACGGTCATGAAAGACAACAGTTGGGGAATGTAAAGTGGAGCGACACAGCCAATGGGAAGCACCACTCGCTAGGCTTGGAGGACGCCGCCGCCGCCAAGGGAGCTAAAAGCGAAAGTAAAGTTGCCATTCGGGGACCAAGAAATTGTCTAAGGACCGGCGCGACCGTGCCAAATCTCAGCATAGATCGGCGCGACCGCGCCATGTGGAGAAGCGACTTACACGAATATTGGGTTTAATGGCGCGACCGCGCCACAATTTGGCGCGACCGCGCCAGTGACTTTGCTGCTCAGAATTCAAAAATCTCGGGAACCTGCAATCAAATCCAAGGGGGTTCACACGAACTCTGGTTACTTTGAGGAAGAGAGGCAGAGCTTCCAGCCAAGGAGCAAGAGGGGTTAAGGGAATTCTTCCCAAGGGGGTTTTCTTTACTTATTCTTACTTAATTCATGGCTGTTGTACAAACCTCTTTGTGTGCTTTCAATTCTAGCATGGAGTAGTCATTTTTAGTTGGGAGTCCATGACTCCCTAGGCATGTAATGAGATTGAGATTTATAATTCAATTGGTTTTCAGTTTTGGTGTATGAATGAGTTTTCATTGTTGTAATTTCTTGATTCATTCTTGCTTTCTGGCTATGTACTGGTTATAAGGTGACGCTGGGCTTAAGGTGAGACGTGCTGATAGGAATTACAGTTTTTTTGAGTTTATGCACTAGGTAGATCACTAATCCTTGGGTTAATCCTCGACCTTAAAGTAATACCCTGTTGGATTAGTTGATCTGCCTATGACTTGTGAGCTTCATGTTTATGCTGTCAATTAGAGTAGATTATGCTGGGTAGTTTGCTCTAGGAGATAGAAAAGGGTGATGCCGATGCGGATTGTAGCCATAGTTTTATAAGCTTGTCAAAAACTAATTTCCAAAACTCTTTTCATATTCAATCTCAGAAAGTGTCGAGGGAGGGAATTGGATTCCCAACGTGTTCTCTCATCATTTAATCCCCTCAAAGGCTTTTCCTAACTGTTTCAAGTGCTGGTTTAGTTTAGAACTTTGTTTCAAAATCAGATTTCTCAAACTTTAGATTTTTATTCACGAAGCAATTAACTGTTGGCTTGGTCCTTGTGGGACGATATTTGGACTTGCAGAAAGTCTATATTACATTGATTAGTCCTCTTGCTAGTGATTAGCTAGGATCACATCAAGTTTTTGGCGCCGTTGCCGGGGACCAAAGTTTCTTACAGTAATTGCACAAAGTTTAAAAATTTAAAGATTTGACCTTTTGTTTTTTTTTATTTTGTAGGAGGTTTATGACCAGATCTCGAGGGACACCAACCCAAGAGATTGATTCAGAACCTGAGAGAACTTTGAGGCAGAGGCTGAAGGAAAATCAGAACCAGAGCAATCCCAAAGTGCAAGTCGAGATGGAGCATATGGAAGGCACTCATGATGATCAAACACTAAGGCCAAGGAGGACCATGGTGGATTTTGTCACCCAAAGTCCAAATACAAACAAGACAAGTATCATCACTCCTTCTATTCAAGCTAATAATTTCGATTTTAAACCTCAGCTTCTTCTTATGCTGCAGACTCATTACCAGTTTAATGGGTTGGCTAATGAAGATCCTAATGACCACCTTGAGAGATTCTTAGATTTGTGTGCTACTTTTAAATATAATGGTGTGTCAGATGATGCAGCCAGGCTGAGGCTTTTTAAATTCACATTGGGAGGAAGAGCTAAGACATGGCTGAACACATTACCAGCTGGTTCTATAGCCACTTGGGAGGATCTGCAGAAAAAGTTCTTAGGTAAGTATTTTCCACCAGCAAAAACCATCAAACTAAGGAATAAAATCTTCCAATTTTTGCAGGAATCAGAAGAACACCTTTCAGAGGCTTGGGAAAGGTTGAATGGGCTTCTCAAAAGATGCCCAAATCATAAAATCGAGCTTTGGAGCCAAATCGAGATTTTTTACAATGGGCTGAGCATCAATACCAGGAGCATGATTGATGCTGCAGCAGGTGGTTCGATCAATAAAAAGACTCCAGAAGAGGTTTATGAGCTGATAGAGGAGATGGCAGACAACATGTATTCATACCCGATGGAGAGATCAGTCAAAAAACCTGCTGGAATTTATAAACTGGACTCCTCAACAGCCACACAAGCACAATTAGAGGCACTGCAGCGACAATTTGCTAATTTCTAGCAACAATCAAGCCTTGTGGTAGCCTCAATATGCGGAACATGTGGAGGAGGACATGCTGATTTTGAATGCCAAGGTAACGTATATGCTTTGAATTCCATGCCTGAACAAACTAACTTTGTGGGAAATTCTCGCAGGATGGATCCATACAGCAACACATACAACCCTGGCTGGAAGAACCATCCAAATTGCTCCTGGAATAATGCAAATCAATCAAGGCAGAACCCTCCTGGATTCAAACCGTTGCAAGCCAATACACAACCAAAGGAGGAGACACTACAAAGGGACGATGATAGCAAACTGATTCGAGCAATATACGCAGAACTTCAGTCAATGAAGACACTACAAACTGAAGTCTAGTCAATAAAGCAATCAGTCACACTCCTGACCACTCAGGTAAATCAACT
Organism: Aristolochia fimbriata; assembly: GCA_019845555.1. Lineage (NCBI taxonomy): Eukaryota > Viridiplantae > Streptophyta > Magnoliopsida > Piperales > Aristolochiaceae > Aristolochia > Aristolochia fimbriata. Next base: position 21,945,862 of record CM034078.1, read on the forward strand.
TAACAGAGATGTATATGAAAGGCCGAGAGGAGCTCTGCCTAGCAACTCAGAAATCAACCCAAAGGAGCAAGTCAAGGCCATAACACTCAGGAGTGGGAAGACTCTGGAGGAGCACCAGACAAAAGAACAGCCAGCCATGGAGGTAGAGAATTCTCAGAAAGGAGAAGGAGAGAAAGACAAAAAAAAGGTAAGTCAATCAACTTCTCCACGAAGGAAGAAAGGTAAGGTCTCACTTCCCATTACTGATATTGATATTAGACATCTTCCTTATCCAAGTAGAGCTAAATATGATATTTTGGAGAATAGCTTTGCTAGATTTCTAGAAACCTTTCAGAAATTGCAGATTAACATTCCACTTCTTGAAGCATTAAAGCAAATACCTCTTTATGGTAAATTTCTGAAAGAAGTCCTATCCGGGAAAAGGAAGATAGAAGAGAAAGGTACAGTGGTGCTGAATGAGAATTGTAGTGCCATATTGAAGAATTAGCTTCCAAGAAAACTTAAAGATCCAGGGAGTTTTACAATACCTTGTGAAATTGGGTCAAATAAATTTGCCAATGCTTTATGTGATTTAGGGGCAAGTGTTAATCTGATGCCATTGTCCCTTTGCAGGTATCTAAAACTTGGTGAGCCTCAAGAGACGGGAATCACTCTTCAGTTTGCAGATAGATCAACTAAGATACCTGAGGGAGTGATGGAGGATGTTTTGGTCAAAATTCAAGATTTCATTTATCCCTGCGATTTTGTTGTTTTGGACATGGAAGTAGACAAGAACCTGCCCATAATTCTTGGCAGACCATTCTTGGCTACTGCTGGTGCTATTATTGATTGCAAACAGGGAAATTTGACTTTAAGGCTTAATAATGACACCATCAATTTCAATATAAAAGAAGCCATAAAACAACCAGCCATTCCAGATGATGATTTTTGTTTAAGTATTGATGTGATTGATTCTTGTGTAGCAGAAATTGAAGAAGAAGCGAGAGCTGATGCAGCAGAAGAGGGAGGCCCGATCCATGCAGAGAATGAAGATCCCAGCATCCAAGAAGCATCTGGTGCACTGGAGGCTGAGAAAAAGGAAGAGTTAGCTGCTGAAATAAAGGAACAAGGAGCTCTAGAAGCTCCCAAATCTGAACTCAAACCTCTTCCTAGTAATTTAAAATATGTATTTCTTGAAGAAAATGATAAACCAGTAATTATCTCTTCGTGTTTGACAGGTTTGGAGGAGAAAAAGCTCATAGAAGTGCTGTCCAAACACAAGAAGGCAATAGGCTGGTCATTGGCAGACATTGAAGGAATCAGCCCCACAATCTGCACCCACAGAATTCTGATGGAGGACAATTACAAGCCCAACATCCAACCACAAAGAAGGCTGAACCCCACATTGCAAGAGGTAGTGAAAAAGGAGGTGATTAAACTCTTGGACGCAGGTATTATCTATCCTATTTCTGATAGTGCATGGGTAAGTCCAGTCCAAGTGGTTCCTAAGAAGGGGGGTACCACTGTCATTCATAATGAACATAATGAATTAATCCCCACTAGGACAGTCACAGGTTGGAGGGTATGCATAGACTATAGGAAATTGAATGCAGCCACTAGGAAAGATCATTTTCCTTTACCATTCATTGATCAAATGCTTGAAAGGCTTGCTGGAAATAAATTTTATTGCTTCCTAGATGGATATTCAGGATATTTTCAGATACCTCTAGCACCTGAAGATAAGGAAAAGACCACCTTCACTTGCCCTTATGGCACTTTTGCATATAGGAGAATGCCCTTTGGCGTGTGCAATGCACCGGCCACTTTTCAAAGATGCATGATGGCTTTATTCCATGACATGATAGGCAAGATGATGGAGATTTTTATGGATAATTTCACTATTTATGGACTAACATTTGAAACATGTTTGCAGCACTTAGAGCTGGTGCTTGAAAGGTGTGAAGAAAAGAAGCTAGTCCTAAATTGGGAAAAATGCCACTTTATGGTAAGAGATGGGATTGTCCTTGGCCACAAAATATCAGAAAAGGGGATAGAGGTAGACAAGGCCAAGATTGAGGTGATTGAAAAACTACCTCCACCCACATCAGTCAAGGGAATTAGGAGCTTTTTAGGCCATGCTGGATTTTATAGAAGGTTTATAAAAGATTTTTCCAAAATTGCAAAACCTTTGTCAAATTTTCTTTCAAAAGATGTGAAATTTGATTTCAATGCTGAATGCTTGCTTGCTTTTGATCTTTTGAAACAAAAATTGATTTCTGCCCCCATTATTGTGTCACCTGATTGGAACCTACCTTTTGAGCTCATGTGTGATGCAAGTGATTTTGCTTTAGGGGCAGCTCTTGGCCAAAGAAAAGAAAAAGTTTTCCACACCATATCTTATGCTAGCCACACACTCACTGGTCCTCAATTGAATTACACAACTACTGAGAAAGAGCTCATGGCTGTAGTTTTTGCTTTTGAAAAATTCAGATCATATCTCATTGGTTCAAAAGTTATTGTTTGGACTGACCATGCAGCTCTTAGATATTTGTTTGCAAAGAAGGATTCGAAACCAAGGCTAATCAGATGGATTCTTCTTCTTCAAGAATTTGATATTGAAATCAAGGACAAGAAGGGTGCTGAAAATGTGGTAGCAGATCACTTGTCAAGGCTGGAATCCAGAAATCAAGATGGGGAAGTTTCAGAACTCTTCCCAGATGAGAAGATTTGCCAGGTAAGTACTTCAAAGGTACCATGGTATGCTGATATTGCCAATTTTGTTTGCAACAAGTGGGTACCCAAGCACTTTACCTACCAGCAAAGGAAGAAGCTGATGGCAGATTCAAGGCACTACTACTGGGAGGATCCTTTCCTCTACAAAATCTGTCCAGATCAAGTCATCAGAAGGTGTGTGAAAGAAGAAGAAGCTCCACTCATTCTCAGCCACTGCCATGACAAAGAGGTTGGTGGCCATCACAGTGCAAACCGAACTGCAGCAAAGGTATTGCAATCTGGATTCTTTTGGCCAACACTTTTCAAAGATGCAAAAAGGTATGTACAATCATGTGACAGGTGCCAAAGGAAAGGTAACATCTCTAGACGGAATGAAATGCCTCTAAATAATATTCTGGAATGTGAATGTTTTGATGTTTGGGGTATTGACTTCATGGGTCCTTTTCCACCTTCTTTTGGGTATGAGTACATTCTGGTGGCAGTGGATTATGTAACCAGATGGGTAGAAGCCATAGCAACCCGAACCAATGATGCCAAGGTTGTCATCGAATTTTTGAAAAAGAACATTTTATGTCGTTTTGGCACCCCTAGAGCTATCATTAGTGATGGGGGAAAGCATTTTTGCAACTCTTCTTTCCAAGGTCTGTTGAAAAAATATGGTGTCACCCACAAAGTAGCCACCCCATACCATGCTCAAACCAGTGGCCAAGTAGAGGTGTCCAATAGAGAGCTCAAAAGAATTCTGGAAAAAACAGTAAATACTTCGAGGAGAGATTGGAAAACCAAGCTAGATGATGCACTATGGGCCTATAGGACAGCTTTCAAAACCCCAATAGGCATGACCCCCTGTAGGTTGGTTTATGGAAAAGCATGCCATCTTCCTTTGGAGTTAGAGTATAAGGCGTATTGGGCAGCTAAGTTTTTAAATTTTGACATCAAGGCTGCTGGAGAAAGCAGGTTGCTTCAATTAAATGCCTTAGATGAGCTCAGGTACTGGTCCTATGAGAATGCCAAGATGTACAAAGCAAAAACTAAAAAATGGCATGATGAGCATATCTTACCCAAGGAGTTTCAACCTGGCCAACTTGTCCTTTTGTTCAATAGCAGACTTAGGTTGTTCCCTGGTAAACTGAGATCAAAATGGACTGGTCCTTTCGTTGTGGAAAAAGTGTTAAAATCAAGGGCAGTAGAAATTAGAAATCCAAAAGACCAATCCACCTTCATTGTCAATGGCCAAAGGCTTAAAAGGTACATCTCCCCTGATTTCAATCAGGAAAGAACTTTCACCATCCTATCTGACTGAGACAGAGTCACAAAGTCGAGCTGGGACTATAAACCAGAACTCCTTTGCTTGTTGTTTTTAGAATAGGATTGCATTATGCATGTTGCTTGGAATTTTTGAATTTTTTAGGCTTGCATGAGTAGTTGATTGAGTTTTGCATGATTAGGTTAGACGTAGGCTAGAAGGAGCTTTTGATTTTCCATACAATAGAAAACAAAAAAATAAAAAAATCCTGAAAATAAAAACCAAAAAAGTCAGTTTGAAACTGGCGCGACCACGCCATACTTTGGCGCGGCCGCGCCAAACTGGAATGCTTTTTCTTGCCTCCTGACTGATTCTCGTTTTCTTCTGGGAAAATATGCTTTGGTGCCTGCCCATAAGATGTCTTAGAGTGATCTTTACATGCAATGTCCATTAATATGTACTCAATCTCCATTCATATTGATGACATGATTTTACACTCTCATTATGTTTCCCAAGGCATGATTCCCTCATTGAAAATGTGTGTTTACGGATTCAGCATCTGTATCTGACTGATCACTTCTTGTTTAGAGTGGAAATTTGTCAATTCACATCCAGGATGCTGAAATATGAAGTTTCAACTTGGTGCGACCACGCCAAATTGTGGCGCGACCGCGCCACTGCCTCTTGCTGTAATTGCCTAACCAGAAGCCAGAAATTTAAAATTCCACTTCAGAGCCTTCAAGGTCAAGCCCCTTTTCACTCCAGGCACACCCGAACTAATCAGGGAAGTATTCATCCTACCTCTTATTCTTTTGTTTTATGCTTTGAGGACAAAGCATGTTTTTAAGTTTGGGGTGGGATATTCTATCTTTCAAAAATCTCTGATTTCACAAATTTTTCACCAGAAACAGACCATGAGTTGGGAAACATCAGTGGAAACCCTGAGAAAAGAGAAAAGCATGATTCACTATCTGGAAAAATATCTTATTTCAATTTGCTTAGTCTTAACAGGAGGAGAATTTTCTTTAAAACAGTTTTTGAAAATGTATAAGTGAGCAAGTGGATGTAAACCACTAGAACCAACCTGAGGGAAGCTTGAGGCGAAACAAAGAAAGATTTCCAAATACCCTGAAGTGATTTAGGCATTTGTTTTCAATCGTTTGAGCCTGCTTTAAGCCACCCACTTTAATGCACAAGATGCATCACTTTTTGTCAAACACCTTGAGCCAACAAGATCCCTGTTTTATTTCAAAAACCCACAGTACATGAACCAGCCTTTGTGAAAAACCCACAGTACATGAACCAGCCTTTGTGAAAAACCAACTTGTTTCTTACAGACCTATATCTCTCCAACTTATTGAAGTGTTCTATTAAAATAAACATGGACAAAAATCTGAAGATATAAGGAGGTATTGAGTTGTCTTGAAAAAAGAGAAACAAGATGAAGGCTAAGTCAGGAGAAAGGCCACCTTGTGTGTGCACCGGGTCTCGGGCCTCAGCAAGCTTAGGGACTCTGAGTCAACCGGCGAGGTAAGCTGGACTCCAGACAAAGCCAAAAGGTTGTGGGTTAGGAAGGAGAAAGGCCACCTCGTGTGTGCACCGGGTCTTGGGCCTCAGCAAGCTTAGGGACTCTGAGTCAACCGGCGAGGTAAGCTAGACTCTGATCAAACCCAAGGGAAAGAAAAAAAAATGTGAAGGAAGGAAAGAAGAAAATAAAATGGGATCAATGCAAGGAAAAAAGTTTGGGATGGAGAAATGTGGAGACAAAACAAAATCATGCTCAGAAATAATGGAACATGGATATGAGGAGGGAGATGAATCCAATGCTTACAACTTTTATCATACCCATTACCCATGCCCCATTACAACCTAGAAAAGACCTATTGATCAGGATTATGGATTTCTTCAGGTTAGTGGATAGTAGACTGAGGGTTGGCATATGGTATTTACTGAGACTTCTCACTTGTATGATGGTAAGGATTTTTGCAAAAAAATTAAAGAAAAATTTGAATGCTGTTTTTGACTTAAGCAAGGAGAATCATCACTAGGAAGGAAAGTGAATCATCCATGCTGAAATCTATAAAAGGGAATGCCACTGATATTTTCTAAATCTCTGCATACTTAGTTGGTTGTTCCTTTCAGAATTTGCTCGAGGACGAGCAAAGATTTAAGTTTGGGGTTGTGATAAGTGTCCAAAAGACACTTATTTAGGCATGAATTATTAATCATAAATTCCTATTTGAGTTGATTATGAGCTTGAAAGTGACAAATATAACTCAAATACATATTTTATGTCTCAGGTACCCGGCAAAAGAAGAAAATCTGGATTCTGAGGGAAAAAGAAGGAAAAAGGAGCAAAAACAAGCCAAAAAGAGAATGGCGCGACCGCGCCGATTAAATGGACAAAAATTCAAACAATTCCTGGAAATTCCCAACGACTACCAGAACCTGATAGAAGACAACCCCGGAATGCGAGATGGCGCTCTCAGTGGCGCAGCCACGCCACTCTGTTTCCTTACATGGAGTTCTAGGTGCTAAAACGAGAAGTCGGCAAAAGACCAAGGAGTGGCGCGACCGCGCCAGAACGACGGCTTAATATGGTGCGACCGCGCCATGAAGAAAGCTTCAATTCCGTTTCCAGAGATACACAAGAACGGCGCGACCGCGCCGACTATAGCGCGACCGCGCCAAACAAATCCTCAGAAATTCAAATTAATGTGCAAAAAAGTCCAACGACCTAACGGTCATGAAAGACAATGGTTGGGGAATGTAAAGTGGCGCGACCGCGCCAGTGGAAGCACCACCACGCTACAGGAGGACGCTGCTGCGCCAAAGAGAGCTAAAAGCAGAAAGTAAAGTTGCCATTCGGGGACCAAGAAATTGTCTAAGGACCGGCGCGACCGCGCCAAATCTCAGCACAGATCGGCGCGACCGCGCCATGTGGAGAAGCGACTTACACGAATATCGGGTTTAATGGCACGACCGCGCCACAATTTAGCGCGACCGCGCCAGTGACTTTGCTGCTCAGAATTCGAAAATCTCGGGAACCTGCAATCAAATCCAATCCAAACTTGGGAGGAGGAGTCCTAGACGTCTAAGGAAGGTGCCCACGAAGAGTTTAAGGTAAAATTCTTATGTCTAGATGCATTGAATGGTTCAAAGAAGGAGTTGTTTCAAAACAGGAATCTGCTACATATGAAAGGAGAAAAATCCGGATTTTGTGGAGATCAGAGAAGAAGTTTCACGATTCCAATTGAAGCAAAACTCGGAACGAAGCTTCCTGGTACTACAGAGAATCTTCCCACGAAATTTCAGGTCAATCCAATCCAGGATTCTCGAGTTACACATCTTCAAAATGGTGGACCCGTGTAGAAGTTGGCAGCAGAAATCAAGGCAACTTCCTTCCCTCATATCTGAAGTTTCCCAACTCTGAATGGATTCAAACTTCGTGAGCATGGAAAGGACTTCAAAAGGAGAGTCCTGATGTAATTTGAGCCAATTCTGAGGTCGGGAAAGGGTACTTCATACCCCTGGACAGAGAGCAATTTACATGACATGGGCAGCAGAACAAGTATATAAGGAGGTCCGAGGCAAAGAGCAAAGCATCCAGTTCTCCATCCAGTTTTCAGTTCGAGTTCTTGTATTTTACTTTCAATTTTGTATTCAGTTTTTCTTTTTAGTTTAGTTGAGAGAGAGAGGAGAAGGTCCAGAGGGAGTTCACACGAACTCTGGTTACTTTGAGGAAGAGAGGCAGAGCTTCCAGCCAAGGAGCAAGAGGGGTTAAGGGAATTCTTCCCAAGGGGGTTTTCTTTACTTATTCTTACTTAATTCATGGCTGTTGTACAAACCTCTTTGTGTGCTTTCAATTCTAGCATGGAGTAGTCATTTTTAGTTGGGAGTCCATGACTCCCTAGGCATGTAATGAGATTGAGATTTATAATTCAATTGGTTTTCAGTTTTGGTGTATGAATGAGTTTTCATTGTTGTAATTTCTTGATTCATTCTTGCTTTCTGGCTATGTACTGGTTATAAGGTGACGCTGGGCTTAAGGTGAGACGTGCTGATAGGAATTACAGTTTTTTTGAGTTTATGCACTAGGTAGATCACTAATCCTTGGGTTAATCCTCGACCTTAAAGTAATACCCTGTTGGATTAGTTGATCTGCCTATGACTTGTGAGCTTCATGTTTATGCTGTCAATTAGAGTAGATTATGCCGGGTAGTTTGCTCTAGGAGAGAGAAAAGGGTGATGCCGATGCGGATTGTAGCCATAGTTTTATAAGCTTGTCAAAAACTAATTTCCAAAACTCTTTTCATATTCAATCTCAGAAAGTGTCTAGGGAAGGAATTGGATTCCCAACGTCTTCTCTCATCATTTAATCCCCTCAAAGGCTTTTCCTAACTGTTTCAAGTGCTGGTTTAGTTTAGAACTTTGTTTCAAAATCAGATTTCTCAAACTTTAGATTTTTATTCACGAAGCAATTAACTGTTGGCTTGGTCCTTGTGGGACGATATTCGGACTTGCAGAAAGTCTATATTACATTGATTAATCCTCTTGCTAGTGATTAGCTAGGATTGCATCATGCATCACCTTTTATCAAACCTTTTGGGCCGAAAGGATCCCTATTTTGTTTCAATGTCCCATGCTACATGAGCCCGCCTTAGTGATAAGTTAACTTGTTTCTTCCTTACCTATGATTCTCCAAATTATTGAAGTGTTCTGTTTGAATGAGCATGGATAAAGATTTTGAAGTTATAAGGAGTGATGGTTGAAGGGTACAAAAATATTTCTTTGTAAAGGGGAAGGAGCACGAGAGAGAAAAAAGAGTGTTCTGGGCTGAGTAGGAGAAAGGCCACCTTGTGTGTGCACCGGGACTTGGGCCTCAGCAAGCTTAGAGTCTCTGAGTCAGCCGACAAGGTAAGCTAGAATCCAAACAAAGCCAAAGAAAAAGAAAGAAAAGGTTGTGGGTTAGTTAAGGAAAAGGCCACCTCGTGTGTGCACCGGGTCTCGGGCCTCAGCAAGCTTAGGGACTCTGAGTCAACCGACGAGGTAAGCTAGACTTTGGACAAAACCCAAAGAAAAAGATACATGGGAAAGAGAAAAAAAGAGGGAAAAGGAAAAAAATAAGGGATC